>CATQJL010000001.1:7572048-8123764 GCA_958299035.1 Cylicocyclus nassatus
AAGCAGTGGTATCAACGCAGAGTACTCAACTTAGGTTTGCATTATAGAGCGAATCACCGACCGCTCTTCATTATTGTAGGATTATGGTAGAAACTTGAAAGAGGGTTTTGGGCTATGAAAAGCCATATTTTGCCTCAGAAAAGAATCAAAACAGTCTGAAAGCTTTTACACTAGGCTAATTAGAGTTGCTGATTATAACTGTAAAGTTCCCAACTTATTATGATGCTTTATTGAAGAGTTATGCCAGGTAAGAGGTAGCGACCATTTTCTCAATGCTCCTAAAAAGTGCGGTTACACCGTTCAGAAAGCTTCGTAATCTTTTGAATAGTTGATTGTTGAACTCAGCGTCCATAATAACCCTACTACACAAGTTTCCACAATTTTTTGAAAAATGTTGAAACGGCAGCTTTTTCCACAGTAAAACCATATGTTCCAAGTTTCCACCGTAATCCTACAGTAATGAAGAGCTGTCGGTGATTCGCTCTATACTGTAAAATCTAAGTTGAAGCCAGCTCTACAAAATGGCGCTTACCGCTTCTCGAAAGACCTCATAATAAGAGAGTTATTCAAAATCAAAGAGTGTGCACATTATTTTGGGACACCCTGTATATATATATATATATATATATATATATATATATATATATGTCAGAGGGCGCGGATCACCGACCTACCGATCTTCAGTGGCGGGAAGAAAAGCCCGCGCTGACCCCTTCGGCAGGGCATAAATACCGGGAGTCAGGGGGAGTCTCAGAGTTCGCGCTGGAGAAGCGCTAGAGGGAGCTAACTCCGTCGAAGAGAGGCGGGACTCCCCCTTAGATAGAGAGTAGTAACTAGTAGCCTGCCGAAGTGGTCAAGAGGGTAAAGCCCGCTGTTTGGTTGTTAAGCTTGTTCACGTTACGCATTATTGTTCTTGTTGTTCGTTGCCGTTTTTCTGAGATAAACTGTTAGTCGTTTAATCCGTGTTGCCTATCGATCCGGTTAAAACCGCTATACCACTAGACACCCCCGGTTACATGGGGGCCGAGCAGACCTGGATCGATTTAAATACACACGGGGCGACTGATATCGACCCTCAGAGGCAAGACAGCATAGAACGTGCGTAGAACAGGCCAAGAAGGCGAAACCAAAAGACCAAAAAGGTGGGAAATCTACACGTCATCAAGCAGGTGACGTACGTAACAGGCCAAGAAGGCCAGATCCAAGATCAACTGGAAAAAAGGCTCTATCATATCATACAGAGCAGGCAGTTAAGGTATAAGGGGGAAGTGATTATTGATCAAATCATCCACGCTTAATAGAGGCGTGAGTATCGATTGTGATTGACTCTCTTCGATCAGCTGAGACGCGATTTCGCGTGCGGCGTTGATTACCGATGAATGTAAAGGCAAGGCGAAGCATCTCGCTGCCGAGTACATTCATGTTGATGGATATGGATCAGAAGCGAAGATGTGCAAATGATATCTATGAGAGAAAAGCACACTTGGTGATGGAGGAGATAAGCCTTATCAGAAAAGAAGTGGAAATGCTACCTGGGATGGTAAGCAAGGTCCTTAGCCGATGTAGGATACCGGTTGATGGATTGCCACTTGAAGAAGAGTTGGAGGCTAAGGTAGCCACAGTGTTAGGTAGACTGGAGAACCTAACAACCGAGTTAAACCAGATACTCGGTCACAGAGCAACGGCAGTTGCAGTGAGGGAAGGCAGTGTGTTGAGAGGGTCGGATGTCGGACCACTCGACAATTATCGAGGTGTGGAAGATCAGTTGCTCAGCTATCTTCAAAGCATGACTTTTCCTGATCCTGGAGTCTTCAAGGGTTATGAGGATGAAGACTTTGATAGGTTCATTCGAAAGTTCAAAAGAAAGTATGGCACCATGATCCGGGATGAACAGTTGCTAATAGAGGTCCTGGGGGATGAACACTTGGAAGGAAGGGCAAAGTCCTTGTTTTTGAGTATACCCATGGGGGTAAGACAGCAAGGCTTTGATAGAGTAGTGAGGGAGATGTCCTCACTACTGGCCTGTGACTCCACAGCAGCTAGGCTAAAGGCGCTGACAGCCTTAAGGGACATGCGCTTAAGGCCGGGCCAGGAGGTTGCAGACTTCTGTGTCGCCCTCGAGAACCTAGCAAGGAAGGCCAATTCTCAATGTACCATTGAGGAAAGATCGATGGAGTATGCACAGATTCTGCTGGAGAATCTGACATCATGGCCGGAATACGTGCAGCTGGTGGGGAACCTACACCAAGTGGATCCAGCTGAGGCATATAACAGGATTAAAGAAGTAGCGATTGAAATCGAACAATCGCGGAGGTTCTGCAACTTTGAGAGGAGGAGTGAACAGCAAGCTCCGTCCTGGAGCAAAGCAAATGGAAACGAAAGGTATGTGCCAGCTCTGACTCAAGGTCGAAGCAGCTTAGCGGAGAGAGACGGAAGGGAAGATGGTGTGAGAAGGCAGGAGTCATTGAGCTCTGATGCCAGCTATGATGAGGATCAAGAAGAAAGAAGATGCTTTAATTGTGGCAATTTCGGACATGTCATTAGAGACTGCAAATATAGGAAGACGGAAAACGAAAGCGCTACTAAGGCTTCGACTGGGGTAGCATCCATAATAAGTAGGAGCCGTAATATGGTCGCAAAAACCTCTCAAGTTGAGGCAAATGGAATTGTTGGTAGAAGAACGTCGACTCGAGCCAGGATGTTGGGAAGACAGGTGTCAGCACACATTGACACGGGTTCAGTGATAAGTATACTACCCGCGAATGTGCTTATAGAAGCAAGGAACATTGGATACGATGTCGAGTCACTTCAGACTTTCGACATTGCGGAAGGAAGCATATACGATGCATCAAACCATTTGATGAGCTTTATCGGAGGTGTAAAAGTAGAAGTTGAGCTAGAAGGTGGATGCAAAAAGGAGGTAGCCTTTCATGTTTCGGACGATACGAATGAGGAAGTACTCATTGGCACAAATGCAGTGAAGAGTCTAGGGGTGGACGTAGTGATACACAAGAAGCCTGAAGTCAAAGTAAAAGCAAAGGATAGGATGGTGCCTCCACATAAGAGAAACACCGCCTCAGTAGGAGCGAAGATCCAACAAGGTACTATAACTGTGAACAGATCTATGTCAGAGAAGGACAGATCTGTAACTGTCAACAAGAAAACTTTTATCGAGAGAAGAAGAGATGTCAAGGTAGACAAAGTAATCCGGCCAGGGGAAGCTTGTGAGCGCAAGTGGAAGAAGTCGACACGTAGGAAGGGCAGCAAAAAGCACACTCCTTCCAGAAGTGATCGAAAAATGTCCGGAGAGGCACAGAAAGGAGTCAAAGTTCAGAAGACAAGCAGTGAGAAGGGACAAAGTTCTGAGAACGAACGTCCTGTTGCGTTTATTGCACCGAGATTTGCAACATCACTTGAGGAAGTTGAGCTGAAACAGTGTGGAGTACTGACCAAGGTGGCAGTATCATTCAGTCAACTCAAAGTAGCGTTGGAATACTTGAAGAACTGTCGTATGTGATCATAGTATGGCCCATGAACCCAAGAAGGGAGGATGAGGCTATCATTGAGACATTGCGGATATGCAAGAAGTACCTCGAAAAGGAGGAAAGATTGTATCCGTGTGGCCGCCACCACTGTTCAAGAAGATTGGTATGTGGAAAACGAAGTCGAAAGTGTGGTCGGTGATTGAATCAGTACTGAAAAAATGGGCAAACCCAAATCAGTTGTTCACGTTGGATCCCTCAAGGACAGAAATTGGGAACATGAACAGAGAAGCAAATGGACCCCAAAAATTCTTTTCAGGTATACGACACGCATTTCAGAGACGGATATGCGCGCTACCACTACAACGACATTCGCAGGAGAGTTCCCGGTGCAAAGTTCAGCAAGTTGCAGCAGCCGCCGAGGACGTCGGCTCCCCGGAGGGGAGGGATGTCAGAGGGCGCGGATCACCGACCTACCGATCTTCAGTGGCGGGAAGAAAAGCCCGCGCTGACCCCTTCGGCAGGGCATAAATACCGGGAGTCAGGGGGAGTCTCAGAGTTCGCGCTGGAGAAGCGCTAGAGGGAGCTAACTCCGTCGAAGAGAGGCGGGACTCCCCCTTAGATAGAGAGTAGTAACTAGTAGCCTGCCGAAGTGGTCAAGAGGGTAAAGCCCGCTGTTTCGTTGTTAAGCTTGTTCACGTTACGCATTATTGTTCTTGTTGTTCGTTGCCGTTTTTCTGAGATAAACTGTTAGTCGTTTAATCCGTGTTGCCTATCGATCCGGTTAAAACCGCTATACCACTAGACACCCCCGGTTACATATATATATATATATCTTGTATGCAAGGCGCTTTGTCACCAAAGGTACTTTCCTCTTAAGTCGTCCGCATTTATGACTCGTCAGAACTTGGAGTCATAGCCATGGCGTTTACTTAATGATGAGAAAATTTCATAGAATTCGATATGTGTGCGAATCTGATGCTTTCAAGAGCTCCTACTTACTGTGCTCATCCTAATAGATCTACTTTCGACGGTTGTTTACATGTTGTTTACCCTTGTTCGAGGAACCATAGCATTGCTTACAATATCAAATTTGGTTGCTTCCAGATTCAGCGTTGTTGTCCGAACCGAAAACGTATCGCACTACTACATCAAAGCTGTACGAAGAGTCATTTGCTGGCATAAGCTGCTACCGTCACCATGCCAGGTTCGTTGTTGGCGCTTTCCATTCACCTCATTTATTGAGAAAGATTCGACTAATTGGGAGGAGTAAAGATGTTTCTAAGATTGATGAGTAGACGCTGATTCGTCTTTTTTTGCAGGATTAGCTATTGTGAAAAGGCAAAGCTCAAAAATTCTGCGGAAATAAAAAAAATTTATTTTATAAAAAATCTTTATCTCCTCAGACTACTGGGTAGAACATAAGTTTTGCATCAAAAATCCTAGGAAAATCCATTTGAAATACTTGGGAGAACGCTTATACTGCTAGCACTTTTTTCATTGTATAATCAACTTGTTATTCTATTATATAACATCGTAATATATACAGTGCGTTTCATGGCAATAAGGCAGTTCTCAGAATATGGATTTTTGGATTTCTGAGAGAGATGGTGCACTTCAAACTGTACCAGTATGACCTATACGTGATTTCAAAAAAGGTCAACGCACCTATTTCGATCCATTTGTCATTCACTTATGAGTATGTCTATTGTTCCATTGGTTCATAACTATAAAACAACCTGAAACAGAATGTGGCTTTCCAAGAACATGGCTGTTTTGACTCATCAGACCATTGGACCCTTTTATCACTTCATCGAGTCTATTGGACGGGCTTTTAACAGCTTTTTTGCCCAGCTCCGGATAGTGTTATTCCTTGCATCTGTAACGGACTCACTCGACTCTTTCAATTCATACTCTCAGACAACTGACCAGAACTTCCGCAGAACGTTTGAGGAAGTTCCGCCGGGTCATCTGCGGAAGTTCCGTAAACGTGCTGCAGAAGTTCCCGAATGAGGTGCTGCGTAAGTTCCGAAGAATGCGAAACACAACAGCAAAAGAGAACACCGAAGCGAGATTTGAACCTTACTCTATTACTATGAGACTCACCCACTATCCTCTGCGCTACGACTGACATAATCGATAATGCACTCCAGTTGTTGGCGAGGCAACATCATGCTAGACAACATATTCAAAACCCTGCGGAATTACTGGCGCCAAAGTGCTGCGGAACCGCTGGATTTTTCGGAAGTTGCGCAGTGCTTTGTATAAAGCCCTATGGAAGTTCCTCTTTTCATCCAGTATACGGTGGAAATACTGCGGAAGTTCCCATTTTCAACGTTTCCACTTTTGCAAGTAAACAAAATCCTGCGGAATCGCTGCAAATTTTGCTTGCCCTGCGGAAGTTCCGGTGAATTGTCTGAGCTGTTTGTATCTGCATGAAATCGTCATGGCAGTATTTTCCAAGATTTGTATAAGAGTGAGGGCAGGACGGTAGGGTGAAAATTGCAAAAGATACACGCGATACTAATGAAGAACTGCATTTTGATCTGTATGCATGTGCAAATGCGTTTCTGCGAAACCTAGTTCTGCCTCCTGCGCTTGTGGAAGGAGAACAGCAGTCGATTTTCCAGTACTTCCTGTCAATCTGCGTCAGTCGACTATTCGTTCCTTCCTTTGTCTAAGTCTCGCTGATTTGCAGAACATTTTTCGAGACGTTTGAGAAGCTTTGATAACCAACACATAGGGCAAAGCTTTTGCATTGAAGCAACCTTTTGCCTTTATTCAACTTCTCTTTAGAACTTTGCAAGAAAAGTTTCCAAGAGTTTTAATTTCGTAAAACTGCTCAATACATCCTCGCAACAAACATAAAATCTTAGAATATTGAGGTCCCAAGCCTTAAACATTGTACTATCACTGACTTTATTGAGTAAATAAGCAATTATTGCCTCAATGCAAAGGTCTTGAATTTTAGGGTACATGTGCTTCTTAAAATTGAAAAATACGCGAATTTTGCCTGCGAAAATACGCGCACAAATAATTGTGGAGCACCCTGTATCGCAAAGGAAAGACAGCTGTTAGAATGAGGAAAAATGTTTTTGGTAAACGAAATATGAAACTTGTTCACGTGACATTTTTTAAAAATTCTCTAGTCAAGGAGCACATAAAACTCATTAATTTGCAAAAGATTTGGAGAATATGCTGGCTGTTCAAGCTCTTCCAAAAGTATCCAAAATATTTGGGAATTAGCGAAACTTAGATGTGTCAAAGAAAAGGTTGCAAGCTTTAGCAAATCTCATTTTTCATAACTTTAGCGGTCGTAACTTGAAAAACAAAACGAGTTTGCCTCCATCAGCTGTTATTGCCGCGATAAGACAACAACAAATTCTTGCATCAAGCTCTCTCTACTAGAAAGGGCATCATCCTTCTTACTTCGATCATTGCAAACGGATTTATTCACTAGAAAGCCTTAAGAATTTCCGAAAAATTCCAGCGCCTTTCTTTTTTTCATACTTGTCTACTTGTCAACCCATATCCACTTCAGAGTAAAAGAAAAGTTACCTTTTATGTACATCATCTCAGTTTAATCCGGCTCGACGTTTTTCTCATTAGGTCGGTTCTAATTTCTTCAGATTCGGTGCACGTCAATGGCGCTTTTTTTCTGGCACAGCTAAGCCTGGAACTGACATGAGCCAACTCCATCAATGCCTAGTTCTGTCTGTGTGAGGCAATTAGTGGGCTAGGGTACTAAGACATAGCTCGATTTGGTTGCAACGATAACACCAAACGTTCATTTCATTCATTTCATTCATTTCATTCATTTCATTCATTTCATTCATTTCATTCATTTTATTCATTTTATTCATTTCATTCAACCACTCTTTGCACTTGTTCGAATTCCGTCCAACAATAAGCAGCCAGTCATAGATTCATCATTTGAGGCATTCAGCACCCATTATTCCTGTTTTTCAATCATTGCACTATGTGACAGTCCCGAAAAAATTGTTACGGAGAGTCCATAAACCCTTCAAATGAAGGATTTGAGGGTCTGCAAAGAATTTTCTGGTAACACTTGCAAAATTTTCACTTACGTCCGCAAACTGGTAAATCGGACTCTTTACGTTACTCCGGTCTCGCTGGAAAGGTTTTTACGTCATTGTTTTCTAGAGAAATGATAGCTCATTACAGTTTTGGATACAAATAGAATACAAATTCTATAGAATAAGATATCCACAGAATCTTATTATTCATGTAAACTGTAAACTACAAACAATATCACCGTTCGCGAAGAAAGGGGGGGGGGGGAGAGGTTGAGGCAAACATTATCTTTAGTCAATCGACTAATCATCCATAGTGACTTTCCTTTCATACTTATGAAAATCATCGATTATTATCTTTTAAGGAATTACTACTTGGTTTAGGGCTAACGCTTTTGACCACTGCCAGTACTCTGCGTTGATACCACTGCTTGTTCTCTCCGTCCCTCTTCTAAAATAAATGTTCATCGTAGAGATCACGCTTCAAAAGCGAACATTCTGCTAAATATCTCTCAAGGGAGTCGTAGCAAGTGCATTTCGGTCTTAAGTGACTTGTTGTTTATGTGAATACGATCCCAGAATGAAAAGTGGCTATGTAATTCGACTTAGGGCACTTTCTCGCCTACTCTTCTGTAACTTACACAGCTGTCCCTTACTTCCTAGGATAATTCAAACTTTCAAATTTTAAGTTTATTCAGCGTCTCGTTTGTTTTGGCTCTGTTGGCTGTTGAGTTGTACCGATGTGAAAGCGAAGTATTTCAAATTTGAAATACTTCGCTTTCTTGAAATCTTAAATCCGCTTTCCTCAAAAATTTTTGGTTTGCATTAAAGGAATCATCCCGTTTCAAAAAACTCCTTTGCGATAAATTTGTAAATAGTCCAAAAAGTCGTTTAAAGTCAGCAATATGTGTAGAAGACGCATTCTTTCTTATGTTTGATGTGATTGCAGGGTACGGGATGTGTTTAGTAATTCGATAAATCGTTTCGCAAACGTTGTCAAAGAATTGCTTCAGCAGTTCCATGGCAGATTCTGACCTAACAATAATTTTCGATTGCAGCAGCTGTAGCCATATTAATCAAGACTTATAGACTGAGGAATATAAATTTGACGATTGTTTGGGTAATGCGCTCTTAATTTGATAGTCTATGTTTCTTTTGCATGACTGTGATGTGCTTTTGAAGCTGAAGCATGAATAAAATTCTTAATTTTTAGTCAAGCATTGTTAAAAAGAATTTAACGCATTCTTACATTGTAATATTCTGAATTTATTGATCTTCAGTGCCCGTTGAGTTTATTTGACATCATTAACATCTTTCCATCTATCATTCATTCTATAACGCATTCTTACATTGTAATATTCTGAATTTATTGATCTTCAGTGCCCGTTGAGTTTATTTGACATCATTAACATCTTTCCATCTATCATTCATTCTATGACCTATCTTGTTACAGCAGCAAGCAATTCACAGTGTTAAAAAGAATTTAACGCATTCTTACATTGTAATATTCTGAATTTAATGATCTTCAGTGCCCATTGAGTTTATTTGACATCATTAACCCTTTCTATCTATCATTCATTCTAAAACCAAGAGACACGGGACCGCATTGCACACATTGTCTAAACAAGCCTAATCATGTACTTAGCAGGTTTATACTTGTTATATGTCGTCCAGGTTTATTCACTTTTTGGAAACAGGGAAACATAAACTCGAACTGGTTAAGACAATGTCCGCAATGCGGTCTCGCGTCTCCTAGTTATAGAATAGATGATCCCGTTTATTTGTTGGAAAACATTGCTAATTTTTGGTCCACGGAAGATTTATAGGAATGACGCGATTTGCTAACAACCATACTTTTCTTCGTTCTTGACATCTCGTTAATTTGACTCTCCTTCTTTTCCACTTCTCTCCTCTTTCTGGAACCATTTTGGAGCGATTTAATTCTTTCTGCATTGAAGCTTAAGGTGTTATTTCTAAAAAGACTATCTCACTCTCGAATTTGACGTTATATTAGGTCGGTGCAAAAGTTTTGTCAGTTTTTTCAATCCATCGGCAAAGACGCTAAAATATTATAAACAAACGCTCCAAAATGTATCCGATGCAGAATTTCTTGATCTTTTTAGCTTCCAAACTCCGATTGTGTCTCGTTGAGGAAGTGCTGAGATAATCGCTGAAAATTGCAACCATTCGTTTTTACCATGTCCAACTTTCACTAGTTTTCAAAGTTTTTGTACGAGACTTTCGAGGGAGTCCTAATAACCAGCAAATAGAGCAAACCTTTTGCTAACAGAATCAATTTTTTGTAGCCCTACGGCTTGTCTTCCAGAATTTTTACGATTTATTTTTTGAAGTGACCAAATTTTACATTCAGCCTATTCTGACCTCTTATAACATGAAATGGTAAACACTTCAAGAACCATTCGATGCAACTTTTTTTCCTCTCTCTAACAGCTATCTTCTCTTGGCGAGACACGAGAAACTGCAGGAAAATTTGCAATATTTCTCTATTTTACGAGTACGCACTGTCGCACCCCATGCTTCCAAATCTCCATAATTCGAAGCGAAAATCGCTCATCTACTTTGTGATGGTGTCGGTAGTAATGATCGAATGTTGCAGCCTCACTTTTCTGTAGGTTTTGCAGTGTTTGGTGCAATAATAGGTTATGCGATTTTTCCAAAACACAAGACTTTTAGAAAATTATTCAGCAAAAATCTGAAAAAGCAGCTGAAATAAGAAAAAAATTGCTTCTGTTAGCAAAAGGTTTGCCCTATCTGCTGGTTATTAGGGCTCCTCCGAAAGTCTCATACAAAAACTTTGAAAATTAGTGAAAGTTGGACATGGTAAAAACGAATGGTTGCAATTTCCAGCGAACTTCTCAGCATTCTTTCAATTAAACACAATGGGAGTTTAGCAGCTGGAAAGAGGAAGAAATTCTGCATCGGGTACATTTTGAAGCGTTTGTTTACCTTCATTCTAGCGTGTTTGCCGATGGACTAAATAAACTGACAAAACTTTTGCCCCGACCTAATAGATCAAATTAGTATGTGCAAATCAAAGAAGAGTAACTCACAAAAAAGTTTTGCATCTGCTGTAACTTTCAGAAACTGAGTATTTCAGGGCAGGTCAACGTATTCGCGACTTTCTTTGTGCTTTTTTTAAAATGTAAATTGGATACGAGGGCTTAGCCTGTGGGGGGGGCATCCGAAAAAAATTTTTATTGACACTGAAGAATTGGCGATTTTGCTCTAGACATAGGACTGTAATGTAAAAGGCTATAATCTTATGTGAATGCATCAAAAAAGACTATCAAAAGCAATCAATGAAGTAATAATTATTGGAGCTTACTTTCTTTCAAAAGTTGACTCTCTTTCTATTGAGGCTCCAATAAAGAGAAAGACGACGCCTTGCAAACCCTTCTACTACTCTTACATGCCCTTTGCTTATGGGACATTTTCCTTAGAAACCATTTGATTTTTCGGACTTTCGCTAGGTCAAAGATCATTGAAAATCTATGTAAAATTATGCTAACAGAGAACTCAGTGGACTGCACTTGGGCTACGACCTACCTAATCCGCGAGAAAAGTTGAGTACTTTTCTTATCTAGTTTTCATAAATTTTCAATATATAGTTCGCAGTCCTTCGTGAGTATAAAAACTAAACGACATAACATTGTCCCTGCAATTTCTATTCTTTTATAATCAATCTTTATTAGACTAAAGTATGGGCCACGTTGAATGTCCCGTTGCTGCACATGACTGTGTGTTTTTTCAAAGTTTTGTTGAGATTATCGCATAGCATTTTTACTAGTTCCTGTCTTTGTAAAGTGCCTTTGTGCAAACGTTACTTACTTAGATACTTAGATGGCCCGTCTTCACGTGGCGTGCGGGCCCCAGCATAAAAGTTGCCATTTGTCCCTGTCCCTCGCTTCAGACATCCACGATCTTCTTGGATGCCGTCGGTGGCCGCGCCCACGAGTTCCAGGTGCAATAAGCGTATCCAGCTGATTTCTCAGCTGGTCCATCCGTTACACGAACACGTCTGCCCATCTCGTTGGTGGTCTTTCTCGGGGACGTTTGGCTTCCCGAAAAATGCACTCAGATGTTCTTAGTGTCCATCTGTCGTCTGTTCTTCTCATTATGTGACCGGCCCATCGGTGTTTGGCTTTCGCAACGTATTCCGCTGGGTCACAAAGACGGGACACTCTTCTCATATCCGTGCTGCGAAGTCCGACTAGATGTTGCTTGCGTCGAGTCATCTTCAGAAGACTGCGCTCGAGCGCTCTGTGGGTGGTCCGTAAAGCTTTCGACGTGGCTACAGTGTCGGCCCAGGTCTCAGCTGCGTAACAGAGCGCCGGGAGAACGGTTGAGTCAAACAGGTGGGCACGAAGCTCCGGGTCCGTCAGTTGGTCGGTGGCTTCCTTCAGAGGCCCGAAGGCGGCTCAGGCTGCTCTTCTTCTCCTGTTGAGTTCTTCCCTCAAGTCGTTCTCCATGTTCATCGAACGTCCGAGATACACGTAAGAAGACGTCTCCAAGTAGGGGTGCCTTCCAGTTCCATTTCTGCATCTTCGCAAAGGGCGTTCTTCATGAACTGAGTCTTCTTCCGATTTATTCGCAATCCGATTTTCTTTCCTACTTCGTTTAGTTCCTTCAGCATCGTCTCTGCTTCGGTGATACTGCTCGAGAAGAGAACGATCTCGTCCGCAAAATGAAGGTTAGACAGAATCTCCCATCAACTGGTGTGCCTCTCTCGTCCCAGTCCAGTGACTTCATCACCCACTGCAAGGCCGCGGTGAACAGCTTCGGCGAAATTGGTCGCCTTGTCGGACCCCCTTTCCGATTGGTATGGTCAGGGGGCGATGGAACAGCTGTATCGTTGTTGTACAGTCCTTGTAGCAGTTGGCTAGTGTCCTCACGTAGGCTGGGTCCGGTCCTTGATCGACTAGCGCTGACAGGATGGTGTTGGTTTCGACGCTGTCGAGGGCCTTCTCGTAGTCGACGAAGGTTAGGACGAGAGGCAGTCGGTACTCCCGGCAGACTTCTATGACTCTCGAAACCGTCTGGATGCGGTCCATGCAACTGAATCCCTTGCGGAATCCAGCTTGTTCTTGGGGTTGTGTCGTCCAGTGTCCTAGATATGCGTGCGAGGATAATCTTCGTGAAAAGCCTGTACAGCACACTCAGCAGGCATATTGGACGGTAGTTCCGAAGATCCTCCCGTTCACCCGTCTTGAAAAGAGGGACGGTTCTTGACGTTCTCCACTGGTCGGGAATCCGGACCATAGAAACTGAAATTGCTTGATTAAGCCATTTCATTACTTTTCAAATATGGTTTCAAGCTCCACTGGCGGTCGCAGGATTTCTGTTCCGGAGAGGGGGGGGGGGGGGAAGACAACATGTTTTTAAATGAAGGCGTGGCGTTGGCTACGCGTTCAGAAAATTTTTTGGGAT
Source organism: Cylicocyclus nassatus (assembly GCA_958299035.1). Classification (NCBI taxonomy): domain Eukaryota; kingdom Metazoa; phylum Nematoda; class Chromadorea; order Rhabditida; family Strongylidae; genus Cylicocyclus; species Cylicocyclus nassatus. The sequence continues at coordinate 7,585,013 of CATQJL010000001.1, forward strand.
GCTCTTAAGAATTTTGAGAGCCTATAACACAGGAATTCTAGAACTAGGAGGCGTGGCTGCAGCCAGACCTTAATTTTTTTACAGCTCATTTGAATTTTTTAGAAATTCCAAAAATTATTCTGAATGAATAAATCACTTGCACATTCCATAAGCTATGGGCGGTAGGAAGTAAATTTCAAAACATTTGCAAACCATTCTCGAGGGGTGGGGGAGGGTTCGGTCCGACACTGAAACATTCATATTTTGTTGTCACTCAGGCAAACATCGGACTCTCAATGATTCACTCTTTTGGACGAGTTTCTTGGTATTTAGTGGGTTCATAAGCAATACGAACACATTCGCAAATTTCCTCGAGTTTTCTGAATTATTTTCAACATCCTGATAAAGGACGCTGAAGGAATTTTATTTTAGAACTCTGCCATGGTAACATGCTTTCGAGCATCACGAGATTATTTCTGTCCCGAAGATTTTATTTTTTACATACAGCTGAAGTATAAAGGCTCTGCTATTCCTACAAATCCTGAACTATAATAACATATGTACCCATGGGATGGACACTTCCCACTCAAAGCTGGAATGTTATTTGCGCACTAAATTTAGCTGATATGAGCTCAAAATACTCGCCAACACCCACGCAAATAAGCCGGACATCGGGAAAGAAGCTACGACAAGCTGTCAGACATGATTTATTGTTGACGCTTCAATCAGATTTCCTTTTTTGGAATAATGTTGGTTTGGAATCGAATTACCATCTTGTAGTCTTAATAAATTCAGAGAATACTATGTAAACAGAACGTACACTGCTAAAAAAGGAAAAAATTCTTTTCTTTCTCTTAGTAGAATCAAATTCATCAATTATTCTTCCATTTTTAGCATGTACAAAGCGCCCTTGAAGAGGGCATATTTGCCATACTGTCAAAAACCCAAACCTATTCTGAAAGTATAGGCAGTTTATTTTTAAAAAATGCTTATATCACGTTGATGCATAATTCTTGCACAATTTTTCAATTTTTGTTACCGCCTCACCTTTGAGGAAATCTCCTGGTTTGATGCAAAGTAGAGAGAGCAAACCTTGCGCTTTCTAAAGGCATCAAGCCAAAATTTGAATAAGAGAAATGCCCAAAAAGTGTTTTTTCGATTTTTGCTCACTAAAATTGCTAAAATCTCTACTACAAATTAAAATTATTTTTGGTCTAAGTTTTGACATGCTCTTTCTACCTAAGAGGAGTTAATAGTGATTGGATGTCTCTGCAAATAATTAAGCATTTCGATTGTTTTAAATTGGCTTATCCAATTTGTTTGATATTGATTTTTTAGAATGTATTAAGTTGGTCCGAAAGTTCTGTCCCACCATTTTCAAAAAATCATAACTTCTTCCTAATACAATAATTTCGCATGAATAAAAATCTTTTGGAAAGAGCAATTCATGCTTTTTCTAAATCTGCCTTGGCTGCTATTTATCAAGCTCGCAATGCAGAGATAAAATTGGGAAAATGAAATCATCTCATGTTCGGAATTTTTCAGCAAGCCCGTTAAAAAATCCAAAACCATGCCATAAAATCCAAAACAAGCAGTACCTTAGGTTTTCTGACCCTCTCTTTCCATATGAGCAAAATTCGCTCTGATCGAACTGTTCCTTTGGAAGTTATGATTTTTTGAAAAAAAATGCCAAAAAATCAATTTTCTTAAGGAACTGATTTTTCAGCATTTTTTCTCTAAAATCATAATATTTTTAAAAAGAGCCCGATCAGCGCGAACTTTGCTCATATGGAAAGAGAAGATCAGAAAACCTAAGGTACTGCTTGTTTTGGATTTTATGGCATGGTTTTGGATTTTTTAACGGGCTTGCTTAAAAATTCCGAACTTGAAATGATTTTCTTTTTCCAATTTTATCCCCGCATTCCGAGCTTGGTAGATAGCAGCCAAGGTAGATTTAGAAAGTGCATGAATTGCTTTTTCCAACAGATTACATGCAAAATTATTGTGATAAGAAGATGTTATGATTTCTTGAAAATGGTGGGACAGAACTTTTGGACCAACCTTATACTAAAAATACCACTTTCGATATAGATAACAAAGAACATATCATGCAAGTTTATGAGTTTGTTTACTCACTTTCAATGCAGTTTTACCTATTTTTTGGTTCAAGAATTGTGCATCAACCTAATAGGTACATATTATGCTATGTGAAAAATTCTAGCCAGGTTCAGTTCTGCGATTGGTTTCGGGCTGATTTCAAATTTCATTCCAAAAAAATCGGATTACCGCAACCTTCTACAAACTCTGAGTAGTAAAAAATAAAGCAAAAATTTCGTTTCCAAAACATGTTTGGCATTTATCAATTAGCGCTATCTATACGATCTGATAAATGAGCCAAGAGTTTCTTTTTTTTTTTTGAAATAAACCCCGAAGCCTGTCTAATTCAACTACCTAGCTCAGACGCTTAAAATCTAAAGGCAGCCTCGTTCCTCAAAGTTTATCTCTCTTGTTGAGCACTTTTTCAAATAAAAAATCTTCAGGGAGTTTGCAGTGTTTTTCTCAAGTCTTTTCAAGCACGCAAGTCTATGAAATGTTTTGCCAGATCAGGCTAAATCGTCAAAAGCAACGTCACCACAAAGCAACTCATGCAAGGCGGTAAATACAGAATGATTACTCCATTTTTGAATAGAATTTTTTCCGAATTGACGTGGCTATTAGTAAGCATGTTTATGCAATTGCCTCTATTATGTATTGCACGTTACACGTGACTCAGCTTCCCTATTTTTGACTGTCTACCAATAGTTTGCATTTTTTGGGGGGGGGACATTAGAGAAAACATTGGCAAGGAACTTGAAGATACCTCCCAACAAGTTTGCTAGATATCTGAGCAATTCAATTTTGCGAAAGAGAGTTTGTAGATCATAAATCTTGATTGATAATCTTCGGATGAAATCAAATACACAGAGAGCACTAACCAAGTAATTTGTCTGACATTTCTGGTGATTGGACCATTTCATGAGAATATATTAGCATCCTGAAGTAGCAAGAGTGATTCTAACCGAGGAAAGAATTCTAAAAGTGGAATAAATTCCTTCGATGTGTTTTTCACGACGTGATATTTCTCACACACTTCTAATTCCATCACGTCTAGCGGATCAACTCTTGTTGATCAACGACCTAGCACTTCCAGCTTTATCTTAATTGTGATGTTTGTGCATTGTGTTCTGCTAATAGGATTATATGCCACGTAGATTTTCTTTTTAGCGTCTGGAGGATTGGGTCCTAATGTCCTTGGTCCAGCTTACAATCTTTGACAACAAGCATTGTAGACATCTTAAGGTACAAAATAAGTTCCTAAGCAGCTTTGCAGCAAAAAACTTAGAGGTTTGTACAATCCAGATGTACCAAATCTCCTTGGTAAGGTATGGAATCCTGCCAAATTGACCATGTAGTTCTCCTCTCGCAACTTTGACGTGTCCAGAAATTCTGTTCGGGGCAAGGGAGCAAACTAAAACTTTTTCAGAATGAAGATGCATGGATTTCGCGCACTCCGAAAAATTTAGATGCTTCTCAAAAATTTTGCGGGCCCAAACCTAAACTTCAGAAGAGGAGGCGCGGCAGGGGCCGCGTCCCGGAATTTGCAGGGCTAATCCGAAGACTTGTTTCAATTTTTTTTATAAGTACAACTCATTTTCACATTTTTCCCACTCATTTACTTAACTTTTAGATTCCCGAACAAATTTTCCATTTCCTTGCACGCTCTTTGCCTCTTTACTCCTTTTTCACTACTGGTCTCATAAGCTACCCACATTTATTGTGCATGCTTTTGTAAGGTCCGCACTCAGTAAAATGCACACCCCCCAACCAAATTTTTTTATAACACAAATTTCACGAAAATCTCATTGCTAAGAGGAGAAAATAGTGTGATATCACCGTTCAGTATCCCAATGCATCTGCGCCAGAATTGCTCCATCGCTCTCTGTAATCTCGAACGTCTTGTAAAATTAACGACTCACTTTGGTTTCTCCTTCAAGATTTATGGATAAGTTAGAAAATGCAGCCAGACCATGGTATTAGAGGGTCAAAATCGTCCAACATGAACGAGAGAACTACCAGTAGTAGAGAGAGATTACGGTAGTTCCGCCATGAGTTCGGCCTCATTGATACCTTGACTCTTAGGTTGATACTTAAGTTTTGCACCAAAAATTTGAAAACTTCATAAGCTTTCAAATTTCGACGGAACCTTTTATTTTGGTTTCTCTTGTGAGAGACTGGCATTGCAAAAGTACTTGAAGCAAAATATATTGTGGCAATATCGAATGACACAAGTTGGTAAAGAAAAGCACTCCAAAGTGTTTTTTTTTCAAATTCCGCTTGTTGAAATTAAACGTCTACTAGATTCTCATTTGGTTTTCCTTTTGGTTTATACCACTCTTTGCTTACCGAAGGAAATTCGTGAACCTCGGATATAACCTGAAGAAGAGTATACTTTAAGGTTTTCACCACATAATTTCATCACTACTTGAAATCAAAAAAAATCTTCTGCTGCATCGCATGCTGCACTACTATACTTCAAAATAAATAATTGCCATCCCCATTGTCGCATGGGTGCTTTTCGATTTCAATTTAGCTTCAAATGCCAGAGGAGTCCAATGTCTATTTTCTGAATAATCACCACGTTTTCTTCGGTGTCAAATTTTGCATGTCAAACATAGATTTTTTGCTCAGAAAGACCATTTTTAACCTTACTTATGGCAAATGCTGTAGCTCTACATCAGTCTTTCAACATCTACCCTCAAGCTTGCAACATCAGCCCTTACATACATGTCACTTTATAGCGTTCGGGGAAATGCGGGCTATTTGTCTCAGGGATATTTTGGTAGACGAAAAGGCCACACAAGGAAACAGCGATCTTGCAAAAACTACCAGACAACATGTTTGATGGCATATCACAACAAAACGGTATCTTTTCGTGCTTTGGAAAATCCCCCCTCCCAAAAAAAAATATCTCAAAAATACAAAGTTTTTATACACATTTTTACTTCTGTAAGATTTTATAGCTCCCTTTCTTCCCCACCTCTTTGAGTATCTGCGATGTTGAGAGTACTGCGCAGTGTTTCTAAAGAAAGCTAAAAGTTTTCGGATGACACCCCATCACCTTTTTTTCTTCCTTTTCAATAGCAAATTAGATTTCGTTTGTCAGGAAACAGGGAAAATTTTTGCGTCACGCTTCGCCCACGAAATGTTCTTTTGTTTTTTGCCAAAATATGTTTATTTTGATATGTATCTAAAAATATTCTATCCTTATTTACCATAAACCAAAGGTCTTATCTAATATGAATTTACTTCTATTTGAAGACCATTTCTTCAAGTCTCTACAGTTATATGCATTTAGTGCAAAATGATATGTGTCTATATTATTCACATTATTCACTTATCCCAGCTTTTCTGTACAATCTTTTCTAAGCAGCTTTTTGGAGTAATCTCTTCTAAGTGAGTTCATACAGTTATCGTCTGAATTTCATAGTTGCTTGTCTCGTTCGAGCTAATCTTGAAATCTCACGAATTTGTTTACATTTCTCACTGTCTGCGAATGACAACCTTGTTTTTGGGCCATACTCACCAGGAAGTTAACTAGTCGCACACAGAGATATACTAGCAAGGTTTTCTTACCTTTCATATCTCGTTTAATCAATAAGGAGGATGAGGCCTGCTTACAACAAAATTGTGTATCAGTAAATTCTTCGACCTAATAAAGTGTTATGTAGATAGTAATTGATAGGTTCACATAAGTTTTGCAACTAATTTCGTAACTTTTGTCTTTCTAATTGTGGCGCATTCATTTGGGGCATAATGTAACTCAAACATTTTGATTTTTGGTAGCGAAGTGGAGAAAATTCACGCAATTTTCGAAAGATGGTCAAATCTGATACTTCAATTTTAGAACGGCTTTATTCTTGGTCCCATAACCAAGAATAAAGCCGTTCCCAATAAGCACATCAAGCCGAAACTGTATCAAAAATGTTGATAGAGAAATGTTTATTGATCTGTGCAGTTTCGGCTGCGTTTGATTTAGACTGAGAACGCATTTAATTTCGTTTTTCGGACCCTTGAAATTTTGAACTTGACTTGCTTTCGAAAAATGCGTAAATTTTCTTCATTTCGCTACCAAAAATCAAACTGTTTGCGTATATTTGTAGCCTACTACCTCATGTACACTATGCCCAAAATCAAATGCGGTACAATCAGAAGGAGAAAACTTACAAAAGTAACTGTAAAAACTTATGCGCCGACCTATCATGACAATGATGATAGGGTTAGTGAAATCTAATTAGATCCGAGATTTATTCATTTATAGATCTTGTTCGCAATATTATTTGTACAATTGACTCGTGTCAACAAACTATCTACGACTTGTTTCTTACACCTGAATTTTATGAGACGCTAGTCTTCCCTTCAAAAATTTTTTTACAAATCGGAATTTGCGGAAAAAATCCCAAAATACCTGAACCATTGTGGCCTTATATCCATCGCTCCATTAAGACTTACCGGCATTTTTTGTCCTCACCCTTCCCCCACTCAAACTTTTAACAATCCCAAGCTTTAGAACATCACCATTAGCCTCTTTTCTTATTCAAAATTCCCAAGATCCAAAACTAGGCAACATGTTTTTCCTCAGTTTATTTATATGGTTCCTCAGAACGAGTAACACATCTGCATACGTTTAGCAACAGCTCCTCCACCCTCAAAAAGTGGGGAACCGCCCCCGCCCCACTAGCTCCTAGAAGATCTCCGCCTTTGTTGTAGTCACTCTCCTAGCTGTCAGTCGAGCTTTGAAGTTCTTTTTAGAGTTTTAAAACGAGGGAGGGGGGGGGGGGAATTGTTGAGTACGGTAATGAGGTAATAGTTCAAGTATGTAGCTGTTTCGGCTGCTTCTTTTGCACAAATCTTGCAAAAATAGGATTTTTGAGAGTTGATAAGGACCCGAATTATTATAGAATTTTTAAAGAAGATTCTGCCCTAAACCTCAGCTCCCAAGACATCATATATATATGTAACAATAGTGATAGATTGCCATATCCAAAAAACCAACCCCTGTTGCCAAAACACGCATCTAAGACGCAAAATGGCGAATTATCGCTGTTAACCTCTAGAGAATTCTTCTCCAAGCTTCAGCATCCCCACTCCTCACTCACTGCTATTTCTCTCTGCCATCCGATCTCTGATTTTGTTGTCATCCGGATTGCTTTGCTCATTTATCAACTTTGTAGTAGCTGAAAGCAGTAAACTCACAGATCCTCTGCTCAAATCCTAAGATGTCTTTATTTTTATGATTTCAAAATTCTTCAGCGCTTTTTTTGCCATATTTATGACTCTCAGGGACCCGTCATACTTCGCCGAAAAAAGCCCAAAAAGCCCAAAAAAGCCCAAAAAAGCCCGAAAAAGCCCAAAAAACCCAAAAAAAACCCAAAAAAGCCCGAAAGCGCCAGAAAGAGCCGGAATGTAGAAACGAACTTTTGGTAGAATTCTGACATTATCTTATCATGCGGACGACAGAGAATGACAAAAGGCTCGATTGCGAAGTCAACACACATGCCTTAGCGCCAAAACGTGCGAGAAGTGTTCCGGCTCCTTCTGGCGCTTTTGGGCTTTTTTAGGCTTTTTCGGGCTTTTTTGGGCTTTTTCGGGCTTCTTTGGGCTTTTTTCGGCGAAGTATGACGGGTCCCTCAGACACTATTTGTCATGATTATTCTCACTTTTTCAAAATGTAAACGCCAGAGTATTTCGAATACTAACAACAGTTCTAAGCATTCTACCGTTTCATTTCTTCTTTCTTCTTGTTTATCATAACGTTCGCCTTATCGAGCTAAGTCCAGATCCGCTTATATCCACTTCGCAAAAAGTTATGGTGTCAAATTCCGCAAATCACGCGAACTTTCCGCATTTCGCAAATCCCCCATCTCGCGAAAGGGAACAGATTCCATTTATTCGTGTTTTAATACCGCCTACTGGCTCATAGCCGTCCGTTTTGTTTGAAGCACTTCAATCAAAATAAACTATGATTATTGAATTCGCTGGACACAAAAACTCTAAATTTTCTTTTGCAGAAATATTCTTTTTTAGCAAGGATTAGACTTCTCGTTACAAGAGATTGCACCTAGTAAATTTTTTTTAAATTTATGGAGGAAGAGCGTTATTTACTTGAAGTAATAATAACAGATAGTAGACCATTTTCAAGGCTATTTGCAGAAGAATTGTTTTCCTTTTCGCTGGAGGACAGAAGGGTTTAGCAGGACTCAATATTCTTGAATTCCATCTGAAATATTCCTAAGAAGCGCTGCTATTTTGCTGAGCTATCTCTTTATCTATTTATATGTATGTGTCTAGACGTTCAAAGATCTGGAGAAGAAGAATTATAGAGTGCAGTCACACACACGGAACCAATCTGAACCTAAAACCAAACAATCTATTAGCTATACTACGCAATGCATCGGCGTTCATTCTTGTTTTAAGAATTCATATCTCAATATGGACCATTTGATCAGGAGCATCTGTAAATAGTATGATTGTGCAAGGTACTGGAATGAATGTATCCAGGCAGAATGTGCTAGAAAGAAGTGCCTTTAACAATAAGTCACTAGTGACGGATTATTATAGCTAAAAGGGATTATTAACATGTTTTAAGAAGTTTATAAGCTGTAAAAATTTGAGTAGTATTTGATAGGGTTATGCAATCTCTGCCACTTTAGCTGAGTAGCTACCAACAATGCTTGAAATTCTTTTCGTGAAATACTTGTGTTTCAAAAGATAATTGGATAAAACTTATTTTATGTTAAAGATAGAAGTCAAATAAAAAATCTTTTGTATTATATGGGAGTTTGAAGCTGAAGCAAAGTGCTCTAAAGAGCCTAATGGTTAAACAGATTAGAAAGGTACAGAGGTGAAGGAATTTCCATATAAAATCCACCCAAAATTTTTGGTACTATGCACCAGTGGAAGTCAGAGAAATGGGAAGGGGGGGGGGAGAGAGAAGAGCGTCAAGAAATTTTTTTTGATGAACAGGCGTCCCATTAGCCACATTATTCGAAAAAATCTGAGATATTTTGTAATATTTTTGTAGCCTATACCCCCAAAATCATAGAGTATTTGACACGCGGTGACCGCGCCTCCCGAAAAACAAATTACAAGGCTAAATCGAAATTCTAAGAATTTTCGGAATATCTAGTTACTCAAACAAATCACCAGCGCAATCTGGAACTCATGTCAAAATTTTGCGACCCACTTTCGGGGGGGGGGGGGGGTAGTATGCACGTAATTTTTTTCAGTCTCGATTCTGCAGAAACTCGTATTCGCTGCTGCGCTATTTATTTTATCGCAAGCAGGTGCTGAAAAAACAAAACTCATTTTTTTCCAAAACTCCCCGACTTTTTTTTTGAGATGCACATGCATTTTTTCAGTTTTGTGTATGCCCATTCTGCTTTAGTTTGAAATCGCTCATTAATAGGGCACATGCTCTTCGTTTTTTAAGTTGCCGGCCTAGTTTCAACATTTTACGACCCCAAAATTCTCATGGGAAAAATTTGGCCTCATTATAGAAATTTGTACTTTGTTACAACAGACATTAGCATTTTTCAAACTTCTTGAAGACTGAAGACTCCCTCACAAACTCATAAATCACCTATGCTTCCCTCATCTCAAAGTGAAGAACAAATAAAGAGCGGGGGATCGGGAGAGAGTCCGGAAAAATTCCCTTAAAATCTCTGTTTCCAGAGAGTTAACTTGATCCGCGCTGAAACTTAGGAAATACTTCAGTAAAGCGTTTGAAGCTCGTGACAAGTGCTTTTTTGTTCTGAATGTAGTGAAGAGGTTTTGTTGCCGAGTGCGGGATGCCCTCGAACGAGTTTAGCGGAAATTTCATCGCTCATCCTGGCTCGTAATGGCTTTGGATTAAGTGCACATTGCTTTACCTCTGCTTCGTTGCTTGAGATTTTTGTTTTTATAAGGGGAAAGGAGTGGGAGAGATGTTGAAGGATGCGAGTCGAAGTTCACATATTCATAGCCTATTCAGATTCACATTAGATATCCTTGTAAAGCTCTTTCTCTGTAACATTTTCTTGCAAACATTTCTTAGAATTTTTTCCTCAGCAAATCATCAATTTTAGAATTTTTTCCTCAGCAAATCATTTCTTATTTTTTGTTTCTTATTTTTGTTCATTTCTCAAATTTTAAACCATAAACCTGCTCTCTGCAACATGTTCTTTCTAAGCCACCTTCACGTTTGGCTCCCAATAAATCAATTAGCAATGAAGTAAAATTATTTGGTAGGTAATAACGACTTTGCTAATCGAGCAGTGTAAGTTTTTCCAAAGAAAAAGATGGCAGCACTACCTAATCTGAATTGTATAATAGTTCCATATGTAAATATCCTTTGCTGTAAATCCTAATGTCACAATCTCTATCAACTATATTATATGGTCAATTTCTGAGTAGTCTTAAAATAATTTTCCAGGTGCCAAAATGATGTCCGCTGCCCGCTCGGCGGGCTTTCGCTACAAGAAGCAAAATCCTTCAGGTCAAAAGAAGAAAGTGAGTTTCAGTTATGCTCCTTCAATATAAGACGGAAAACTATTTATGTATCCGACTTCGACAAGGCATTTTTGTAAAAAATGTGTTGACTAATGTCTGTCGTATTTGAGTGCCTGGTCTTAGTATCCTCTCGACTAAATCTGTCATTTCTAAAGTGGCCGAGAGTGGGTGAGCAAGCAGAAGAGGATAAAGTATGAACGAGCCTATTAACAGAGCCTTAATATAATAGCCTGTAAGACGTGTGACCCTCTCTTTTTTGCGCAAAATTTGTCCATGAATTCCTCGGCTAGAGAATCTATTTTTCAACCTTTTCCGGTGTTCGCTGTTGCTTGTCAAAAGGCAGATGTGTTTAGCCAAATATCAGTCATCTGTCAAAAAAAAGGCTACAGCTTGGTCTTACCTCAAATTTTTGCGTCTCGATATTTACATCTAGCTGGTTTGGTAATCAAAGTTTGTGAATTTGATTTTATTATGATCTAAGTGTATAGCAACTTAGCAAACGTCGGAATATATTGACAAATGCTACTCAATCAAATCTCAACAAGAATAGCTTTGCCATGAAAGGCATGTATAGAGCATGAGCTCATAATATGTTTACTTGCCTGTTCCACCCTACAGATATGTGGAAGCATTTGCAGAAATCATGGTTTTGCTGGAGGCAGGGATTTAGGGTAAGAGAAAAAAAAATAGCAGGACTACTTTTCCAGAAAGCCAATTTTTACATCAGAAGCTTTTCCAGATATAGATGCATCTTCAAGCTAGTTTAGTAATTATAAATGTTTCCCTTCTCAAGTTTAAGCATTAAAACCATAAAGAACTTATTAAATCGTCCTCTCTGAGATTTTGGCAGAAATACATACCCTTTTGAAACAAAGCCTGCTCTTGAAATAATCTGCTTGTGCTGAAGGAAGTTTGGCGGTCGACGGGCAATTAATTATGGGGAGAAAGTATTAGGTTGATGCATAATTCCTGCACCAAAATAGGTATAGACCGCAATAATCCGGAATAATCCTGTATCCCAAATAGCATTCGATATACCATTAGATAGAGCAAACTTAGCCCTACAAGATGTTGCTTATTGTTTTGCAGCAGCTTTTGATCCAGGCGAAGATTGAAGTCAAAAACGGAAAAGATCCAAGCACCCCAAAAACCCGCGAAAAATTTGGAAGTCCGTTTAGAAAAATCCTCCAAAATACTTGCTCATGCATCGTCATTTCGTCTAAGACATTTTTCTATGCAGTTGCTGTATTTTTCTCTCCGCTAGAAAACGAAAAACCAAAGTTTTTCATGTTTTTTCCAAAACAGTGCTGAGATGTTCTAGCACCTATACTTGTATACCACAGGACTTCAGTAGCATGAATGTGAATTCTCGGCTTTTTAGAGCAGCTGGTTTACGAGAAATATTGAATTTTTGGCAATTAAGCAAGAAAAATTCGGATAAAGAGAGCTAGATTCGATATTTCACGTGAACTTCTAGAAGGCTGAATATGTAAAGTTTTACTGCTGATGGCATGTACTATACAACCGTTAGTGTTAGAACATCTCAGCACTAATTTGGCAAAAACATGAAAAACTTCGTTTTCTCATCGTCAAGCTGAGAAAAAAATACAGCAATTGCATAGATAAATGTCTTATGTAAAAGGTCTACGCGTGAGCAAGAAAGAATTTTTGTAGGAGCTTTTTTAACGGAGTTACAATTTTTTTAGATCTGTCTTAAGGTTTTCGGACGCATGGTTTTTTTCAGTTTTTGGCTCAAAACTTCGCGTGGATCAAAGCTGGTTTTTTTTGAGCACTATCTTGTAGAGCTAGGTTTGCTCTATCTAATGATATATCAAATCCTATATAAGGATAGGAGAATTTCGGATTTTTGCGTACTGTACGTATTTTGGCAGGAATTATGCATCAACCTAATAATTTCCAAGAATGTAAGCAGAAAAATCTCCCTTTCAATGTACGCAAAAAATTAGTATAAACCCAAAAAATTTTCAGAATATTTGAAGTAGGTTTGATTTATAGATATATTTTTTTATTCTGGCAGTTGATTGGAGAAAAAAACGTAATTGTCCTGAAGTTTGTCATGTTAGAAGACAATTAAATGATTCTGGTGCTGAATAGGAATTTTACTCATCGAAAAGCTCTTTCAAATGCTAGTTTCTTTCAAGGAAACTTCCTGGATGTCTGGCATTTCCCTAAGAATAGCTCAGGAACTGTCGCATGCACTCATTCATTTCACATGCAAAACAAGCATAGCTCTTCATATGCTGATCGTCACAACTTTTCGGGACCGGCCGCGACCTATGGTCGAAATGGGTCCCAAAGGACATTTTCATCCTATTCGCCACCCGTGGATGGTCACGCGTTTGCTTATAATAAGGTCGTAATCTGATTGCTGTAGTAATCGAAAGAAAATTGAGGTGCGAATGGAGTGCCGATGTAAGGAAGTGCGAAAAAAGGGGAAGGAGGATTATGGGGGGGGGGAAGAAGGTGAGCGTGGGTTGAAGGGGCTTATGAACTCACAGGTTTTGAAAGCTTCCACAAATTTTGTTTCTACAATTTTTGAGAATGTGAGCTGTTTAATGCCATTAGAGAAATAGAAAAAGTCCGTTGTGATCTATGATTTGGGCTCTAATTCATAATTTTCGGGTTCGATTCTTGGTAACGGAATAAATTTTGCAAAGGGGGACTTTGTGTTGATTCACTCGCATTATTCTTGAATGGGACGGACTTAGAAACCGCTACTTGTGAAAAATTCTCAAAATCTCTCCACTAAACTACCGAGGATCAATCTTTCAATTGTTAGAAGTTATTTTTATAGTATTGTTGGAGGCCTTAAATTCCTTTCCGGGCTGCGGAATAGATTTGAACAGACTTATTTTGAGAAGAACTAGAATGAGGGCGGTAGTCATTGTTTTCGAAGGGAAGGGTAGAAGCAGCGGTGTCACAAATTTTCCTTGAAAGGGGGCTATAAAGCTCGGTTTTTCTAAGAATAAAAAAAGATCAATGGGGGACAAAACAGGGGTGAAACATTGAAACAGCAGAAAATTGATACCAAACTTTCATAAAAAGAACCGAAAATTAATGTTCAATTAACCCAGTAGGTCTGTTATATGGCTGCTTTTTTCTTTAATTCTCAGATTCTTCAGTACTGTATTTACTTATGAAATGTCGATGTGTTTTTCCAGAAAAATCGCTCAGGAAGTATTTCCACCAGTTCTCCTGATAGATCAACACCAACAGAAACACCGACGAGCACCGATTCCCCTTCAACTTTTCTCACCGTGCCGAATGCAATGATGAGGAAACGAAGTGGAAGTGTTCCAGCGTTTAAGGTCGTCACTCTGGTGGGTTTCTTAGTATTTAATCAGGAGTTCTGAAAAAAGTAGGGAGGGGCCAAGCGCTATGATAATACTTTCCACGGGCCATGAGTTTTTGTTCACAAATCACTGTGGTTGAGCACGAACTATAATCTCTCACGATTTTCCTAATAATACATCTATCACAAGCTTAAAATGCGTGGGAAGAGCTCGCAATAGATTCCTGAAAATATATGGCCCTGCTTTGTTTGAGCTCAATGTGTTTTTGATTCCTATGGGGCTTTCAGCGCTGGAGTGGTCAAAGAGCAACTCATAGCCGAGTACGAGTACGAATTGATCTTTGTTGAAAATTAAAAAAAACTTTTATGCTCATTGTTAGCGCGGGAGATGATGGTCCTATGTCCGAGTAGTAGTTCTGATTTGGTTTCGTGTGCTTTTGTGCGGTTTCAAATCCTGGAAAAAATAGCAGGAAAAAATGGCATAGTTATTGCAGTAGCAAAAATTCTAAAATATTATTTGTCCAGTTTTAATTTTTGGAAAAAATAGTAGAAAAAATAGGCACTTTTTCGGGTGGAAGGATTGCAGCAGTAAAATATGTATTATAATAGAATTATCATAAATGCGTATATTGGTAATGGATAAACGGTGATTTCCATTATAGTTCTGCAGTAATTTTGATATATGGAAGTGATGATGACAGTAATAACTGTAATAACATAGTAACAAGGGTGTCACACTAGCAGTAATAATACAAAAAATTAATCAATAACTCAAACGAAAACCACGTTCTAATTTGACTGGATTACTTAGGAACAACAAGCACTTTGAATAACCCCAGTAAATGTGCTTGGCGATATCTCTGAGTTTCCTTGTTGTTTTTTTTATTTTCAAAAAAATTACACTTTCTTTCAATTTTCGAGAGCACCTGTTGATAGCTGAAATGGCTATCTTCCCTTTTTTTCAATTAGAGGGATGGGAAATAGAATAATGGAGGAAGGCGAAGAGCAACTAAAAATAGAATTCTAAGGTCAAACAAATTGGAAATTTGCGCATGATTCAATTTCTTGCTCCCAAGGTTCCTCCTACACTGAAATACTTTCCAGTGAAACTAAATCTATAACAAAACAATTTCACTTCGGTGCTTGGATGTGAAGGGGAGGGGGGAACTGGTCTGCAGACTGAGATTTTCTTATGTAACTGATACTTATGGATTGCAAAATTCCAGGCTTGCTTCTGGAACTTGAGATATGAGCAGGCGAGAGCTCTTCGAATGACATGGGCTCGATTGTGTGAACCACCTCGATCGAATTGCAAAGGGATCGTGAATTTGGTCGAGCGGGTTTGGGAGAAGTTGGATAGTGTAAGTCAATTACGTGATTTTCAAAAAAACGTAAACTAACATTTATTTTAACATAAAAACACATAACACTTCTAAAGCAATAAGATTCAAAATACGAAATGAATGTAGTTTGAAGTAGCCAGTGTTTTGATGGAAAACGGGAACTAGGGGTATGAAGTATTCGGATTTTATCAAGTTGAAATCAAACCTTAATCTGACAAAAAGATCTGTAGAAAAAAATTTTGCTCACTTGCTATACAACTCTATATATAACGTACATATGTACATATAGAGTTACCGTACTCTTTGTTTTCTTGAAAAAGCTGACGTCTTTATCCATTTTAGTTACCATTCTGCGAAGCTCCTTAGGCAGACAGCGCTATTCAGAAGTTCATCTTTTTCATATAGCTTTTTGTTTGCGTAGAACGGACCAACTTCAGGACGAATAATTTCATCTCCGCGCAAGTGAATTGGGTTAGCGAAGTGACTTTTGAAGAGATGTCCTGTCGAAGGCTTTCTGATGTGGTTAGGGTTTTTCTGTAGGTACATCCGGTGCAGAATGCAAATTGGAGATGCTGTATATGTATGCTTTCCGAGTGGGTTGGAGGGGGGGGGGGGGGGGCAACCTAGGTGCCTTGGTGTACCTTGTGTAATTACACCAATGTTGAACTTGGCGATAAAAGTCCAGGAGTCTCCAAATTGCACATAGCAGCCACTCTTTTTGGTCGTCTAGTTTGATCTCCTATTTTCAGAAAATGTTGTAGGAAATTGGGCATTTTAATAACAAGTAGAAAATTTGGATCACTTTACGCCATATCAAACAGTGACAGCGCTATTCACAAAATCTTTTTTAATGATTCATTTTTAGAAAGACCCCTCGGTTCGAAACATTTTCTACAATGCGGCATTTGTCGAGACAATGCATGAAAGATGCGAAAGAAGGTAAGCAATTTTTTATACCTTGAAAGCAAATAGAGAAAAAAATATTTCTAGTAGAAACTGCAGCTCTTTTGATGACAATTTTTTCCCATCCAAATTTGTCAAATTTGTTGTCTTTCAGGAGATCGAATTGTTCAATCGCGACATTGCGGGACCACACCCACTTCTTCGTCTCATTGGTCTCACAGGTTGGTAGATTACTGTATATGCACTCTGTGTCGAATTATGTCTTCTTTGTTTTCTTTGAAACTAACGCACTATTTACGAGAGGCACAAAAAAACCAAAGTTTTTTTTTTCAAACCAAAGTTCAGTCTGTTCATTTTTCCATTCCTTTGAGACGGCAATATGACAACTCTTAAAAATGTTATCGTTAACAAAAACGTCTAGTTTTTCAAATTTTCCTATTTATACGCTCACTATCTAATAGGCTGCGCAGAATGAGCGGAGCAAAAGTCTTCTCATAAGTTCGAGGTTTTCTGAGTTCTAAAAACAGATGGAACGTTTCCCACTTTTTTTGCGAAAGGAGTATTTGACCACTTTTTCAATGACAGCAATTTTTTGTTGGGTTCTAGAAAGATTAGAAATTGGCAGCCCAAAAATTTCTACGCGCATAATGATGAATTACTTTTAAAGCAAGGCCGTGAAGTTTCCATGTTGAAGCAGTGAAGCTTGTTGTTACTCGCCCTTAAAAAATTCTTTTGGATGTTTCCCAACATTTTAGTGGGGTTCCACTCCTCGGGAATTCACCTCACAAGTTTTAACTGATTCTTAAAAAAATTTTAAAAATTATTGCACAAATCTACGACTTATATAGGAAACTTTCGAAAATTTCGGAAGCCATTTTTGGGCTCTATGATTTTGCTTCACAATCATCCGAATACTGTGCTAAAGAGATCCTCGAAGATTCTTGGCATTCCTAGAACTGATGTCAAATACCAGAACAGCTCAAAAAATCACTGTTAATAGACTTAAGGGCCGGGCATACTTCACGCGATTTCAGTCGCGACGCGATTTGGCAATTCGCCAGAAGTCTTCAGATCCAACAAACTGCATATGCACAGTGTTCAACTTACACGGATTGGTAAAACTTTCTGTACTTTCAAAATGTGCATACAGTGAGTTAGGACAGTTGGATTATTGCCAGATCGCGTCGCGACTGAAATCGCGTGAAGTATGCCCGGCTCTCTAGAGTTCATTCAATCAAAAAAGTCAATCTAAGCGGTGACTAACTATTGTATCAAGACGTGCACGCAGCAGAATTGTTGTCTTTTTTGACAACGGCACGAATTTGAATTAAGCTTTCTAAGACTTTCCCATAAATGTTCGGGATAATTATAAAAGATGGTCCACAGATTTTATGATAGAACTACATTTATGCTTCCAAATAAAAAAAAATCCATTTGCTTCCAGGTTATTCAAAATCTCGATTCGGACCCGGAAAGTATACTGAATCACATTGATTCGATCGGTGAGTTTGGAAGTGTTTCTTTTCTATCTAATTTTACAGCTAGACTCATCTGCCTGGAAAATTATTATTTGATTCTAAGATATTTTTGTTGTGTTGTTTTGAAGTTGTTTATTACACCTTGATCGCTACATTAACGTTAACTTATCATAAAGCAATGGAAGAATAGCACTCAAAATAATTGAAGAAAACGTTGTTTGGGTGTTTGCATTCTTGAATTTCTCCACTGACATACATCAAAATATATCGTTCGGTCACTTCTTGAATCATTTCTTTTAGGAAGAAGCCATGCATATTTGAAACAGTATGGATTTCGATCAGTTCTGTGGGAAAAAGTTGGCGAATACTTTGTAGACGTTGTTGTCATTCAGGTAATAATTTGTTCGGGTAGATTGGAGCTAAAAAGAGGATAACGAATTTCAGGACTGTGTCCGCGGCTTTCCCGAGGCATGTCGAGCATGGACCATCATGGTCGCTGCGCTCGTTGATCGACTTCGGGCAGCTCCACGTCGTGGAAGTATCGCCGTATCGCCAGCTGCAAGTCAGACTTCCTTGAATGGTTCTACTAGTAACTTGATTGGCTCTAGTACCAGCATATGCACCATAAGGTATGCCACAGTCTTTTTCATTTTTTCGGGTGTGGGAACATAAAATTCCGGGTAGTTCGAAAAAGTAAATAATGTCACGATGGAGTGGTTTTGGGATAACTTTAGGAAATGGGGAGGAGGGGTCTTTAGCGCAAGGGCTTAGATGTCTTTGAAGACAAGACCCGAGGCCAATTCTCCGGAACGGTGTTTGGTTGGGTGCGCACGGAGGAGCGGGCATTACTGGAGAGGGGGGGGGGACGCTGACTTGAGGTTCATGCCTCGCCATTCCGAAGCGATTATCCGCGACATTTTACGCCGCGATTTGGGCATTAACTTGAAAGGAAATCCATTGTAAGCAAAAGTCAAGACTCTTAACTTAGGTGGGCGATGCCTTCAAGAGGTGTAATCGGCAAAAAAATCTTTCTGCATGAACAGATGGACAAAAATTTACACGTATACAATCTTCAAATAGCCGAACAGGTGGAAAATGACATGATGTGCGTCTGCACCACAGGCCATGGTCATGCGTCACGTCTTTGTCTTCCTATAGGTGATCGTGTGAGGACCCTTCTGCTCTTCTATCTCTTCGACAACCCCTAGCATTGCGAACTTGCGATCTCGAACCAACGGTTTCAGCCTGATCCCATAGCACTATCAAAATGAATTCATATCAACCGCAATCACCTCAGTTCCACAGGTTTGTAAACAATAGACAGAACACATTTCCATTTCGTAGCGAGTGGGATGCGGTGACTAATGGCAAGCCATATTGTAGGTGAGTCAGTTGGCGCTTGTAAAGCAGGCTGAGGTCGGCTTTGGAGTAAAGGGTAGTCAGAGAGGGTTAGGAGGATGTTTAGGGCAAGTGAAGGCAGTAAATGGGCACGGTTACTCTTTTAAAGTTCAAGTTCCGCGCTTCAGTCCGGGCCTGCTAGTCAAAGTATTGGCTCGGCCGGAGATGCAAATTAGTTGATCAATTCATGAAGAAGTACCTAGCTTAGCAGATTACCATGGAGAAGTCCTGCGTAACAATGCTACAATTTAGCAAAGTAGTAGTGGTGTTCTTTTTAACGTTTCCTGTATCTGTTAGCCTTTATCTTTAAAGAACATATTTAGGAGAGGAAGTACAATTTCAAGGTGCATTGATATTGAAAAATCAGCAAAAGAAGCGAAAGATTTGGCAGCAATCAACAATGAAACGATACCAAGGAGGTAAGCTGTGATGCTGTTGCATATTCAAGACACCAGGAAAGTTTCACTAGTATAGACCAAAGATGGAGCAGAAAATCTGGTACATTCAAAAGAACCTGGCACACTGATTGAAAATCTGGTACATTGATTTGAAATTCCTCGATTCTACTGTGCCTCTTGCAGGAAATCGGGATATCAAGGGTCACTGGCAGATGTAGGATGCGTCAGTATGGCTTCGATCGACGCAGCTCTTCCGACTATACGGGCGAGCAATCCAGCTATAGCTTGAAATCTTACTTTGTAGCCGTGTGCATTTCTCTTTGAAAGTGAATGTCTACTCGCCATCTATTCACCAGATGGATCCATTACTTGTGCTTTGTCATTGTTTTTGATTTAATGATCTCATATGCCACTGATTCTTATTATTCAGCCAGCATCGCGATACTAATGATACTAATGAAGTTGAAGGTATTACTTCATTTGCCATACGTAAATGTTACCATGTTCATTTTGAAAAATTTTAAGTGATCTTTTGTGCATACGTAATAAAAGTTACGGTCTCCAACTCTGGCCATTTTTCGATTCGGGTTAACAGTATTTCTAAAAATTTGATCCCGTTAGTGTTTTGACATACCAGTTCGATCTTCTTCGCTACCTCAAACTATCCAGTGGGAGGCAAGCAAGTGTTACTTAATCAGCCGTCTGTTATCGTAACCAAACGTGCGATTGGCGCTAACGCGGCTGCCTTCATTTTCCGGAAATTTCACGCATCCCAGAAGATGACATAAGATTAGATAAACGAAGAGATCAAAATTTTTGAGTAATAATTGATGTTTAATCAAAGCCATGCCGATAATGTCACGAAAACTCTTTTTGAAAGCGAAGTCAGGGCCATGCACCGGGAGGCAAATAACATTTGTAAATCGAACTTGCCTCCATTTTCGACTTTTACAATTACTTGTTTGGGTTTCCAAAGGACTTGGACGGAGCTTTATTGGCTGGCAGGCTGATAGGCCCCGCAAACACAGAACCACAAGACTTTATAGCCTCTACATAGATAACAGTCTTTCTAAATGTTTGGGTGAATATGTCTAGCAGTGGTTTGTCGCGGCCGTGATTGACCAAGACAATAATAGCAAAATTCCAAACCTTAGTCTTCTAGGGAATACTAAGAATTATAGGAAAGTGAAGACATGTTACGATTCTGCAAGTTTCAAGAACACCCAATCACGTCAGCTGCGTGGATTGTTCAATTGAAGCGCGCTTTCACCCTCAAAAAGACTGGCGTTGTTGCCATTTCGAATTTTAACAAAGAGGAGAGGAGGATTGCTGGAACCTAAGTATTGATATATAGTGAACCTTAAGTGCTTGATATGTGAATTACCTCAATTTTACGCCTACAGGCACCTTTTCCGATTTTTCAAGCGAGTCGCTCAGCCGCTCAGTTGTATCTCGGAAAGCGATCTTATGCCGCATGGTCTAAACAATATACAACACGTTATAGGGTACTGGTTGCGATCCTTTGGCGTGTTTGGGCCGGTTGATTTTGGAAAAAAATCCTCTCGCCTTGTACGCTTGAATTTAGGGTATGAAAAATCACTTGATGAATGTTTTGCTACCTTCAGGGTATAGATGGACATATACGGAGCTAACAAGGGAAGCGTGTTTAGTCGAAGTGGCATTTTCAGATGAGACCCATACTGCTTCGAAGAGAATTGCACTGTGTTCCGAAATCTGCTTTCCAAATCTGCCAAGCGCCTCTGGACGCCGAGTTATGGCCGTTTTTTGGAACGAAAAATGAATGCAGAATTTGGGCAAAATCGATTATTAAAATCTTCACAGCGCTCAGATAAAGCAATGTTAATTGTTAGCATATTAGATAAAATGTACTCATTGCATAAAGGGCTCTGATACTTGACAGTGCACCAAATTTAAGCAGATTTGGGCAATTTTGTTCCAGTTTTGCATTCAATTTTTTCGACCTGAAAAACGCTCATAACTCGGCGTCCAGAGGCGCTTGGCAGATTTGGGAGGCAGATTTGAAATCACCGCTTAATGCTCTTCAAAGCAGTTTGGGTCTATCTGGGAAGGCCTTCAACTTCAACTACACACGCTTCCCTTTGAGTTAGAAAAAAGTTGAGCAAGTTTTTATACAAACAAGTTACTTTGTTTCTTAATACCACTGCGCATATGTACATCATATCGCCATATACAAACGTTATGTGTGTGGAAATGAATCATTTTTCTATTGCTTGTACGAGGAAATTTGCAGGAAAAACTTCGCACAACCCTGTCGCATAACCTTCCCACAACACTTTGCTGTTGGTGATTCTAAGGGAAATCTGTCAAGATCGGGCTTGTTCTCGCTCAACAATCAACATCAGTGAAATGAACACTAGTAAAGTACTGGCGCTTGAATATCCAAAAAAATGTTTGAAAGCAAAGTTTTTACTCACCGCAAGCCCTTTTCGGAGTTCGACAAAATTTGTTTTTGGAAAAACCATCCACTTAAAAGATTCACGGATTTACATAACATCTCTTTTTTAAATAGAAATATTTCATTTATTTTCACTTTAGCAATTATAAATTTCACACCGTCGACCAGCATAGGTTCTAACAAAGACAAACTCTGAATAATTTCAGAATACATATCTGGTTGCCTTGAACTTCCTATGAGAAATTCAATGGTGCGCTCTCTATAAACTCCGCAGTGACGTCTGTGTGCCCCTTGGCTGGTTACGGGACTAGGCACTTAGTTAGGTACAGAACCGCTTGTCGCAATAGTTGCAATGCACTTTGCGCAAATTCAGATGGGGCATGTAACACACGCCAGTCTGTTTCATTATTTATCACAGCTTGTGAAAAAAGTTGGACTTTTGTTCTGACTGGAACGAGAAGGGCAGCTACTTAGTTTGTTGAGCTTTTAACGTCTTCAGAAGCTCAAAGAACGAGCGATTGCGTTTAGGCACCCCTGTCAAGATCTTTGTTTTACCGCTTGTTCTTATTTCACAATCCCGTCAGCGGTAGCAAATAAGGAGAAAATTTGTTCACCGATCAAAACCCCACTCTGAACTTCCGTTGTTGAAAGCTTGAACTATAACAACGCAACATCGAGTTTCTTCTAATGCGGAACATTTTTTTCGCCCTAAGGATTATGTTGACCGCTTGTGAGTGTCAAAAGTCAGTCATAGTAATAGATGTCATGCTTTTTTAATGGCGCTCTGCTAGAACACCACTGCTTTGCCGTGGTTGGGGAATGATATCGTATGTCTATGTTACATCATTTTTTGCGGTGCTAGCGTAGTGGTGCAGCTGTTACAATGTTGTAGTTATTTATGATTACAAATTCATTCAAATATCGCAAGATATGTTGTAATTTCAAAACCGAATTATGGAACTTGTATTTGCAGTACAGCTATAAAGGCGTTAGTGAGATTATTCGAATCATACATTTTGAACAAGACATGCCCTCTTGAGATTATTAATGAGCTTTAACATAGATAGTGTCCACTTGTATTTCCTACTGTACAGACAGTTCCAAAAAAGATGCAATAGACGATATAAAGGCTTATACAGCACCAAATATGCATATAAATTGAGCAATTTACAGAATGTGAGAAAATGCAGATGTTGTTATCAAATCATTCCTGTGTCCTTCAAGTTCTCTTGTACGATGGTGTCGATGACGGAGTTTATGACAACTTGCACCTGATTCGTGTCGGTTGCACATGTCTCATGCACGTATCTAGAATTTGAAAGTAGTAGACAGTATTTCCTAAGTAGCATGCAATGAGATTGATTGGTCAATACCATTTACTGATATATAGAAACATTATTGTGTTATGAAACGAAGAGATTTGATATTAGTTTCTTTCTAAGAGGTAAACAGAGACCGCCATCTTATCGCAGATGTTTCTGATATGAAACCAGAATTCACTTTTTGATGGTATGTAGGTTATCTTCTAATATGCACAGACTAACTTGTTTTACGGATAAGAAAAGGCAATGAAATAGCTGGCAGCAATTTGCGAGACCATTCCCTCACAATATATTACAATAGATTGATTCATAATCAATGCAAGTTCCTTATGCTACTGTGCTAGAATAGATATAAGAGTTTAAGAACATTCGACAGGGCAAAACAAACTCATAAAATGTCAATCAAACGGCAAAAAGGTGCGTGAAGGTATAAACGAAATTTAGTTTTACATTTAGACTAGTGAACCAGTAATCTAAAGGTGCTATTTGGAAGAGCGTTCGCTTCGGGACCCTCCGCTGTTTCCCACTTTGCAAGATTTATGAAATGAGCTAACGATTCTTCATATGTTAGATCTGCGTCTAAAAGAATGCTAGGAGAATCCATTTTGCTCGAGCATATGCCTTCCCACATTAGACATTCTTATGTACGCTTGCTGCATTTTTTGTGGCCAGAAAACTAAAATGATCATCGGCATCCTTCTGTCGAAGTGATGCTGTGCTGTTCGCACATAAATAATTCTAAACTACAAGGCAGTGTGAGTAGTTAACAAATTTTATCTTCTAAAGCGATGATTTTTTGAGGAAATGATTCACGCATGAAACTTAAAGAGGCAAAATTTTTGTATTTTTTAGCCTACATTTGATATTAATTACTGGATGAATCTATGTAATAAGATGAGAAGTATATCCAAACAGAGGTGTATTATGTATTATCTGGGTAGCCCATAGAGTTTTCGGACGAAGATTTTAGTTATTGAAAATTTTCTGAATTTTGGCTTAAAACTCTATGAAGAGTATTTTTTGTGTTCGACCATTTTGAAAAGCTTGCTTTGCACTAAACAACGTATATCTCCCAAAATTTTCTCAAATTTACATACTACCTAAGGAAAAAAACGGGAGGAACATGCACCAAATATCAAATTGTCAAAATATCAAAATCATATTGTTTTTTTTAATCAAAACTACCCTGAGTTCACGAGTACAAGGCACACCTTTTTCGATTTTCTTGAGCGAGCCACGCCTCTGCGTCGTTGTGTCTCAAAAGACGGAACTTACGCCGCACCATGTCTTGAGGCAGCATGGATCACAGTATAGGTTCCTTATGTCACGAAATGTTTTGTTGTGTTCGGACTGGTCGAGTTTAGAAAAAAATTAGGTGCACCCTGTACTCGTGAAATTACGGTATATTGAAAAGAACAAGACAATTTCGTGAAATTGGTAGATCTTGCACAAATTCAGGAATGTACTCACGGCTTTTTTGAATGCTTTATTAGAGCATTTTCGAAACGTCGTCGAATATATGCGATAGAAGGCGCATAGCCAGTACCATCACGCTCCGCTAAAAATAAGATGATTTGATATCAGTGTTAATTTGATTTGTCTCATAAAAAATCAGAACTTACGATCATAACTGTCGAAACACACTTTGAGAGATACGTATAAGATTTTTTCGGCAAATAAATCTTTTTTGTTCAGAAATAAAATAACGGATACGTCTTTGAAATACTGGTTGTTAACAACACCGTCGAATAGCAACAATGCCTCTTTGAGTCGATTCTGTAATCGCAAGTGCCCTACTCGAAAACATTATCGGAGAATAGGAGAATTGTATCGCCAAAGAACTTATTTTGCTGCGAGTGTTGGTGCGCACTCGCATTGGAGTCTCGTCCCAAATTAGGTAGCTTTCCTTGTTTTCGCTCGCTACAACCCATTTAATTCAAGAGGTAAAGATACAGATAAACTCAATTACTCCAAGGATTTTGAATGAAATGTCTTGGAATTGCACTACCCAACTTTTTTCCCTTTTCTGCTAAGGCCAAATGATTCAAGCGTTGAGAGAGACACTTTCAGCGGGCAGACAAAAAAATCTTGACGTTACCATGAAAAATCAAGCACATGAAAACTGGAGATACACGTCAAGTCATAGTCTTAAGATGCAAAAAGTATGACAAAACTTAACAAGGAACTAACTGTTTTGTTATCTTCACGCAGCACTTGGTCATACTCGCTGATTGCCGCTACATAAATGACGGCATTGACGTTATCAAAGCAATGTATCCATTTTCTCCGTTCGGACCGTTGTCCTCCTACATCGAATACCCTAGAATCGTACTTCGTCTCATGCATGTATACAAAATGATAAGAATTTCCGTATCAAACACTCACTCAAAATTGATTCCTTTCATGGTAAAGTAAAATTGTACTACACCAGAAGTGGGAATTCTTGTGTGAAGTATATCCTGTATTGATGGCTTATAGTTCTTTTTGGAAATTCGATCCAAGTCATTGAAGAAACTAAAACAAAACAATGTACGGAAGTGAGCGTAAACTCGGGCACATATGGAAACGCAAATACCGTAAACTCGTCACAATTATGCACCGGTTGCAACAATGAACACAAAAACACAAATATGGCTTTACATTCTCACATTTTCCCAGCTTTCGTAGGGTCTGCAGGGTCACTTTCTTTTTAGGTCACAATTGATCCTAAGGCCCGTATGCACGTACATCCCTGCTGGTGAGGAAAGGGGAGCTGAGGGGCGCATCATATTTTACTCCACGTAAATGTATACTTCTAAAGTCCACTGCATGACGAAGGCGCAGAAGCTGTATTAGTTGAGAGGGCGCGAACGCGGCGCGCGCATCTTCACCATTGTGAATCCTGCGTCTCATGCGCTCTGCGGCTAATAAAGTCGCGTGCGCCCAAAGATATTGTGTCTTCGTCATGCAGCAGCGTATATGTATATGAACATACTGGATGTTTTATAGCCGGTCAGGTATTAGGTTGGAAACTAAGTTTTGCAATTCATCCAGTAACTTTCCTCCCACTCAACATGGCGCATTCAAATATTGCCACTGTGTTGGTTATGACGTGAGCCACAGGTGCAGCTGCTGTTCTACCAAATTCTGACGTCGCAGTGAGGGTTACGGTAGGTACATGGTATGAAGGGAAAAATTATAAACTTCGATAGATTTGGCTGAAACTTGGCATAAGGGGTTATCCGACATGCTGATTACGAAAACAATACTGAAGTTGCGTGATAAGCCCTTTTCTGTGAGATAACTGTAGGTGTACGATATAGGATCTCACCCTAATCAAGGAAAGAGGCGTTGATTCAACAAATGAATATGCTATTTGTGTTTAGCAGCCCAAAGAGCCTCAAATGTAAAGGTTCGGAGAATTTTGTGGTCCTTAGTCATTGACGTTTGTCCCCAGTAGCCTTGCGTACAGCGGCTCGTTCAAACTTGTGAGAACGCCAAATTTTGGCTTGCCCCTAAATTTTATTTCTTTTTTAGTGATCTGAATAAGTCAACCTATAGCAACAATTCATATACGATTCCGAATTATTGCGCTTGGTCTAGGCTGCTAACGGCTTATTTTACCTTATAACCCCAAAAATTCTTGAAATTCAATAGTTTTCGAAAAATGGAAGTTTTTCTAATTCGTTTTTAAAGTTCAAACAGCTTTGATCAACTGTAACTAACACTACTCTCTAAATATTGCGACAAAGAGATGACAAAACAGGAGCAAAGACGAAAAAGCGTAAAAACGAAAGGTAAAAGGTATTAATCTTGTCTTTACTAAAACATGAATTGTGGCGTATTTGAAAGAGACGTAATAGCAATAATCCTCATGCATAGTCCACAATTAATTCATATGGAAAAGTGAAAACATCTTTACATTGGCCGTAAGTGCAATATGGATTTTGACCACTGATGAACATCTCGAAACCGGTATTTCAAGTTATGCATGTGAGAATATTTGAGAGATCGCATATATTTGTTTTGTATATACGACACTCCTTTTTTTCTTCAGAACAAAGATCGGTTCAAAGTACGTCCAGTTGTGGTGCAGGTCTCGATCGTACAACTTGGAGCATCACTTCCTCTAATTGCTCTGATGCTGCGGTTCTTGACTACATGAGGCCAAAAATGCGCAAACTCCCATAATCACTATCAATATTACCTCTTATCAACCTCTGCACTCATATCCTCTAAACTTACTATTCTGCACTTTCACTGATGTGAAAGGAACTCCTCAGTGAATATGTTTTCCTGACGCCACTATCAGCCCACAGTTCTTTGACGGCGGATCGAAGTTCTGGTCCCCATTCGATAAATTCGCAACCAGAAGCATGAACTTTGCGCACAAGCTTCCCGTGAATCTGAAAAGAACGCTAGCCCATCTAACAGGGGAAGGATACTTGGATGCCGTAGCCAGTCATGATGATTTGTATACCAAAATGCGCTTTTGAATGCTGGTTCGTAGGCTGTCTTTCATATCTGCGAAACGATAATCTGATTGGAGTTATGATTTTTTTTTTTCATTAAAAAAATTGCGTTCCTGCGGAGGGTCAAAATCATCAATAAAAAAATTTTCTCTCCTTTCCAAATGCTGAGTATGATCCAGATAGTCTAAATAAATATTACTACGTCTAAAATTTTCTTCAGTAGCATCAAACGGTAGGCTAGATCAAATCTGGTGATTTTTACTATCCAAAAGTAGGCTGAATTTTCATGGAAAAAAGTTCGTAACTTTCTTCAAAAGATCGTTTCGCAGATTTCGACACAGATTCAGAATCTGCATTCGAAGGCGCATTTTTTGGTATACAAATCATTAGGAATGGCCGCGGCATCCAACTATCCTTCCCTTGTAAGATGTCTCCTAGAGAAACAAACAAACTTTAACGCTATTTTTACTCGAATCACTCGTGATGAAAGTAAAGTGATACATGCATCATGGAATGCTGATTATTCGCTCGCCAAGTCTGCTAAGGCACTCGCCATACTTGATCCTCCTTATCCACTTGATCCGCTTGATTTGCTTCGTGCAAAACGCGCAACACTAATTTGTCATTTGGCGTCGCGTACAGCGAATTTGCGTAACCGTACAAAATTCCTTTTTACCTACGCTGCGCCGAATGACAAACTGCTATGTGCGCGTTTTGCACGACGCGCGGATCAAGCGGATCAATTGGATCAAGAGGATCAAGTATGACAGATGCCTAAAGCGCTCACTCATAATCAAAGTTGATGCGTAGTCGTCTCAATGAAGGCCGCGTGTTCAAAACCTTTCTTTCCCGATTTTATTTTTACTGATTTTGGCTTTTCATCCCCTTTGAAGCCCGTATTTGAGTTCAGCGCCAGAAAAGCCTAGAAACTACGCGAAAGTCGAGATGGAAAATTCTGAACGCTGGCAAGAATAGGCCAGGATGACGAATTTTTTTACAGTAAATATATGTAAAGGCCGATTGGGGATGGCTGTGCCAGTTGTGTTGAATAATTCCTTTATAGATTATTGGAATTCCACAGCTCATGAGTCGCAGCTTGATTGCAATACTCTCAACAAAGACGATCAACCAGCCGAGCAATCAATGTAATTGGCATACAGCAAACAAAAAGCTTTTGTCGTTGAAATGTGTAGTGCAAAATTAGCAAATTTGGTTCCACCCTTGTCTCACATGCTTAGTGTGAATCACTGCTGTGGTGAATAAGACCGGAATACACTTCTATCTTCAGTTATTCCCTAGTATTTCAGCTTGGGGTTGTCGCTTCTACTTTCCCAGTAAGTCTTGGCGGCCGAACATGTATGTCCATAACAAAATCTAGTAAAGTAATACCCGATATCTCGTTTATAACAAAACCAACTGCTCCATAGACTCTAGACATGAGCACGAAAGATCGCATACCTCCATAGAATTGTTGTCAAACGCAATTCCTAGAGTTTCCATTGCATCCAAGAGGGCCGCCATCGATTGCACGATGTTCATGTAAACAACAAATTTCTTCTCCTGTATTTCCTGCTCCGAGTAGCCGTTAGCATGCATAATTCTCAAAGTAAATGTTTTGCGACTCATAACAAAACGTTCGTCGTCGTACTTCAGCTGCTTTAAACAGGTGCTTTTTCCGCTCTCGCCGGGACCAAGCAACAACAACTTTTGTTCCATGTTGCCATTGTTCTTCCTTTCCAGTTCCTTATCAATCTTCTTCGAGATTATTGCAGCTTCGCGAGAAGCTTTTGACTCTATTGATTCACAGGAGCCCATGCAAGCCTAAAATAACAAGTTATACCAAGCATTATCTATCCATTGATATGCGAGAACAGTAGAAAACATGCGGACATACATAATGAAGGAAGGCTTTGGATTTGTATTGAAATCTAGTAATGCACAATGAAGCAAAAGAGCCATATGTAAAGAATATATTGGCAATCACATCAAAGCATAAGCATAAAGAGTGGAAGTGTAGCTCACTTCACCATCATGCTAATAAAAGAAATTTCTGAGGCAGCATGAAGATTAATTCTGTGCGTTACGAAGCAGTAGATGTACAGTACAAGAACCTCTGCACTAGCTAATTTGATGTTGTGACAATGGCTTGAATATGGGCTCCACATCAATCACACGAAAATAATGTAGATTTGGAGAAAAAAACTACTACCGTAGCATATAAGCTGGATCTAAAGTGTGCGTAATTTTCCTTCCTTGTCAGCCTTCCACTTAACACAAAGCTGTACATCAATAGCAGACTTTCTAGTTAACTGCAACGTGGAAGCTTTGAAGTGGCAGCGTCAACACGAGCGATAAAATGTAAATTGTTGAAAACAAGAATGCTCGCAAGATCGGAAACCAGTTCAACAGGTGAAGATCACTTCGGGAACGCGTTATAGCAACTTACTTGTTGGCCAGTGCAAGTGACAAATTGAATTCTGCCCTTTACGAGGAACAACAAAGAGTAAGTTCAAATCAGATGAGTGGTGTAAGACGTGAAGGAAGGCATGCAGTGATAAACATTCAAACTTGGCACCAAAAGAGGAGATCTGTTTGGCAAAAGACTAATCGAGGAATAAATGCTCACGTAGACAATTTCGAGTGTTAAATATACAGCATCGTAAAATCTGCTGCAACACACTGGATTTCCTGTGTGCGCTTGTGTTGCTGTACCAACCTAAAAATTAGACCAAGAAGAGGTCAGAACCTCGTTCTACAGATAACAACTACCTTGGCAGTGTTCACAACCTCAGTATTTGCGTCATGCAGGTTTATTGGCTGGTACCGATTTGAAATAAGATTCATGTTGCCTTTGCTACTATCTCCACAAGGCAAACCCCATAAATTGAATAAGGGCTAGGCAAAACGAGACAAACTCTGAAAGGTAATCTGCAAACGTTCGCCTAAAGGGCCGGGCATACTTCACACGATCTCAGTCGCGACGCGACTTGGCAATATTCCAACTGTCCATAACTCACTGTAAGCACATTTTAAGTGTACAGATAATAGGCATTTTATCAATCCACGTAAGCTATACACACTATTCATGTGTAGAATGCTAGTGTTGGATGCGAAGACTTCTGGCGATTTGCCAAATCGCGTGAAGTATGCTCGGTCCTTAAGACCTCGGGCAGAGTTCACACATCACGTCCAAATCGTTAATCAAGTCTATGCATACCGATTGTCCAAGACGATCGGTATGCATAGACTCGTAACCATTTGTCTTATTGGGAGAGTCGCGGCGATGAAAACGCGTGGACTTCTGCCCAAGACCTAACTCGTCGTCCATGTAAGTCTTGAAGCCAAGGCTAATAGAATTCGTCCCAAGAATGCCCTACGAATTTTCTGCGATGATGTATAAAAGTTTTAAAAGTTCGCACAATTTTCATGAACCAAGGAAACGTCAAGATTTTATTGAAATTCAGACATGATGTAAGATTCGTTGTTGCGCACAATTTCCTACCAGCTTGCCGTAAAATATGTGATTCTTCTCCAGATTAGCGAGTCCAACAGCGTTTGAGATCGCCTTCAGAATCGAAACAAGCACCTTATGGTCTGCAAGAGCGGAACAGCTAAGGCCATTTAGTATCAGTGTGCCCTAAAAAGCTCGCCTAATAAGGTGAGGTCAGAGCACAATAGATACTACGTCACTCCCATTCAAGTGTTGCAGGACACTGCAGGACATTTTTGATGGCGTTTAGAGTATGGGACCATGATTTGTCATGCAGAAACCTTAGTGAATCGTTCATTAGGCTTTTCTGCACTGCGGATTCGTTTAGACGGTTTGGATAACGAGAGTATGGTCGAATGTTTTGTTCTTGTCCAACAAAAGATGCTGTCCGTCCCTCCAAAACCCTTCCAAGACCTTGTTAAATTCTTATACTTCAGGAATCCATTGCTTTTTGTCTTTTGCCTTCGTAATCGGTCGTAATTAAAAACGCTTCTTCACATGAAAAACTGAGGAAGTGAGGAAAATGCTTATTTGCCTCTTAAAAATTTCATGAAACTGAGACGTATAGAAAAGCTGGATTTCCAGAAGTTTTTGTTCTTTTTCGTACCCCTTCAGTACGCTGAGTTCGAATCCAGGTCTGAAATAGAACAGAATTCCTAAAATATCAATATTGAATACCCTCCTTCGGATTCCATCGTGGACGAAGACTCCTTGCTGTCAGCGAAGGCCAGATGCAGGCAAGCAGCAAGGCAAGCGTAGAAAAACACTGTTTTTGGACGCTCCCCGATAAATCAATCGATTTTTGACTTTCCCGCCTGCTAGGAGAGATCAAGAAATGGGCAAGACGCTCACTCAAGGAACCAACCCTTGCCGAATCTGTCTTTTAAAGCGATTTCCATGCCACAAAAACACCTTCTGATAGCGCAAACTGGGCGGTAGATGGGGCCGCTGCTGTTGGATATGGCCTTTATATGACACCAGTGCGTCACCTCTGCTTCGCAGAGGCTCGCACTGGCTCTACAATTCACATGCCTTTCTCGAAGTCCCAAAATGATGGCTTTGAAACTTACCTCGCGATGCCGATCACCACGAATGAAATGTAAACAACTACTCATTCTAAAAGCTTTTTCATGTAACATCGGTGACTGTGAGGGTAAGAAAGTATTCTCCAAAAGATTAAATGCGATTTTGAATCAGTTACTGAGGTTATAATGGCTTGATAGTCGCCATAAAGATGATGACAACCGTGAGTTACATTTCTGCGCAAAAACTTTCTCACATTCCCAGGTAAAACCTTGACAAATCGACCGTCTATGCAATCATTCCTTTTTTGGCGCCAATCTTGCGTAAAGTTAGCGTTTTGCTCACTTTTTGGGCTAGAGTTCATGGTTTGCGGATTTAATTGCTAAACGAAACCATGACTTTGAAAAAAGTCAAATTACAGACCCACTTTGGCGCGCGAAATGCCGCGTGGATCCGTTTGGCGCACAATATCACAGGTTCCAATTATCGAATAGACTTGAGATTTTGCATACTTTATCTAAATGCTGATAGGGTGCTAACATCAAAATTCTAGCAGACCTTTACTGAAACTCGCCCTACGAAGTTCGTGACAGACAGAGATTCACACACACAGACAAACGTAAACAACCCTTAGCCCGTTATTATGAGTTATGATATCTTTCCGCACGACCGCTCCTTATGTAACGAGGACGAGAATGAGCTTCCTACGGACTTAGGAAACGATTTTTTGTAACCTCAATAACAGAGAAGAGTCATATTATTTTACACCACAGATCTGTCTTATTCTTCCTCGCTTCATCAGTGTCGGAGGTTTTAACAAATTTAGAGGGTGCTTGGGTTAGAGAGAGAATGTGGCAGCCTACACTTTGCATGATGCCTTGAGCCCTTTTCAGAATGAAAAGGGCTCAAGGCATCATGCAAAGTGTAGGCTGCAAGATTGAGTAATGCAAGCTCTAGAAGCCAGAAATTGACTCGTATAAGATGATTGATTCATAATGACTGCGTAAAACGAAGGCCGTCTGAGGCCTACGGCAAAGTTCGCGCAATTTCATCGCCTCATGGTTCTCCAACAAGACAACTGTAACGAGTTTATTGCATGTCGATCCTCCCGCTTGGTTATGATAGTTTTCCGAACTAATGTGACTAGCTATCACAACCAAAATGCAAGAGGATCGGCATGCCATGGACTCGAAACAATTGTATTGTTGGAGAATCGCGAGGAGATGAGATCGCGTGAACTCTGCTTAAGGCCTGACGACAACAAGTGCGCATAGTGCAGCCGCGAGGACACGACGCTAACGTTTCACTCAAGAATGATGGGTTTAAGTTTTATGCTTAATCCTGAATAATTAGGAGCTATGACTGTTTATCTGCAAACATAGCATAGCTGGAAAGCCAGCCCGCGCGTGATAGTGTGACTGCACTGCGCGGCCCTATTGCCGTTGCGGCATAACAAATACCTTTGGAAAGGGCATCAGGATTTGAGTTTATTTTTTGATAAACTCGCGCGACATACGCCGCTACTCGATTATACTGGGAACATGTGGCCCCACCCTAACAGCGTATGCCGCGCAGTCTGACTTGAACCTAATTTTGTACGACAACTTGAACTTTTGCGTTAGGAGCCGATTCAGATTGATGATGAATGAACAGTATAGTAAAATGCACATAAACATTGAGCACTTTTTAAAAGCTAAGAAAGAAAACGACCTTTGCACAACTAAACAGACGGAAAATACGATTTAAAAAGCATCAACTCAGCAACGTCGTCACTCACTATTATGGCCTTTGTGAATCAGGAACCTACTGTAAAGACGGCACTCTTTTCATGGATAGGGAAGCGACAAAACAACGCTCCTTTCCACGGAGACTATAATGCGGACTCATGCTCCATGCGGTAAAAAAAATAAATACGGTTGGAGACGAAAATTAGGAACACTTAGTTGCTAGATCTGGTAAATGATAAGAAAAAAGTTTTGAAGTGACCAGACTTCGTTGGTCTGAGAAGCACGGATGGTCAAAGAAGTCGACGCGATGCTCAGGAAAACTACATACGTGTATTTACTGTTTTTATCTACAGTATAATCAAGTCTAATTCTAGCTTCTAAATACTCGTCCTATAGAAAGCAAGATAACTAGAGAGCTTTTCATGCACCCAGCAAGCACTCAGCACGGTGTACCATCGCAACTATTGTGCACAAAACAAAGTAGAGTGCTCTTCCTTTTTTAGTCCTTATACGATAGCAGTAACTGTCAAGAAGTGCATATGTTGAAGCAAATCATAACATGTCGACTGCATTGTAGTAATTTTCTAATCAATACTTGGTGATGTCAAATAGAAAAGGAGTGTGACATGGATGCACCAAAACGTTTGCAAACTTTAACGGCCCTTTATCGGTAGAACTTATGGAGCTTTTGATAATCAGACTAATCCCCGTCGATTGATTTGACTGCGTAGATAATGGAAGAACATCCGAAGCAAGCCATTTTGTATTTGATTTGACTAAACTTGCTAGTTGCAAGAGTAATGAAACTTAGCATAGACAATTGCGACCTTCCGCTGCAGTGCAATCACTTTTGGAAAAAACCATAACTCCGTTTAAGAATAGTTGTGCTAAAAACGATTGCTTTCATGGAGTTATTTGATTACATATTAAATCAGCATTTCAATTAGCAAATATCTTGAGCTTCATCACAAATTGGTTGAGCTTATTGAGTATCTTTTCCTTCTCAGTCATAGCCTATCAGTTTGCTCAGCGCTTTGAGGGTTTGAAATTGAAACAGATGATCTCGCCAGAAAATCTCGCTCTCTGATGACATCAAAATGATATTACGAACATGCAAATGATACAGTAACTTGCATAACTTGCAATGAATAGAATGCTTGTCTTGTACTCTACTCCAAGGTAAGTCTTAGAGGAGGGCAAAAATTTAAAAAAAACTATGCTTATCAGAAGCATAATCAAGCAAATCCCTGCTTTCTTCTTTTCACAGTAAACTTCGATGCGAAATTATAACAGACTGTTTGTAAACTAAGTAAAGCATACTACTAAGGGGGCATTGGATGTGTAGCCTAATAATCCTCATTTCAGGTTAGAAAAAGCACAGCTCAAACGTAGACTCAAAAATTTATGCATGGCAAAGTTCCTTATTGCTTGAGTAATTTAGCCACACCGGAGCTAGTACACATTTATTCGGCTAACGTTTCAGCTAGTTTTGAAAGTTTTGAATGTAACTCTAATAAGCGACCAAAAAAATAGATACCCGAAAAAACGGCAAAGAAGCGTGAGGTGCACCAAATTTTGTATTTTGGGAGTTTTCTTAGTTGAAGTTCTAGCAATGACACCATAAATACGAAGCTTAGGACCATTGCAACATCACTGGGTGCGAGAAAATGCAGTTCCCAAGAACATTTAAGCAGAAAGTCGCAATCTCCATTAGATCGCTATTCCAAAATCGAGGGAAGATACCGGAATCTGCTATCTCGGTAGAATTTGATTGATGTATGTACACAGTGACTACTTCCGATTAGCATGTGCATCATAAGTAAGCTGTGGTAAGAAAAGACTTGTAAAATAGCATAAGCGGACAAAGAGATAATGGCCCGTAGTAAAGCTCGATCAGTTGAGGTGAACTCAACTTATCCCATCAGTTCACCTTAGGTGAGGTGAACTGATCACCGTCCACGTTCCCATGCTATAAGATGGTCAAGTCAACTGATAGTTGACCATCTGTCCACCTGCCGCAGTCAACTCTTCCACATCAGTTCACGTTCAAGTCACCTCAACGTGAACGGATGTTAGAGTGATCCAAATAGTGTGTAGAAGAGGAGACGCAGACAAGAGGTGACTGCATCTAGCATAAGTTGCTCCTGAGTAACTTACGATACACACAACTTTGCCAAATAATGCAGAAAAATCGGCGCAAAACTGCACAATACCGGCGCCCGAAAAGGGAAGGATCGATGAACAGCTGATTTTGGCGACAAAAGCAAGGATAAAGGTTTTCTTCTTTTTTTTGCGGAGCAATCTTAGTTTCTTGTAAAAACTACTTTAGAAGAGAATCTACTTATTTATTACGTTTTATTTATTTTCCAAAAATTTCAGTTTTTCATGAATTCTCCGTCAAAATATGTCAGTTTTGTTTTATCTGTCCATTTGCTAAGTGATATCCTTGTTAGCGGTCATCATCGATTTTTTTCGACAGTGGCCGCTATCAAAGATTGTCCGGCGATGCAGCAAAAGTTGTAGCGCTAGCCGGTATCGAACCACGACCGCGCGCGTGTGATTCCAATTGCTTATCCGTTTGACCAGACCAACTCAAGTGGTTGGTTTTTTGAGAACACACGTGGTTATCATGTCTAGGAAGCGATCCACATCCAAATCAATAGCTCACTGGATGCTGGACTGAAGCGCGATGACCTCAACTCCGGTCCGCGTCGAAAGAGATGCCCGGATGGGGGGTTTACTACGGGCCAATAGCTATGAGACAATGCGAACAGGCCTATAGGACCGCATGAATAAACTTTTGATGGTTTCAAATTATAAGTGAACAAGGCTTTATGCAAGTGTTGCGATTAGAGAATGCGCTTGCACAGAAATAAAGTTCATCTTAGCATTGGAAACGGCTCTAGGCCAACAAAAACTAACGGCATATCGTGAGAGTACTAAGAGTCGACTACCCGTCAGAGCTAGCACTGTACCTGGACACTACTTGATTGTAATTTAGAAGTGTTGTTAAATCCTTTCCGGCCCCCCGTAAGCTTCTTCAACGTCCAGGTTTTTCACCTCTATAATATCGTAATGGCACTGGCGACGGGTCTGAGGGAGAAAAGCGGGAAAGGCAACAAAAATTATTGGGAAATCACGACAATTTCTTGAGATTGCTCAGTCTTTTCTATTCTTACTCGAAGCAGAATCTTGGGAACCAGAAGTCAAGTTGCTCAAAAAGCGACTGTTTGAGCCTAAAGTCATCGCGCCGCTAAGGGGGGAGGAGAAGTCGCTGTGGCTATCTACAAACACAAACACGACCCCACTGTAAGCTACTAAACATAATAAGAGAAAAAAAATGTACTTTTGAAATAATGGAGTAGTTCTTTAGTAAACGCTGCCAACATTATACCGTCTCAAAAATCTTGGGCAAGACTTTGGACCAACCTGATACAAACGGTAACTTTGCTGAGGTTGTAGGAATGGAATTTATCTACATAAATTTGAAAAGGTAGTTCTTATACGTGGGTATGATGCAAAATGGTTGCGATATGTACAATCAAGAGCTAACAAAGTATGATTACTTAGAACCATGACTACGCTAAGGAACCTACACACTATGAAAGAAGCTTTGTAGTTACAATTACACCTTCAGGTTCGAAAAACACCGGAAGCAGGTTCAGTGTTCCTTCAAAACAAGGTGTGGTACACTTTCCTTCAAAAACTACAAACACAATCGTCTGAAGCTTTTCAAGATATCATCGACTCTTTAGAATGAAAGCGAAATTCAAATTCATTAGTAGCTTAACTATCTACGATGCCTAAGCGCAGCCGATTAACACAACAGACGATACTTTGATTTGAAATACAGTTATGTCGCCAATTTTATGCACGCAAATATAAATAGGATTAGATGACACAACGACGCTAGATCTGTCAGAATAAAAAGTTTCTTTCTAATAGTTATCAGCGATAGCTGATCTTCGCAAAGCTGCCAATTGTAATGGGGTTTCTTCAACTAAACCTTGGCTTCAGAGAGTGCTCAAGAGACAAAAACAAGGACAACAGGATGCGTTATGATCAAGAATTTGGAGCGTAAAATCCAACACAAAGGCAAAATTTCTTCTCAGTAAGCCCAGATCTGCAATTGGTCTCATAGCACTTGGCACAATAAACAAGGCAGGTCTTTCGAATACTTCATGCCACGCGATGTCTCTTTTCTGCTGACTTTAAGCCATTATTAGTAAATAAAATAAAAAAGTTCTGATTTTCCGTATGCACTGCAAAAATATTAGGTTGGCACATAAGTAATGCAACTTTTTATATAACTTTTGTCTATTTGAACGTAGCGCATTCATTTTTTGGCAATATAAGGAATATGATGTAAGCTTCTAATGCACATTTAATTGCCGAATTTTACCATCTTATGTGAGGATTACGGTAGGTTTACGGTACTGCGGGAAAAATTTCAGAATGCATCAGATTTTGCTGAAAATTGATCTGTAGGGCTTATTTGACATGCTGATCACAAAAATGAGATCCGTCTCGCATGAAAAGGCCTCGTTCGTGAGATCAAAAGATGAATTTCATTTTAGCGACAAATGAATATGATATTCGTGTTTACCGCATAGGATTACCCTATAGTACAAAGTTATAGCGAATTCTGACTTTTCGCAGCTTAGTTATTGACAAAATGCCTTCAAAACTTGACGCATTTGACCTGTTCAACTTCTCAAAGGCGCCCCACCTTAATTTGTGTTTAAATTTCATTTCTTTTTCACTGATTCCAATGTGCCAACTTCCAGCTACATGCTGCCTATAATTGCTTTTTCATATGTTTAGATCAGGTTTCGTAGGGCTTCAGGTTTGCCAAAAAATCGTGAAACCTCGATTTTCAGCAGTTTTCGAAAAATGCTTAGATTTTTTGGGTACTTCTCCGTTATCCGGACCCATTTTTCAAAGAAGGATATTGCTTCTTCCTTCGTACCATATTTGCTTCCAAATTCACAGGAAAGAGTGTCAACCTTCCTGCCACGTGTCAAAAAAATCTGACATACCATTTACATGTTTGACAGGTTTAACCAAGAGTATGAGTTGCCCTACCTAGCGACGTAAGTTCAATCTATCTTTTAGTCAATAGTGGTTCTATTTTCGATTGAACTGTATCAAAAAATGGATATTGTTATCATGACAACATCATTCTGTTATTAATAAACAGATTAGACTTGCCCAGAATAGAGAAGTGAGCTTGAGTTCCACGATCAAAGTGACCGAACAAGCAATAGCAAGGAATTTCAAGCCATCATCTATAGTCTCTTCTGTCTAAATCCCCAAGACGAAAGGTTTGAAGAGGAAGATAAAACTAAATCACTGCTGAAAACGATGAAGATGTTCTAATATAAGTCCTAGATTGTTTTGCTTCTATAGAAAACAACTGAACAGCTTTTAAGTGACTACAAATACTCTTTTACCTCACCGGAAATGATTTTGAAAAAAACATGTCAAAATGGACCAAAACGTGTCAATACTTTTCTGACACGTGGCAGGGGGGCAGTCCTCGTGGAATCTATAAAAAATTGTTCTTAGACTAAAAAACGTTATATGAGAGCCTTTCGAAAAAATGGGTCCGGATAACGGAAAAGTACCAGTACTACGATATCAAAAATCAATCGGTTTGCGCAGGCTTGCAGCTTACATTACGATCTACATGATGCCACAAAATGAGATTGCTACCTGAAATAGGAAAAAAGTTACGGGAAAAGTTGCAAAATTTATGTGCCAACCTAATATGCACAGTATTAGAAGCGTTGTATACGGCCCCTGAAGGAAAGGCCATAAGAAAGCGGTGTAAATGAATTACAATCACTGCACCCATAAATGGCTTTCATTGATTCAGGCCTAAAGTACAAGTTGACAATATTAGTGTGATTAGTACGACGAATATGAAGCGAGTTCTGGCCTTTGAAACTGCACTTTAGCGTTTTGCGGTGAATTCTAGAATAAACGTAATTGCTATAACACATCACACACGTATAAGGACTACTGTAGCGATTACTGGTCATTTTGCGAGAAAAAAAGCAGCTGACAATTTTATAAAAAAAAATTCCTCGAAAGACCTCGAGGTAAAGAAATCCGATAAACACCTCTGATTAGAGAGCCATTCCGTAATATATTTGAGCTTGCATACGCTACTTGATGGCGGAAGTAAATTCTGTTGATTTTTACGCTGCATGAACAAAAAGAATAGCTTGTCAATGTACTAGACCATGCATAAGATACTGTAACATAGGTTTGAGGATGAGAGACGAAAACGCTAGTAATTAAGCTGATTAAATTTTTCTGACTTGTTAGTTGCTGCTTTTTTTCTCTTTATTTCTCTTGCTAATTCTCGTGAGCGGCTGTAGTTCAAAGGAAAATAGTAAGAACTGTACAGGCAAATAAGAGATATGAGTTGAGACCCACACAAAAAATACTAGTGAAGCATAACAGCAAGGGAAATGGTCTGCATGAATCATAATGAATGCTATAGCTCAAATTTGGATTGGTCTCAACTCTGCTCTAAATTGATAGTTCAGTTTCAATACTTTCATCTCTCGATGTTATTGTAAAAGGGCTAATGGCAAGAAACGACTGCAAAAATGTGGTTTTTCTGTTTAGACCACTGATACTTTTTAGAAAGCCTCAACATCAACTAGCAGAAAACATTAGTTTTGTTCAAACTATTCGCGCTCAAAATGAGACCTCGCACCACAAAATCAGCGATGTTGTCATGGTGATCAAAGCATTAACATCAAGATAAAAGCTGTTGGGTTGTCGGTAAGCAAACGACACCACTTGTGATCATGCAGACGTGTAATTACACTGATTCGTTAAAAGCAGTCGTCAATGAGGTATGGTGGCTATGCCAACAAGCATAGATCAAGCGCAACTCATTTACTTATGGAGTAGCAAGAGCCGCAGGAACTTCCTGAAGTTCTTAGAAGGAGGTCAGCAGAGATGATTTAATACTAAGTAATTAACACGTTTCGGACCGGTGCTGCACATGGTGCAGCACACTGCTTTGAAGGATCTTTTTTTGGCGTTTGAAGAAGGTTTTCTTTCAGTCCAAGTTATCAAGTCAAAGGCCTAAGTTTGTACTTTTCAAGGGACTCTGTAATGTTGTGCCGCCGATATTTGCTTAGGAGATATGAGCACAAATCGAACAACAGTTGCAACGAGGTGCGGCAACGCGAACGACGCATGCGACGTCGCAATTTTTCTTTGCTTCAGTATCAAAAAAAACCGTAGTTTCAGTGCTGATGTGTACCGTTTACAACCTAGACCTTTTGGATACTTAGAAACTGACTTTTTGTTCCTATTTTCAAGAAAACAGAAGTCCTTCTGAAGCGAAAAAATTTAAACACTTCAAATTCATTCAGAACTTTGAGTAGAGAACTTATCTAACAAGCTGATTACAGATGTAACACACGGTCTGCGAAATAAGGTTCATTTGTTGGTTAATGGCTGAAAGTGTTCTCTTTTTCGTCGCGCGCGATTTCGCGGTCCGAAACTTGTTAACATTACAAGGAAATAATAAGCATGAGTTGCAATGGTCGCAGTGCTTCAAAAAACTTAGCAGAGCTAAACACCAAACAGACTAGAACAGCGATATAATGCCGAGCTCGCTTTGCGCTGAAAGTCAAATTGCTTTTACTGACTTCAAATGCAGCGCTTCGGCAAAGTGTCAACTGAAGGTTTCTTACTTTTAAGTTAACCCCCGCCCGCTCAATCCAAAATTGCAGCTTGAAGAGCTGCAATTTATGTATGTTATAAAGTCGACTGCACGAAATCGCCCGGGTTGTTGTAGGCTGAACGCTCGCGAGCGTGCCTGCAATGCGGCTGCCGAATACGGGGCGCTATGATGACTCATGCGCACGAATGCCAATGTTAGCCCGCAAAAGACACGCGCGAAGGTGCTCATTCCGGGCGATTCCATGCAGTCAACTATATATATACTATCAGGTTTTCCCGAGTATTTTCGCTTTTTTCAAACAATCGCCACGGTCCGCAGAACAAATATCCTTAGAAGATCTTGGAAGCATTTGATGCAGTTTTTTATGCTCTTTCAAATGATTATCTTTATATTGCAGTTTAATAAACGAGTTCTCAGAAATTACCAAAAACTGCGACCCACGCTTTTTACCAAGGTCAAGTTTCGCTATTTTTCTAAATTCTTGTACTTATTCTCCGAAGAAGCCCAAGTAACCTGTGGATAGAGCAAACCAAGTAGGATACAAAAAATTTCTCTTTCCTTCCCAGAGCTCTCCATAATTTTTTGACAAAATTCTAAACAACACTATAGAATTTTAATAGCCCCATGCCAGATGTAGACTCGTCAAACTCTAAGAAATTCTCAGTTTTTAATACTCTTAAAGATAGATTGAGATTCATTACTAATTTTACAAGACAAATGAGCGTTTCCAGGTTCGAAATATCAGATTTTGAATTTTTCGGGTACATCCTGGGGCGCCATCAAAAACATGAATTTTGTTGATTTTGTCCTCTAAAAGTTTACGAATCAGAAACAAAAAAACATGTTTCTGAAGAGGAGAAGGTGCTGCATCGAACAACACCCGAGTTGCTTCCCGAGTGATGCTCTATGAGGTCCAAGTTGACGAAATATAGAATTTGATAGCATCAAAAAAACATTTCTAAAAATTTTGCTAAGTAAGATTTGGAAGGGGCGAAAATTGTTTTGTATCTTACTTTGTTTGCTCTATTTAAAGGCCACTTGAACTCCTTCGGGAAACTACTACAGGAATTTAGAAAAATACCGGAAATTGACTATGGTAAAAGCAGGGGTTGCAGTTTTTGGTTATTTTCTAAGAGCTCGTTTGTTAAACTGCAATGCGAAGATGACCATTTGAAAGAGCATAAAAAACTGCATCGATTGATTCCAAGATCCTTTAAGAATGTTTGTTCTGCGGACCGTGGCGATCGTTTGAAAAAAGCGAAAATACTTTCGGGACCCTAATATATACACATATGTAGCCTGTTTGCAACATATGTACACATACGTTGCAAACTGGCTTTTCTCAACCGCCTGTTTATATTTTGAGGTATAGAATAGACCAAATGAGAATAGACACATGTGTCGTTGTGACCCTTTTGTCGTAATGCATTCGCGCGTTCCAAATAGCGTGTTCGGAACACTTCCGAAGCGAGTTCTACGCTTTTTAAGACTTGCTTTTTCGGTCAAAACTTCACAGCTTGCAAAGTTGCATCGCAATACTTGTAAAGATTGGTTGTGCGTTGAATTTTACCGCAACAGAAACTCTATATATGCAAATAGTCACAGCAAAAAGGAAATTATTGCCAAAAATGCCATTGTGATGCTCCGAAACTAGAAAAGCTTTTCAAAAACGGAGTGAAGCCTACCTTTCTTATAAAAATCGCATAACAATCATATAACGCATGAAATCCCTTGTTTTGACTTGGGTTACAAGAATTCCGTAATGTAAACAAGGGTAGGTAGGCTTGTACTCGACCCAATACCTATCACAGTCTTTGCGTAACACCTTCAAAGCATCCGCAATATATTACTTCTTGCTCGCTTTCGATAAAGTCTTCTTCTGACTATTTTCAGAGCGCAAAGGTCTTTTTCTCGCTTGAGAGCAGCGAAAACAGGGTAATCTTTGGAATGTTTATTCAGATTCGCTATTCCCTATGGGTGGAGCAGGCTGTGTGTTATTTGCGGCAAGTTTGAACAAGCAGTTGACTAATGCTTTGCAAAGCTTCATATGTCCATTATCACAACTTGTTCCTTTGTAGCGCAAATTGTCGACAAGGCAGCTTAACTTCAATTATTCAACCCATCAGTGAAGCGTTCAGACGTTAATGATGGAAACAGACTTCTTCACTTATTTCCTGACTTCGTTCAAAATGTAGCTTTCTCACATACACAGGAACTCGTTAACCTCCGAAGATGACAGCAAGATCTTCTGTAGACTAGATTGTTTGGATAGCACCTATATGATCAGCTGTGTTGATATAGCTTCCTTGCAGAAAATTGGACAACGTTCAGTGACTCATTCGCGGCAGAATAAATTGGCCTATTGGCTTTAAGGCACTGGTTGAACTCACTAACACAATCCAGCACCTTTCCATACTCTATATTGTAGGCGCAAACAGATTGTCTCTTATGTAAACTTTTGGGATAGATGAATCATCCCTAGTACTCTGTCACAAAAGCCACAATAAATGAGCTTCCAAAAATCCAGAATCGTTCTCTTTCAGTTCATACAAGCTCATTGCCTAGTAACG
The DNA here is from genome assembly GCA_958299035.1 of Cylicocyclus nassatus. Taxonomy (NCBI): domain Eukaryota; kingdom Metazoa; phylum Nematoda; class Chromadorea; order Rhabditida; family Strongylidae; genus Cylicocyclus; species Cylicocyclus nassatus. Next base: position 7,629,146 of record CATQJL010000001.1, read on the forward strand.
AAAATGCCGTTGGTCATTTAAGTTCACACACCTCCTTTCCTCTATGCAAGAAAACTTGAGAAGATCTAGACAGGATATAGGCAAATTAGCACTGGTGTTAAGAAAGAAAATGAGCGTGCAAAAGGCGAGGCAGTCAAGAATAAAGATTGGTCGAAAGAGTTAAATTTGCCAAGGTGAGGAGACATTTAGGGCTCACGGTAGAAATCAGAATAATCTTCTAAGCTACGTAACTTTAATGTATAATTTAAGCAATGGCTCAGAGGGTACCAAACCATATATCTCGGGCTAACGTTTCGTAGAGTGCCTTAGAGCCTGAAAGATCAAAACTATCAAGAACTGCTCTCACAAGCTTTCACTCACTCCAAAAGATATTTTTCAACACTAGATAGTTGCAAGATAAAAGCAGAGACCATAACAAAGTCGTTTACCTTAATAGTTAGCAATAGAACCATAGCGCCGTTACTGTGTACTGCTATATTTTTATATATAAAACATAAATGACCTGACTCAGATCGTAGTCCAAGCCACTAAGGGCTTGATAGGATGCTAACTTGGTCATAACGGCAATGCACTTTTTTCGAGATTCATTTTTGGAATTTTTGATGCTATTCGAAATGTCTCCAATGTTTCTAACTCAAATGCATTAGACTGCATGATGACAACTACGAGATAGTGATCGTTATGGCTTAGCGATGGGCGTTTGGAGGAGTAGATAGTTTTGGGTTTCCAAGCCAGTTTAGGTGCTTTTTGATCCGTACGCACAAAGGCCTGCCGATTTCTTCTACGTACTAATCTCCACATTTTTGGCGCGTGCTTACAGATATATTACGCCCAGACTTCATGCAATCTCCTTGCCTTCTAACAATAAGTGGACAAATGAAGCAATTAGAACTTGTGCATAACTAGTCATAAAGCGATGCGTATAAGCTGTAAAGTTAGGTACATGTCTACGAATTTTGAGTCGTTTTCAAGGGTGGACTGTAAACCTTTCCATATTGCTCTGCTACGTTGAAAGAATGCAGAATGGAATTCTTGTAGACTGCTCAAGTATGCGCGATCTACTTTGCGTTAATTTATTCATTCATTTGGAAAGTCGCAAACTCCGCGCCCAGTTGTCACGGAACCTTGCTTCATCCGCCATAGATGAATGCAGCGGCACTGTAACTACACTGAGACTGAGTAGATTCAGTCTCGAAATTTCTGAGAGACAGATGAGAACCGAAAAATTTCAAAGTGTCAGGTAACTGATACTTCATAGTGGTGAGCCAATTTCCTTCACATCTCCTCATGCTCTATGTTAGCATTTAATTCATGTTAACAACTTGCAAACGTGATAATGTCTTTAGAGTGAGACATGATAACAATTTCCGCTTTCTCAACGGACAGATAATATTGCAGAGATATTAGCACCTGCATGCGTCGGCTAACCCATCATTAATGAGCAACTTCAGCAGGAAGTTGCAAGGTGAGTCGCTGTAATGAGACGCTGATTCATCTTCTGATGTAAGCACAGAAACTACAGGGATTATCAAACTCAGTGTCGCTTGAGGTTCGATTGAGGTTCCGACTTTCCCATGCTCGCCCTAGGAAATTGGTCAGAGAGCATGTTCGCAGAAGAGCTGCTGAGTCCACCGCGGGAGTGGCTATGCTGATGCAAGCGACACTGCGTTTGATAAGCTCTGTACATTTTCTTTGTGGGCACAAATGTTCCCATAAAATTCAGCCTCACATCACTGTAACATATTGAGACATCTCGGTTGCATGGGCAAGTTGTGATATAAGTTTTGGAAGTGAAGAGAGATTTTGTTATAGCTGTCACGCAGATGAATTTCATGAAGGTGGTGGATGAGGGAAAAGAAGATTACTGCAGATTTCTCCTCCACCTATTCAAAATCTATATTTCTTAGTGAATGATAAAACTCCGCTTACAATTAGATGTATAGTTATGGAGAATGAAGTGCTTGTTCTCAAACTATCTTACCCCATGTAATTGCAGCTACAGTTTTCAATTAGTAGTGAATGAAGGAGTTCTGCATGAACATCTTTACGCGCGATGGTCATATCACATCTCAAAAGTCGCAGCAAATGCGCTAAGGGAACTATTCTCCAATGCTTGCTTTTGAGGAGAGAGGGATTTCAGCTGTGCTTTGAATCCACAATAAATTCAATTTGTCTCGATTTTTTATGCGTAGCTAAACTGCACAGCACCCATAAATGTACAGGAGTACTACTCCATTGAGTCTATGCTAGCACAAGGTTATGTGCAACCCTGATATATGTTACGCAAGCTTTTTACACTATTTCTGCATTATTTCTTTCTAAATAATTCGTCTAGACTGGGCTTAAGATGACGTGGTTTTTTTAGTTATGTTCTGTTTTTATGCATGACTAATCCTTGGTTGTCTATGTTTCGTGACGCCTCGATTGTATGAATGAAATGAAATGAAATGAAATATAGCTCCTGAGTATGTTTGAGAGCAGTGTAAGTCAATTGTAATAATTTTTTCGAAAATTGAGTCTTTGCTTTGGGTGAGATTTATGCTGGAAAGCTGTCATTCGTTTTCCTCTCAAAGAGAGATCGTCATATCCAGCTCACTTCTGTGGCTGACGCTGTCGTATTTGTCGAAAAGCAGTGAAAGGTTAAGTAATTCGCGGGAGAATAATATGCGGAGAGTTCCAGTTAGGGTTAATCGCTGCATTAAGAAGATTATAAGCCCTGGTCAACATGGATTACAAGATTCTATAACAAGAACGTCTGGTTGAGAGAAGTCAGGAAAGGGATTACAAGCTTAAGTGCTTTGTTGACCAAACCAATCCTTCAGATGCTTTTGCGCTTTTCTCGTCGACATGGCTGTCACAAATGTGACTCTGTTGAAGCTTCGCAGCCAAGCAGTTGGTGCCTGAATAGCTTGCATTCCGTGTGGTTATTTTCGAGCAAAAGCTCATGCTCATGAACAAGGCTGAGTGAGGTCAGGCGTGGCCGATCTGGGAGAGACTGGAGGAGGGGGGGGGGGTCGTAACTAAGAGCCGCTTGCATTAACATCCCAGCCGAGGAGGGGATCGCAGAGCTTACAAAGAAAGCTTCATATCCTAAAACTCCGAACTTCTGGATTTCAGTTGCCTAGACATCCGTAAGTATCCTACCAATCTTCAGTAGGAACATATTGAACAGGAGCAAGAAGCCGTACAAGCTATACTAGCATTTTGTATGATCCCCTGATCCCAGGCGGCCATCTTTTCTTCAAAGTCATTTTTCTTTCTTCAAAGTTAGCGACAACATTCCAAAGTTGTACTGTTCATCTAGCCCAACATTGGTAAGTATGTTGCTGATAACAAATAATGTATGAGAGTCATGAAATTTGCGATGAACCACATGTCGAATGTTGGGGTTTATCAAAAAAGCCGTTTTTTCAAGAACTCATTTGCTCTCAACAGCACTATGTTAGCACAGTTGGTTCAGATAATCAGTACAACGAATTTTTTGCTTTGAAGGAAAAAAAATGACTTTGAAGAAGACGGTTAGCCGTCGGGCTCATCAGGAGATCATGCGAAAAGCTGGAAAATGCGGCTTGTACTGCTTCTCGCTTCTGCTCAATGTGTTCATAGTGAAGGATGATAGCAGTATGTACTTACGTGTAGATAGACAACGTGAAGTCCAGAAATCGGGAGCCCTAGGATATGAAGCTTTTTTCTAAGCTGCAATCCCACTCCCCGGCAGGGATGTTAATGCATGCGGCCCTAAGAATCAAATTCGTTCAGAAAATTGAGGAGATACTACGATTAGGATGAAGAAAGGAAACGCTAGTCTGGTAAATATTGCAACCTCACCAGTACTGAAGGAATGACGATCGTGAACAGCACACTTATTGATTCCGCAATCGAAGTTTCAGCCAAAATTCAAATCTTCATCTCTTACCTTGACATATCACATGGTCACCAAGGAAGCTTGCTGTGTGAATGTCAAATTACTTCTATGAGCTACACAACCATTACCTCAGCATTTAAAAAGCCTGAAATTCAAGCATGATTAACTTGGTTTCAAAGTGAAAAATGTCAATAGCATAACAAAGTAATGTTCTTTATACGTCCATGCTGGAAATCATTCTATACATCGCGTTCAAATAATGGAGGGAGAAGTGCTGCCAAGAATCCAACAGGCGAGTTTTTCACCTAGCGTGCTCCAACTTTAGCCCAAACAAATCGAACCAAGCTCAAACACTTACTGTGGAATCTCCAAGGGTTGTGCTAGCATCAGTTAGATTTGGGTAGAAAAGCTCTTTCGGAGATAAAGTTGATGGGGTCAAGCGAACATCTCAAAAGGTCAGACTGCCTAAGCTTTTGTTGCCTTGCGCCTGCCCCTCTTAACTTGCCTTGAGTATTCAAAAACTTCTTTTCCAGCATGAGCTTCAGCTCAAAGCCTTTTGCTAAATTGTAAATTTGGATCATCCAAACACTCCACCACTGTGGAAATTATAGCTTTGAAAAGAGGGCTATCCCAGTTCAGAAGTTGCCGTCAGATTGCGTATGATCGTGCAGAGAATCGGGCCTACAGGCTTCCAAAATACACGAACTCTCCAGTAAAAGCTGATTTTCTTTATTATATCACAGCCTAAGGTCTTAGAGTTGAAGCGGACGGGTTGTTTAGGGTCTTTTGCGGGGACGGGGGGAGGTGGAGTCGTTTTTGAAGGACTTGTGCCCGGCCTCTTGCTCAACACTGCTCATAACTCATAGCCACTCCAAGATGTTTCGAAGCATAAAGCAGCTGTTAGTATTCTTATGAAGAAAGGGGTAGATTCCATGAACTAGTCTCACAAATGTCAAGAGGGTGTTTGAAGCAATTTTACATCTTACACATTTTTAGCAATACTACAATATTCAGCTTTTTCATAATAAATTTGTTTGATGTCGCTATTGCTAATGGAATGCCAGTTTTAGAGTGACTCCTATTCCCATCAAGACGTTGCTCAACAGTTTGCTGGGAATTTTGCCCAACGATTGCGACTTCGACCGTTTGCGCCACATGCCAAAAAAAACACCAACATCTTGCGCTCAATCACAATTTGTCAGGACTTTTTCACCGTCGAACATATAATTTCGGCCTGGTGGCTGGATGTTTCGTCCGGTCATCAATCCCAATCGTGACATCGTCGACGCGCATCTGGAGCACATCTTGGGATTTTGTCGAGCAAATAGATATGCGCTGTAATGAAACAATCCACAAATACATCGCCCACATTGGGATAATGGATTAGCTGTATGGACTCCTGAACGTTGCATAATGAGCATAATTACGGAAATTCTTTTTATGTGATACGTCTGTTTAGGATTTCAATATTATGCAATGCACGGCTTAAGTGCATGATCAGGGCTCAGCACAGCTGGCACCGGGTCAAGCTGGACATCGTTTTTAGCGCGGAAAGCAAAGGGGATATCGTTTCTACGGGGGCCGAGGCGGAGAACTGCCGCAAAAATGCCGCCGGCATGCCACCGGCATGCCATTAGCAAGCTATCCATCAACAAACAAAGGCGTTGTTTTCAGCCAAAACGCAATAGTATGACACCAAATTTGGTATGTGCATGCGCGTTGGTGGACCGGAACTATAGGCCAAGAATTTATGAAAACTTTTGTGAATGAAAGCTGTGCCGAACTTTTTTCTGAATTAGCTGGCACCGTGCCAGCTGGGTGCCAGCTGAGCTGGCACCGACACTTTGCTCACATAAGTTTTCATACTTTTTTACATAAAATGTATCTACACTGTAAAAGATTACATACGGAGAAGAAACAGTTTCATAACGTTCTCTTTCCAGCGTTTTATAGCAATTTGAAAACCACTCGCTCCGCTCCGCCGTCGAAAAATCGGCTTTTTCTGCTTCTCAAGATGTGATTCGACCACTTAAAAAGCTCAGAAAGCTGTGAAAAGCTCTTTCATGAAATCGGAAATGCATGAAAACACTACTACATTTTTTTACATATAAAAATGATGACGGGTTTTCAAAACAGGTCAAAAGGGACTTCGTACGAAATTTTCAATATCAAACGGGACTTCGTTTTGAAATTTCTCTGGTGCCAGCTCGTGCCGAGCCCTGTGCATGATTATAAGCTGATTGGAGACAGGTGTTTTACGTATTGGCGAACCGAGAAGGGGATGAGCTCACATAAAATTGACGAGATTTTTGAAAGTGGCTCAAATAAATTATTTTTATCAATATTTGTCGTATTTGCTATTTTTATCTTTTATAAAACATCTGTTTCAGTTCTTGTGAATAACGAAAATAATACTGTGAATGCAAAAACCTTTTCTAAAAAATGCGAAGTTTCTTGATTTTTAAACTTTGCCTCCAGGACATGAAACTCGACCCAGATTCTTTTTAAAAGTCAGCGAAAATGATCAAAATTCCTTCTACTTCCTTAATAATGGTATCCCATACGCATCTAAAGTTCAAAGAGGATAGTTAAAAGCTAAATCAAATGTAAAAATTCGCAGCGTACTTAGGGGTTTTGAGGGCATGTACTAAGAATATCAAGTTGTATAAATGACTGAAGTATGTGTTTGAGGTATCTAAATGTACAAAGCTTCTAGCTTTCGCAATGATGATTGAAAAACGCTGATTAATAAATTTTTTTGAAGTTGCGTGTCAATAGCAACAGAAATCTGTTAGCGCCAGTAAAGTTTTGTTTCAATCTTTCGAAAACCATAAAAACGTACCCAGAGAGTTATGCCGTTTCGTATCAAAAGAGACCGGCCTCTCAAACAAGAAGTGCTTAAAATATAGCACTGTTTAAAGGTCTGCTTGTTTTTGTACCTCTTTTCAAGCGTTGATTGATTTCGAAGAAGAAATTTTAATTTTTTATTGGGACAAAGCTTATGTCATCTAAAGACTCTTTTCTTCTAGTTTTTTGAGCATATTTCCGTTAAAGATCATGGTTCATTCTGTGGCAAGATGCTTATCGAAATATGATTTAACCCATTGACGACGACTCCTAAATTTGCGTGTCGTGTGGAACTACGCGAATTTGCACAACACTTTCGGTTGGGAAGGTGTTGTGGTTATTTACGAGATGCAAGTTTGTTCTGTAAACAACTATGAACATTTTCATGAGCGACGGAGCCTACGGGTTCCAAGAGTGCAAAAAAATTGGATAAAAATGCTAGTATGTGGAAAAAATACTAGGCCTACAGCAGTGGCGTACCGAGGGGGGGGCGGGGGGGGGGGCGCGCCCCCCCCCCCCCGAGAATGGGTCGCGAAATTTTTGAAAGTTACTTATATGGGTTATAAAAATGTGTAAGTGACTTGTTTATTTTTGTAAATAATTAAAATAATTTTTAAAAATTTTTAAAAATTCAAAATAGCCGTGTAAAAATTTTTTTCGGGGGCGTGGCTGACGCCACGCCCCCTTTTTCCAGATTTTAGGGGTCTGGGACCCGAAAAAATCTTGGGAAGCACCTCCAAAAATTTTTCGGAGTGCGTGGCTAACGCCACGCACCTTCTTTAGAAAAAAATTTTTGTCGCGCCCCCCCCCCCCCCCGAGCCGAAATCCTGGGTACGCCACTGGCCTACAGATAATATGACTTTGCAAGAGGTATGGGTCACCAGTGGTCCACATCTTTGTCAATGGGTTGAAGAAAATTCTGAGCCTAGTCTCATCGTAAACATCTAAGCAGTGAGATCAGGCCAAGAGCATACAATACATGGAAACCGAGAAATTTCTCCCATTTGTCAGCGGCGAAATAATCAAAAAATTCAAAAATCCATTTTGTGTCTTCGAAAAGAGCAAAATGAGTGGGTTTTTGGATTATTTTGTGAAAATGCCTATAAAATCTCGATGAGCAAACTTAGCGGTACTGCTCAGCCGACTAATGACTAAATAGTGAGAGATTCCAAATCAACCTTCCAAACCTTCCAAATCAACCTATGGTTTTTCAAAGTAGGCGTTTCTAAAAAGAGATGCACAGCGATTTGCGCTTGGAATATTTTTCTCTTAGTTGTTGGGGGAGCCTAAGCCTAATTTTGAGTATGTTTAGAAAAGCCATAGATTCATAGCATCTAACACACTTTATTGCATTCGCAGTGACCATTTTTGAAAAGAATTAGAATGAATCAAACTTGAACAAAAAAACGGTAGAGCTTTCGAAAAAACTGATGTAGTAGCATCTCATTTCTAAAATAATCGCGCGCAAACAACGAAGACAAAAAAAACATTATATCTATGTGGGTCCCACAGCAAATACAACTCGGAAAATGTGCAATTGCACATATGAGCAAAGGCAGCCATTGCAATGTATTATTTTCTTTTTGTCCTAGCATATATAGGAACATGCGGGACCGTGGCACAGTTGTGTTGACTGCCGCCATTACTCTCCATACATCAATATTGATTTTGTTTATTCAAGAACTTTATTTTATTGGATTCAACGTAAGTTGTTGCACTTGAAAGAAAAAACATTCTTAAGTTTCTTCCAAGATTTTTCCTCATTTCCAAATTGAGTGGAGGGCTGTAACTTTTTAATATGTACATGCCACACGTGGACAATCCAATTTCTGAATTTTTCAGAAAATTTTCTGAATTATTTGTGGCAAATTTCTAGATTGCGTTATTGAGCCCCTATTCCAAACTTCCCTCATATTAGTACAAATGTTGCTAGGAATCCAACAAAAATCTGAGAGCGTAATAAATAAAAATGAAAGAATTTTTTTTTGGCAAGAGAAAAAATGGAAGATTGAGTGCCGTCACAAAATCGCTTTTATATTTACCGTAACCCATACCTGCAAAGGTGGAAATGATGCCAATGGATACTCCTTTGTCCACTGCCCGTATGTGCCAAATATTAGACTTTGTCAAAGTTTCTAGAGTTTTTCAGAAGAATATGAAAAAATTGTCTCAAACTTATGTTACAACCTAATACACACACATTCTTTTGATCAAAAAAATTCTACCATAGTTCGTCTGCCCTTGGAAGTGCAAAGCTCGGTGCTCTCAAGCTACTTCGCAGCATTCGTTATCGCTGCGGCCGGACATGTGAGGCGAGTATTGTCGTGAAGTCTCGACGATCGTGAATGATTGCTTCGTACCGTATTCCAGATGTGCGGGCGCAAAGCTCTGCGGCTCGCACACGTGTTCGAGCAATGGGGCTGTGAACGTTGAGAGAGAAGAAACGACTGACACTTGCCACCAGAGATTCGCTCATAAACTACCGTACACTCACGCACACTCAGTTGGTGAGTTCAGCGCTTAGAAACTTTTCGGTGACGGCGACTCAGTAGTTCACATACTCTATGTTTTGCCACTGCGCAGGAGATTATTCCACATCTCCTTCTTCGCCTTATAGTCAGAACTACTTTGTGAATTTTTTTTTCGCTTTCGCTTAACATACGAATAGCAGATCTGATGATGAAAAAAGTACTGATAACAGAAATTTCAATTATTAACTGCTTACTGGCTTTTATCCCCGCAACTTACAAGTCCAAGCTGTTTTTGGAAGAATGTGGTTCCATTTTGGACATCAGCGGTTGAGTCAATCTGACCATCTGGTGAAATTCCTTTCAGATTCAAGAACTTTGTCGTTCATTGAGAATAGGCAGCATCTTGTAAATTTCAAATCGAGATTTTCTAGTGATACATCCTGGCGTTCTTTTCCAAGAATGTTCCCATCGAAAGAAATTTCTGCATTTTAGGCTGTCTTATTTACCTTTAGCTTGGATTTAGTTGTAGATATAACAAGTACTTAGCTGTGCAGGAGATCTTCTTGTTGGCTCTCAACCTATGGCAAGCTTCTTGGGCAATTTTCAACTTTTCTCCTGGAAAATTTCGTAAAGCATCATTATCATAATTATGCATAATCCAGAGTTATTATAAACGGTCCATCTTCAGAAACTCGCATAATATAAAACACTGAGGGTTCACGGAAGTTCGTATCTGTATTTTACCTAGCTCAAACGACGTACTGTTTGCTTTTGTATTTTGTAAACCACATCAAGAACTTTTCTAAAGGATCGATCCCTGTGCTATAAGTTTCTTTATACGCAACTCTAGAGCAGTGCATCAAGGAACAATTTCTGAAACAATTGGCTAGAACTACAGAATGAATCGAATGTTGAGATTTTGTGATTTTCAAATACATCTTTGTGAACTTTGTAAATGCTCATTTCCAGATGCCAAAAGATTTCTCTATCGACTACCTCCTCTCAGATTTTCAAAGCGCAAAAGAATCTAAACAAGAAGGCATAGTCAAGCGAGATGGCATACGTTTTAAATTGGAAGGAATTGCTCTGTGGCGACGATTTCATGCACTTGGCACGGAAATGATTGTGACGAAAAGTGGTCGGTGGGTTTTCTTGGGGACTTCAATTTTTGATTTGAAAAACTTAAAAAAGTATATGGTTATGAGTTATCTACGCAGCAAAACTATATCTCAATTTTCCAGCATCCTATCCTTAAAGTGAAATGTATAGTATATCTTATTTACAAAGCATATAATTACACGGTAGCAGTCTAGTATACTCTATCCTATCTGACTCTACTAATCGTAAGCTAAAATCAACGCAATCAATCGTTTCACAAGTCTCATAGTCTCAATTTTTCACTACCTCGTTCACTGTGATAAGAGATGTAACCAGTTTATTTTTTATTTCGTCCAAATTGAGATGTCGTTAGATGGAGCTCCAGCTTTTCCGTGGTGTTTTAAATGTATGGTGAAATAGCAGCAAATTTGCAGCTTACATAAAACCAGCCTTAACACATTGCACTTCTTTCAGAAGGATGTTCCCAGTGCTGAGTATCTCGATAAGCGGTCTTGATCCCACAGCTAATTATTCCCTTATGGTAGACATGGAATGCGTGGACAGCAAGCGTTATCGCTACTCCTTTCATCAAAGCAAATGGACCGCCACTGGGCCAGGTAATTGAACCGAATATTTCTCACATCTCTGCTTACTCGGAATGAGAAATGTCGTTTTTTGTTTTCCATTAGACAAGGGAGATTTGATTTTTGTTGACTTTGGTGTGATCAAATCTTGATCCATTTTTCTCCCACGAAATTAATAATGATAATTTCTGCAGTCGATCTTATTCTCCCAACTCTTCCAGGCGAGGCGGAGCTACCGTGTCGAACATTTGTTCATCCGGACAGCCCAGGCAGCGGAGCTCATTGGATGAAGGGCAGCATCTCGTTTGATAAAATCAAACTCACCAACAATCAACTGGATCAGAATGGACATGTGGGTAAAACGCGATACATGCTTAGGTTTTAAATGGTGGATATAAGTGAGTCAGATGATATCGGCTCCATGAAAAAAAAAAGCCAATTTTCATGCAAAAGTCGAGTTCATAAGTTCTCGTCATGCGAAAATGCTTGCTAAAATCCTACATGATTGAAGCTTTGTAGATCTGCATGTATTCGTTCGCAGAGGCATTCTGTTCGTTCAATCGAATCAAAGTGCATTTCACCTGTCTTTAGCTTTGGAATATTTTTATTGGTTCCTCAATTCTATTAGCTCGGTGCAAAAGTTTTGTCAGTTTTTTCAATCCATCGGCAAACACGTTAGAATGAAGATAAACAAATACTTCAAGAAATATCCGATGCAGAATTTCTCCCTCTTTCCAGGTGCTAAACTCACGTTGTGTTTCGTTGAGAAAGTGACGAGATATTTGCCGGAAATTACAATCACTCGTTTTTACCATGTCCAACTTTCACTATTTTTCAAAATTTTTGTATGAAATTTTCGAAGGAGCTGTAATAACCTTGAGATAGGGCAAACCTTTTGCCAACAGAAGCAATTTTTTGTAGCCCTACGCGCTGTCTTTTAGAATTTCTACGGAATATACGGGGAAAATCGCAGCATTTCTCAATTTCATGAGTGCGCACTGACGTAACCTATGTTTCAAAATCTTCGCAATTTAGAGCTAATATCGCTCATTTACTTTGCAATGGTAGCGGTAGCAATAATCTTGTGTTGAAACCTCAGTATTCTGTAGGTTTCGCAGTGTTTGGTGCAATAACAGGTTGTGCGATTTTTTCAAAACACAAGACTTATAAAAAACTAGCTGATAGTCCCGCTCTCACCCGAGACTTTTAGTTTAACCAATATGTCATCGGCTCCCATTCGTATAGAGGCGGGTTGCAAACTTCCCTGATCTTTAGGATAAACTTGTTAAACCTCTACGTTAAAGCATTAAATTTCGTACTTTCTCGTCGAGCTTATCCTTGAAGTCACTGAAGTCCGCAGCCCGCCTCCACACGAATCTGGAAGCCAACATGCTTACACTTTCTAACTTCTACATTGCGCGAAAAGCGCTTTGAGACGAACTCGCTGCATCCTGTCAGCCTTGAGATTAGAATGAACTTTACTGCCCCTGCTTACATGCTTATTTGTAAAAATGATCGGTTGCCATAATGGCCCTTCATTTTCTTAGGTTTGAGTAAACAAATCAATAAATCGATGGAATGGCTCGGCGAATCGCCACGAAAAGTAGCTCTAAACCACCGCCGGGGTCGAAAACATACGTGTGCGAAGTTTCAGCCGGATCGGTTCAGTGGCGCGCGTTTCTATAACGAACGAACAACTAAACGAACATCCTCACAGACATTGAGTTTTATATATACAGGGTGTCCCAAAAAAATGTTTCGAACGTTTGATCGTTAATATCTCTCTTCCCAAGAAGTCTTTTGCCTTGCTTCAGGGACCGTTTTGTAGGGCTGGCTTCAACTTAGATTTACATTATAGAACGAATCACCCATCTCTCTTCATTACTGTAGGATTACGGTAGAAACTTGAAAGAGGGTTTTGAGCAATGAAAGGCCATATTTTGCCTCAGAAAAGAAACAAAACAGCCTGAAAGCTTCTACACTAGGCTAATTAGAGTTGCTGATTATAACTGTAAAGTTTCCGACTTATTATGATGCTTCATTGAAGAGTTATGCCAGATAAGAGGTAGCGGCCATTTTTTCAATGTTCCTGAAAAGTGCGATTACACCGTTTAGAAAACTTCGTAACCTCGTGAACAGCTGAGTATTGAACTCAGCGTCCATAAAAACCCTATTACACAAGTTTTCACAATTATTTGAAAAATTTTGAAACGGCAGCTTTTTTCCACATTAACACCACATGTTTCAAGTTTCTACCGTAATACTACAGTAATGAAGAGAGTTGGGTGATTCTTTTTCTAGTGCAAATCTAAGTTGAAGCCAGCTCTACAAAACGGTCCCTGAAGCAAGGCAAAAGACTTCTTGGGAAGAGAGATATTAACGATCAAACGTTCGAAACATTTTTTTTGGGACACCCTGTATATAGATTATTTAGCAAAAATCTGAAAAAGCAGCTGAAAGAAAGGAAAAAAATTAAGTTGGCAAAAGTTATCCCCTATCTGGTAACTATTAGGGCTCCTCCGAGAGTTTCATACAAAAATTTTGAAAGTGAAATTTGGACATGGTAAAAACGAGTGGTTGTAGTTTCCAGCAAATATCTCGTCACTGTCGCAACGAAACACAATGAGATTTTAGCAGCTGGAAAGAGGAAGAAATTCTGTATTGGTTACATTTCGAAGTGTAAGTTTATCTTCATTCTAACGTGTTTGCCGCCGAACTTAAAAAACTGACAAAACTTTTTTACCGACCTAATATTTTGTTGGAACATAAGTTTCGCTTCAGAAATGCTGAAAAATTCATTCAAAAATGCTCAGACAACCGCTTTTATCTGTATGGTAGTCTTTTTGCTGTGGATATATGTACCAATTTTAATCCACATATTGGAGAACCATCCGTAAAAATAAAGCAAATCACAATTTTTCGTGACTTTGTTTATCAACTTGAATTGCCTCTATATAGTAACAGTTATTTTTCCCCCTGAGAACTTAGTTTGTAAGCACTTTGTTTGAAAGTTTCAGAAAGGAAGTTTTTTTCATTAACCCCATTATACCAGACGGATTCATCAAATATGAAGGACTTAGAAGTTTTCAAAATTTAGTGCAAGACTTTTTAGCCTAGTAAATTCTTGATTTTTTTCTATTCCTAGATAATCGTCAATTCGATGCACCGATATCTTCCTCGCATACATCTGGTACGACATGCGGATGAAAACGCTGAGAACGAGATCGGCAATAAGAAGGATAGCATTACGGTGACATTTGAAGAGACCGCGTTCATTGCTGTGACGGCATATCAAAATCATAGGGTTAGTATTGAGATATTTAAAGCAAATTTTTCTAGTACTTGAGACCTTAAATGAAACAAAAAATATGATGCATACAAAACACTATTATTTCGATGTTATTTGGATAAACAAAAAAGTTTAGTTTCTGAGAAGAAAATTCAAAAAAGATAAGCAAGTTCAATGGTGCTCAAATCACTATGTACCTTGAGCATTTCTTTTTCAAAAATCTATGTGAATGCTTCTCATATCAGATTATAACAACCTTCCAAAATTGTATGAAGAAAGGGAAGGGACGGCACCAGCCACGCGTCCTCAGAAAAATTCAAGGCTAAATTACGTTTATATGGGATAAAAATCAAAATAATTACTTACAAAGAGAAAACCTTCTTCATTAATTCTTGTGCCACATAATATAGGTTTTCCATATTTCTGATCATCTAAATTGCTATCAAATGTTGACCTCTTGGGGGCGTTTACTTTCCTCCTATCCTACCCTCTCTGTCACTCCCAAACTCGGTCCGCCTCGAAAATCTTATTTGGGAATGTATTCTCAGCTTGCGAGAGGAGAATTAGAAGAGTGAAGACGCGCTTGGGTTTAGATTATACCATTTTTCAAGGACGGAAAGTCAGCCAAGGTTCCTTAATCCTACATTCGGTTTGTTGGATTCATATAATTCGCTACACATGCTAAACAATTTTTTCCAAACTAGTGTTCTCTCTGACAATAAATACCAAAGTACATACGTAGCAACATCATTCTCTGTAGCATGTACATCACAAATACAGCGAAGCCCTAAAAAGGTATGCAAAAAAAGAGTCCCATCTCTCCTCATACTATTTAGCGCTCAAATATTTGATAACGTGGCAGTAAAACTTATCATCGAGCGCTTTATGCTAATTTTTGATACCCAGAATGCGCTCTTATCGCGAATTTTTTCCCAGTTGATGCAAACAACCGCCCTCCCCTCCCCACCGCTTTTTCAATTTTTCGATAAAAGTAGTGTTGTCAAGGCAAACATGAATATTTTTGTGCACTAGTTTTCGAGGAAAGAATGGCCGGTAGTTATGGCGACGCGTATGCTTTAGACAATAACCTCTAATTCGTGAGCCACGTTGATCACCCTCATTGTTGTATTTCTCACCTGGATTGCTCGTAAACACGCTAACAGCAAAATTCAATTTATCATAAAATATAGATATATTTCTAGAGGATTCGAGAAAGCCGCAGTTGCACACGTTTGACACGCCTTGAACTTGTTTTTTCTTTAATTTCAAGTGAAAAAACTTCTTAGGTCACGTTAAGTGAAAAGAAGACATGTGAAATCGGGTAAAACAGAAATCTTAACCAGGGCCCGGCACGAGGTGGGCAAACGGGGTTTTCCAAAACGAATTCCTTTGATCCCAATAAATTTTACGAATACCCCCTTGAGCCCAAAAATGACGTTTCGTGCTTGTGCGACGAGATTACCGGCCACACTTCGCCTAAAAGCGCTCAAAAGCGCCCAAATTGCTCAAATTCCTCAAATTATTCCTCAGCTGTATCAAAATAGAAAACAGGAAGAAAAATAAGCAAGAAAAATGATTAAGGAATGAGAAAATATCAAAGAAACGCAGTCATAGGAATGAGAGACGCCGTTCCCGCGCGTATCGATTGACTGGGGCGCGCTTTCTATCTTAGAAAGCTAGGCTGCTGATGCGATTTTGGGCTCTAACAAGGACAAGAGGAGGAGTTTCGGAACCAAAATTTCACCATTTAGTAAACTTTAGGTGTACAACAGATTTATGTAAACTTTTTGAAAAAATTATGTGAATTGAGAGTTTTGCCGACCTCAGATGGGAATTAGGTCGGCAAATGCCGACCTAATTTGGAAATTAGTTAAGCACGCTCTTCATTCACATAAGTTTTTCATAATATTTCATACTTTATTACTTAGTCCTATTGCGCATATACACACCGGATCCCGCGCTATTTCGTTACCTCTGCGTTGCAAACGAGCCATTTTTCCATTTCTTTGGTAGCGCAAAATTTTCAGAAAAAAGTTTGCCACAACCTTCAGTCACATAATTTTTCAATGAAACTCCTCAGTTAAGCCCTGCAAGCCCGTGTGCATGTACTTACCAAGTTTCATACCATATCGTTCATCTGCGCGTTCCAAACGAGCCGTTTGAATTCACTTCTTCATTTAGCAGTTTTGCGAAATTCTCGGAAAAAATGCTAATTACTCGTTCCGTTCACATAAGTTTTTCATAACTTTTCATACTATGTTTCCACTAGCCTCTCTCCGTTCGCATACAAAATTTGGTGCCATATCGTTACACATACATTGAGAACTAGTCATGTATGCAGTTACAAATAGCATCGCTTGGGCGACGTCGCGCGTGCGGCAATTAGCGACGGCGCGGTTTGACGCGCTCGAACTCCAGTGTTCGCCTGTTGAGGCACATAACATGTCAAGATAAGTAGCGAGCATGAACTACCAATTTTTTTCCGGGGCTCCGCCCCGGACCCCGCAAAAACGATTTCTCCTTTGCTTTTTGGCCCCAAAACGATTTCCAGCTTGTCATTTGCCGACCTCGTGCCGGGCCCTGATCTTAACTAGTTAAACGTGAATGCACATGATTTTCACGTGTTTTCTAGTCTATTAAAGCTCTAAACTTACTTATTTTATTGATTCCATTTTTTTTCACAGATCACCTCGTTGAAGATCGAATCGAATCCGTTTGCAAAAGGTTTTCGTGAATGTGAACTTGATGATCCTCGTATTCTACCTTTTCTTTTGCCTTTTTATAGTCTCACTTTGCCATTCAGGAACACTTAATGCTTGTTTTTATGTAATTTTTTGTGTGTTGCACTTTGCAGTCTAGTCGTTTTAGATCGATTACATTATCTATTTTATGTACATTCGTTGCTTCAGTGCCTTAATGAGCTTGTATATAATTGCGAACTTCTAACTCAAAGCCAATAAAGTCAGTCTTCTGCTGTTTCCTTCGTTTTACGTTTTACTCAACTAAACTGCGTGCAATGTGCGTTAGAACTTTGAATCAAACAGCAACTACAAGCACTCAAAGCTTGTGGTGGTAGGGGGGGGGGGGTGGGCGTGAGAAGAAGAATCAGAGGATGTCGAGCTTGTCGCGATTATTGCTTATCTATAGTAAGGACATTAAGGTTTTGAACGCTTTTCTAAAGGTTTTGGACATTCTCGCTTTTGGCAACTTTAGTCAAAGCGCGATATGGCAATGTTCCAGTTACTAGCGGCCCTAAGGGCCGCTTGCAAGTATGCTAGGGTACATATAGTCATCACCACAATAACCTCTACGTTTTATACCTTTTTAGGGTTCTGGGCAACTGAAACCGAGTAATAAATGACTTTTGACTCTTCTGATTGTGAGAATCCTCTTTGCTGATTATTCGATACCTTTTGACTCTCTTCTAAAAATTTTCTTTGGGTCAAATGTTTGCACCTCTCAACAGAGTCACCAAGCAGTCGACTCTCAAAGCGACGATGTAGTCTACACTCAGCTAAACACTCAGAAAGTACCTCAGTTCCCGAAAAATTCCGGCAGCGAAAACAAGCATTGTATTCTCATGCCTTATGCGTCGCCTGTAAACCAGTTTTTGCAAATACGTACTGCTCCGCGCCTTCAGATCGGTATATGTGAGAGCTGCCCCACGATCCTGGAGAAGAATACTTCAAGAAAAACTTTCCTACAGGCCTCCTACAGAGCGGTAATCTGAGAAAATAGTGCCCTTCATACCCCTACAAATAATATCGTATTCCGGGATAAGTCTGCCATACAATCCCCCCCCCCTACAAATCGAATATTGCGGGGAAGCCTTTAAGCTGCTTACAGACGGAAAAATTGCCCTATGGTCCGCCCGCGGACGGTAATAGTCATTAGAAGGAAATGCCCTATGGGCCGCTTACAGACCCTTATTTTGAACAAGACTACACTGTGGGCTGGTTACAGACTGGTATTTTTCAAAAAAGATATTTTCAAAAAAGAACTGCTCATGTAGAATGATCCTACGAGCCGCTTACGGACCTTTTCCAGAAAAGGTTGCCCTATGGACGCACACAGACCGATATCAAGAAGAAATTGTCCTTCAAATCTTCAAACCAACTTTCAAAAATTGTCCTAAGAGCCGCTCAAAGTCTATTATTGCAAGAAGCAGTCGCTCGCCCTATGTGTAGCACAAGCTGGTATTTTGAAACAACAGAAGCTATGAGCTGCTTGAGACATATCTTTACGTAACTACCATCGATATATTAGAGAATATAACTGCCCTATGCGCCGCTGCAGAGTGGTAGTTATAGAAAGAAAATGCCCTATAGGCCACTAACAGACCGATGTTTTGAGAAGTTACTCACAGTCCCCTACAGACCGAGGTTTACAAGAACCCCCTTCCCCTTCCTCCGTCGTTCCTCTCCCAACAAACCCTACTGGAGAAAGAACCGTGCTGAGACTGCCCTAACAAGGGAAGTGTCAGAAGTCGCAGTGGCCTTTGGACATGGGATGGGTACCATCTTAAGCAGCTTTAAATGCTGATTCCAAAACAAACTTTCTTAGCTGCAGAACTGATCTGGGTCGCGAGTTACGGGCATTTTAAACATTAGGTTTTACACTGTTTGAAGTACTCTGTGATCACGGGAACCTTTCAATTGCTTGTTTAAGCACCACAGCATGACTTTGATCAAGGCGTAGGATTACGTTAAACATTGTTGGACTGTTTCATCTATGTTTGAGCCCGAAAAAAATGTTCGCTTTAATTTTTGGCTATTCTCAGCGTTGTAAATTTCCCGCAAATTAAATTCAATAACTCTCGTCCTAGATTAGTTCTGCAGCTAAGAAAGGCTGCTTTGGAATCAGCATTTCAAGCTGCTTTAGATGATACTTATTTCATGTCAAAAGGCCACTGCGAGTTCTGACACTTCCCTTGTAAGACCGATATTCTGAGAAAAGGCTATCTTATCCTCCCCCTCTTCCTTCCCCCACAGACCGATAATTACAGGAAGCCCTGCCCTATGGGGGATCAGCAGATATTCCAGATTACAGATCTACAGCCCCTACAAACTGTATTGCCCTACGAGGCACTCACGTATAATCTTCTCTATGGACAGCCAAAGACCGAATCTTGAGAAAGAAGCTGCCAGCTACTTATTGTTAGAGGCCTACACAATGGTATTTTGAGGAGGAACCGCCCTTGGAACCTATATACAACCAATATTTTGTGATAAACTGCTCTATGGGCCACCTACAAACCATAATTTGAGAAAGGACTGCCTTATGGGATTTTACAGACCAATATTTCAAGAAAAATTGCTCTATGTGCCGCTGCAAATCGATAATTTCTAAAAGGAGCGGCCGAGCGGGGAGGGGGGGGGGGGGCTTGCCAACGATAATTTGTAAAGAATCGCTCCATGGGCCTCTTGCAGCATTTTGGGAAATAACCGCTCTATGGGCGCTCACAGACCAATATATCAGGAATTGAGCTGGAAACCCTCAAACCAATATCTCGAAAAAAATTGCAGCCGTTCAAAGACCGATATTTGAGAAAGAGCGCTTTCCGAGTCCCTTATGAATTGGTCTTCTGAGAGAGAAAAAATATTAGGTTGTGTAATAAGTTCGTTCGCATTTTTTGTTTTGATTTTTTCTCAATATTTTGCAAAACATTTGGCGTAGTGTTAGTATGCGTTCGAAAGCTCTAAGTTTGCTCTACCAAAATACTCTCAGTATATTCTCAGTTTTTCAAAACTTGAAGAAAAAAATTCTACTACAAACCGAAAAATCTGAAGTGGCAAAAATCCCATTTTCGACATCTTTTTTCTTCCTTAGTTTTCCCGTTATTCTTTGTTGAAATTCATTCAAAAAGCTTGATAACGAAGAAAAACAAATGACTAACAATTTACGCATTTACTGATACTATTTACGATTGCCCATTTCCTTTCACCGACCGTTTAATGCAATTTTTTGCAAAACTCGGCGTAGCAAGGCTTCGCCGCAGCGTGTTCGTTGTCTCGCGTCCGTGGGCTATGTGTCCCTCGAATTCTGAATTTTTGACTATATAAGCCATTTATTCGATGATTTAGCCATCATAGACCACATGTCTGCCAATTCCTGGATTGTTCGGCTGCCACCTTTCCTCAGAGCTGCCTTCAGATGCTTAACGTTGACACCAGAAAAGCCATAAAAACATACCTATGTTTGAGCTTACAATATGAATTGTTTTTAAAAGATTTTAGCTCTACAGGTAATCTGCGGGAGCTATAGTATTCTATTTATACATGTCGCAAAATTTTTGAGCTGTTTCTCAAGCGCTCAAACCCATTCAAGGTGCGGCATAATATAGTTGTCGAAAATGGGATTTTCGCCATTTCATATTTTTCGGTTTGTAGTCGATTTTTTTATTCAACTTTATAAACTGTGAATATAATGATAACAGTTTGGTAGAGTAGACTTAGAGCTTCCGAATGCATACTAACATTATGCCAAATGTCTTGTAAAACACCGAGAAAAAATTGAAACAAAAAATGCGAACGAACTTATTACACAACCTAATAATTAGAACAGGTTACAGTATATCTACGCCTCATACAAACCAACTTTCACAAGTAACTCCTCTACGCGCCGCATACAGACCGACAATTTTAGGAGGTGCCCTAGTCGCTTATACATCAGCATTTTGAGAAACAAGTACGAGCCTAAAAAGTGCCTGATGAGAAGCTTATGGAACGATAATTGTATGACGATTCTACGAGCCCTTCCGCTCCTCTTCAAATTCATATCTGAAAAAAAGCGCATTATGGTCCACCAACTATAAATATGAAGATGAAATGTTCCCCTTGCGGACCGATACTTTGAGAAGGAACCACCCTACAAATAACCGCTAACTGGATAATTGTCGAAAAAAACTCCTCAGGGGAGCTTACAGATCAATATTTTTAGTAGAACTGCCTTACTGGCACCTACAAATCAAGAAAGAGCCCTATGAACAGATTAAGCATTGAAAGATATGCCCAATGAACAGCGAACAGACTGGAGTTGTGAGAAATGATTGCAGAGACCTATAAGAATAGCCTTACGACTTACCAACTTATTTCAAAAACAGAGAACTGTCCTCATCAATTCTCACCAACTATGCCAGCTATGAACTTTAACTAATTATGGGCAGCCAAGAACTTAAGCAGGAAAATGAAAATGTGAGCAGTCGAAGGGTAAACGTCGAGGAACTATTAAAGCATGTCTACGCTAGACAGCGAGTTCCGAATCATTCATACCGGCAGAGTTCAAACTTGCGAAAGAAGGGGGGGGGGGTACTGTTAGCAACCTTACGAGAGTGTCGGCCCCTTCCCAACTATAGCCTTTTTGCACTTAAGGACCGCACCCCTTTTGGACGCCTTCCTCGAGGAGACACGATATTTACCACCCCCTGTACCCCTACGAAAACACGCTAGCCTTGTAGACAATCTGCACCCTCCGCACCCTCGGCAATCACTCGCCTCAGTCCGCAACTTGTCAACATGTAAGTGCAAAACCTTGCCATTCTTTATTATAGAATGATTTATAACTTCCTGTAATCATCTCTTGTCAGTTCAGCTTGAGTCCATCCAGATTTGAGTCCACTTGGTCCAACCTTCCATGATTTATCGTTTTTGGACCATTCCATTAACGATTTTGGATATGAATCCTAAACCACGTAAACATTCCGAAATTCTCCTTTTTGTTAAAACCTTATTCTGGCAAGCATTCAAGGTAGTAGCATCCACCCGAAATTTTCGTCGTCCATCTTTTCCTCATTCTGGGACCTTTCCTGGCCCTGATTACGCTTATGATGTTCAAATTGTCCGAAAGCTCCAACCCGACTCCTGGGGACCCTGTCTTGAGGACGCGGACTGCTTTCAGTACATGGGTGGGCGGGGCTTGATAGCACTTTCGCTCCAGGCCCATTATCTCCATTCAGAGACAACATTAGAGGACCGGATCAAGGTGCCCCTCTCCTGGGGGTCTACATTTAGGGTCAGCACTAATCGGAGTGAGTAAACTAGCCTCATGACAGCACACACGGTTTACCTTGAATGAATGAAGGGAAAAAAGAGGGCGGGAGGGGGGGGGGGGCGATAATAGGATATTCCACACTACAGGTCCATTTGTTCCTTTTAAGGCAACATTTGTGGATCAGACCAACGCAGTTGCTTCAGTTCTAAGATCTGCTCTTAGGCTATGCCAATCTGGGCTTAGTTTTTGGCTGCCTTTGAAGAGTCTTTGCACACCATGCGATAAAGGCATGCACGGATATGTCAACAACTGGCACTTGTCGAAATCGCGACTAGAATTGCGCAAAGCAGCTCAGTATCTAGCTAAACAAAAACATCGTGGTCCACTATCTTGACTCATCCAAATCATACGAAATCTTGTTGTTGAGTACGTTGTAAGCAAAAAAAACTGAGCGAATTGCTTGGAACTGGCTCGATTTCAACAAAAAGTTCAGTTTCTTAGCTACTTATTCCACATCCATTTACGTTTTATTGTTGGCGTTTTGTTTTAAAATTCCCTTTATTATAATTTAGCAAGTAATAATTCGTATACTGCAGTCATCTAGAAAACCAGTTCCCCAAAATAAGGCTATTTTGGCAAATAAATGGGAAACGAGATTTTGTCGCCACGTAACGGGCGAATGTGTTGTTCACGCGCTTGCCTTGAAACAAACGGCTAGTTTTGCTGAGTCACTAGTGCATGTTATTTGCAAAACATTCATGCGAATCTGTCATGTTTTCGCTTGTTGCTGACTATGCTCTTCGATCAATATGTTTTTGATGAATTACCTCAAACGATGGGTCTACCTATACCCAAATAGGGCTTTAAAATACCTACTATTAAGTTCGCTGATAAATAAGTTCGTTTTGGCATGCGTTTTTTGAGCTAAGATTTCAAAAAGCTGTTACCCTATTTTCAGGTGTATAAGGCGCACTTTACCAAATTTTCCCACGAGCTGCTCAGCCGCTTCATTGTGTTTCAAGAAGCGATTCTTATACCGCACGTTTAATTCAGGCAATACGCAGCATAGTGTAGGGCCCTTCGGTTGCGAGCTCCTTTGATGTATTCGGACTGGTCGATGTAAGCTAGGACCACCCCGCGGCTTATACACCTGAAAATAGGGTAATTAGCTACAATTTTTAGGAGGTAGTTTTAAGCCTCTACTATTACACATCCGTTTTCCTTTCTTATATGGCTAACCTTTTGGAAACACCTTGACATTCTGAGTTTTGTTTTCAAGCTGATATGAGTACAGACTGGTATGTGGTGGTTGTATACACACAACCTTTGGCTATATGGCCAACCACTGAGTGAACTGCCTTTCACGAAATACAGCCATTGTGAAGTTTTTCTAAACATTTGTGCGCGTGGAGGTCAGTTGGGCTGTTCAGATCGCCTGTATGAGACCATTCATAGTCATGCAAATGGATGAGAAAGATGAAAATCCAATCTGTTAATAGCAGATATGCCTTTAAAGCATGATTTTTTGAGAAACTGATGAAAAAAATAAAATCTCACTATTTGGCTTTTCTACACAATTCACCTACCAAAGAAATGATTTCTACAAAAGTTGACCTCTCGTTCCTCTTTGATCTATTTTTTCCAGTGATACCACAAACTCATACATTCGATTAATACGTTTCTACAGATCGTTCATAACAACCGAACTCTTTTTCAGCCAACTTAATAAATTTCATCTCTCAAGTTACTCGTAGTCATCGATCTGTATCGGTAAGCCTAAGCTTTGCGATTCCGTAGAGTTATGATAGCTACAGTCTGAGATGAAATAACGGATATTCATACATGAACGGAGGGTGTTATACAGCGTACTGGTTCTTGCAAAAGCTCTCCGTAACACATGAACATATTATACAAGTGGTCATCAGAAATAATTTCCTCGTGAAGCGGGTAACAGCCAAAAATTGTTTGCCATGGTTGTCAAAGATCTTGGTGACGCAGAAATTTTTGGAGCAGGCATAACGGCTCTGTTTTGCGGAGCAGGTGATAATGGTAGTATCCCCTTCATTCCATTGGGCAATGCTCAAACAAGTCCGTAAGTGCAGTGGCTTACTTCTTTCTACGGAAAACCCTTGATTGTGCGGTTATAGTTTCTTGTCACTCCTTTTGAGGACTTCACAATCCACAGTAAAATCTCTTGATTCCAATCATCAACCGAATTTTTGCTGAAACTTTTTTTTTCACTTCATCCGTCTCTTCCAGTTGCTATCTCTAACCACATTTACAAATATCTGCCAAATTAGTTATTCAGTTCCGTTCAGAAATATATAGCTCTAACGAGGCATCAATGTAAACATGGTTTTTTCATGTCTATTCTAAAAAGTTGGGCAGCTATTCCAACACACTAAACTGTCATAATCCTTATCTTTTGATTTCCTTCCCTGCATGCTGACAACATTGATTGTACCAATGTGTTTTGATGTTACTCTCCTTCAGACGTTTAATAGTTCCCTTCTTCAAGTGTGTGATGTTTGAGGACGATGCTCATTTAAATGAAAATATCGACGCAGACGTTCTATGAATGTTGACATAACTTTGCAAGCTAAGAATACAGAGATATGGCACTTTGATAAGATGTATTCATCAAATCTTGAAACCTCTTCCTCAGAAGATTTGTTTACGGGGAAAGTGAAATTTTAAACGGTTTCATCTTCTGTGAATAGGTGTGCTAAATTGGAGGTAATGATACAGCTCGTAAACGTAGGACTACCTTTCGGAAACAGATATCTTTGGTTCAATACTTACTCAAACATCCAAAATGGCACTTTTTGAAGAGCATTATTGTATAACACCCGACTGCATCTTTGTGCTTTGCGCCATTTTCTTTCGATTTTCTATCTGCAGCTGAAGAGGTGCATTCATCAGCTTTATATTAACAAAAACTGATGCAAAAAGGAGCATTCGATAATTCTCAGATAAAAAAGTGCACTACGCTTCCTTCATCACAGATTTTGGCTGCAACGGCGTAAATCCCTGTTTTCTATCTATAGTGTTGATTGCGCTATCAAGCGTGAACTAAATGTCACTGATATATCATTTTTGTTGCAAGATTTACAGCATTTTTTGCTCCCTTATTTTTCCAGAAAGAGTGCGGTCAACGAATCGACGATAGAGCTATTTGTATCTCACCGCATCACACTCCTCTTTTCTAAAAAACTTGTGTCCTTTTCACGCATCATAATGTAGAGCTGCCTTTATTTAGATGAATCAAAAAGTAGTGTGGCTACTAAATTTACTCGATCCCCGCAAGTTCAAAATAAAAACTAGGCTCGGTAAGTCAAGACGCAAGTATGAAACCTAGTTTTGATCTTTTATGTAATCGCTTTCATCGTCAGTAAGCAGGAAAAATTTCAGAACCACACAAAATTGGGTGATTTTGGCAAATAAGTAATTGAAGAAGTTATTGACTGGCTGACGCATACCTTTTCCCACAAAGATTCTTCGCATACCATGACAGAAGAAGATTCACAATTTCATCGATTTTGATATGCACATTAACATCATGTTTTAGAAGCTTTGGAACTAAACTTTTGAAAGTCTTCAAGTTCCAGAAAAAAGTTGTAGCTTTCCAAGGCAGGCGCAAATCTTCACTTTTCCTGAGCTGTACAAGTCCTGTAGCTATTTCCTGTAGCTGCTTGTGCTTTCCAGAAATCTTCTTATCAATTTCGGTAGAATTTCTTCTTAAATTCTGGCTTTGAAAAGGAACCTACAAAAGTTGATAGCTCAAGTTTTTCATTCTTCGATAATTTCGATCTTTTTCGCGAAGACGATTGAAAGCACTTAGTCTATGGCTGTTGGATGCGGTGCAGGAGGAACCAAAGGCCTGCCGCCTGTAGCCGCAGGAGATAATTAGGAGGGCGAGCGCTATGGAGAAGATTTTGGCAAGGATCCAGGAAAACTTGGCGAGGACATCCATTAAAAACAAACCCTTATAAATCTCCTTGGAATCAAGTTTCAAGGAATACGAAGGACAGATTTTGAATCAGTATTGTAATGCGCATTTTTCAATAATACGCTTGAAAGTTAAACAACTCTGTCTCGCAACGATTTCTACCAAAAACTGTGCCTTCAAAATTCATCATTCTAAGCTGAGGAATTTCAAGCTTAATGTTGTGTGGAAAAGAATCAATTGAATTATTAGTGAAATTTCTGGATACGAAGTTGAAAGTATAAAGTAGTAATAAGGGAATAATGTTAACTAAGTTGCATGTGATGAACTTTTGCTACTGTGTACGACCTAAAGGATTACCGACATAGTTTCAATGGCAAATCCTATGAAGCCTCTAATGTCAAAATTTAAAATTAGAATGGGTTTAAAGTTATGAAACAAACTGCATATTGCATCTTGACACAAACCTCCAGATGTGTTTTTATGACAATTTGATTGCTTTAGTTCATTGTTCAAAAAGCAAACTATTTCCTCATCTCAAAGAAAAAAATGAATGTTGAATGAAAACCCCAAACTTCAACAACTCGAAACTTCAAAATTCAAAACAAAAAGCTTCTATATGGTAGTTGACTTTTGTTACCACAACAATTTCAAATTTTCACTTACTTTTAGGCCCAGTGAATGCGCCTTCCAATTTGTATTACAAACTGTTTTTTAAATTTTTCAAACTCATCTCTAAGCGAAGTTATGAAGATTTCTTCCCAAAGAATGTCCTTGCCGAGTTTTCTTGGATCCCTGCCAAAATATTCTCCACAGCGCTCGCGCTCTTAATCATCTCCTGCGGATACAGGCGGCAGCCCTTTGGTTCCTCCTGCACCACCCCCATGGCTGTTTAGTCAAAGTGAATGTCATTCCATCTTCGAAATTTGGTATGACAAACATCGACATCAAACATTGTTACGATAGAGATAACGCGTGTGCCAGCAGATAAGCAAACAATATGTTTGCGCTTTGGTCAACGTAACGCTACTAAAATTCAATCGTGGTCAGATGTGTATATGACTTTGACATCAGTCTTGGTTCGAAAAAGTCCACATTGAGGGAATTTTGATTGGAGCAGGACACAACTTTACGTATGTAGCCTACGAAACCCCATACCACTCAAACACATGGTATCCCTTTATCATATGAATAGCTCTCAATGCTATCTATCGATTGCTGCTGTATCATAGCCTTTCATAAAAACTCTTAAAAACATGTATGCTGTCATTTGTGCAGCAAAACACACCATAGCTGCCCAATCATCGCTGGAATTAACTTGCAATCTTTCCTTTTTTTGTCGTATCTAAGGAAAGTAGTTTGATTATGCATTTGTCTCACACATTTACGTTGCTCTGTCATGTATTGAGGTGAGTAATTACTCGCCATCATAGAATCGTATCTCTCTCCTCAGAACATTTTTCACTATCCATCCTACATGTGTTTCATACATCATCCTGCTATCCGCTTGAGCAGATAATTCTCTCATTCATTCGCCAGCATATAAAGGGTGTCCTAAAAAATATGCACACTGTTTGATCCCTAATAACTCGCTTGCTTCGATGTCTTTCGCCGACCTTTAGGAACCATTCTATAGAGCAGGGTTCAACTTATGCCCTTTGCTACTGCAGGATTACAGTAGGAACTTTGAAGAAGGTTTTACCATAAGAATCGCATTTCGCTCCAGAGAGGGAACCAGTGAAGCCAGAAACTTTAATACTATGCTACTAAAGTCGCTTCACAGATATGGAATTGCACACCAAGGTCATGCTTCCTTCATAAGTTATTTCAGGAAAACAGTAGCAACCGCTCTTTCGATGTTTTTTGCAAATGTAATTACAGCCTTGAAAAGGCTAAGAATTTTCATAAAAAGTCGCATAATGAATAATAAAAACAAATGAATTATCTATTTTCCGTTTCATTCCTACCACTAGACGGAAATTAAACAGAGAATACGACCTTCCCCGGAAGTCATCAGCAGTGAGGGAAGGTCGTAAAATATAACCAAAAATAAATGAAAATAAACTAACCTTAACCTTATCTTACTTCCTTGTGATAATCTGGAACAACCAAATTTTTAAAAAAAGAGCTATGTAGTAAGAAATGTGAAATATACAATGGAAAGAATTCGATTAGAAAGGAAAAAATCGAGGATGAAGAAAATCGTTTTCTGAAACTAAGAAAGATTGAGAGGTGGCGTTGAATAAAAATAAACAGAGTGATTAGAGAGATTCAAATATATTGACACTTCATCCTTGGCATATTGTCCTTAGAGCATGTTATCGCATTGTATGTCCTTAGAGCTTATTCTTGTGTCCTGTATTATAAAATACTAAGTGGACTGGGGCAGATACATTGATAATTGTCTGCCATCTAAGAATAGCAAGAGAATGAATTCCCATTTTTTCAACAATCTTTTTCCCAATGCAAGTAGCAGTAATAGAAGCAAGATCAGGCTCTCAAGAAAACTGTTTACAGCGACTAACTACCAAATCACGTACGCTGTTCTTCTTGCAAGTACTCAACCCCAGCTCCTAAAAATGGAAATCGCCGAAGCAGTCATCTATGTAGAACAGCTGATTCAACCCGAAATTTAGGCTGACTTTCAGGAATGTGCGACGGCCGCAAACACATCGAGCTTCGAGATCATGCACAGTCCTATACTCTCCTTATAATACCTCGCGAAGTCATTTCTTGAAGAGGGACCAAAGTTCGCTCAAAGCTTTCTCCTAGACGATCTTAGCAAACATGTCCTGCCGCATGAAGCCTCTGGGCCTTCCTTCCCCTAAGCTCGCTTTTTCTGCTTTTAGGTGCATACGATTTTCTCGAAGTAGAAGCGGTCAAAAGTGGATATCAATTGAGCTTTTGTTTAATTTTGCATCAAACCTGAGAAATCCTTAGCAGAAAAGTTTCCCGCTTGAAGCACTTGGAACTTTCTTTCCTTCGAGACCAAGCTCCCTTTCCTTTTTTGCTAAAGGGGGCAGAAGTATGATTTCTGCGAAGTAAAAGCGGCCAAAGTGGATTTCAAGCAATATTTCTGATAAGTTACCATTCTTGCCGCATAAGCCCTCGGGACTTTCCTTCCCTCAAAACCAAATTTGCTTTGCTTCTTCATTATAGGAGACAGAGGTATGATTTCTGCGAAGTAAAAGCGGCCAAAAGTGGATCAAGCGAGCTTTTGGAATTCCTAGCAGAAATGCACTGCCGCATGAAGCCCTTAGGCCTTCCTTCCCTCGAGACCAACCTCTCGCTTTGCTCCTTTGTTATAGGAAGCAGAGGTATGAATTCTGCGAAGTAAAAGCGGTTAAAAGTGGACTTCAAGCGAGCTTCTGTATAATTTAGCATTGAAACTGAGAAATTATCAACAGAAACGCACTGCCGCATAAAGCTGCTGCAGCTACCCTCCGAGAACAATCCTCCTCTGCTCTTTTGATTTTTTAAGGCAGAAGTACGATTTTCGCGAAGTAGAAGCGGCAAAAATGGATTCCAAACATGTTTATGTGAGAAGCCGAAACCCAAAGAATTATACCAAAAATGACTGCGGCATAAACTCATTAGGTCTTTTTTACCCTTAAGACAAGCTCCCTCTGCTGTGTGTTTTTATTGGCAAAAGTAGAATTTCCACGAAGTAGAAGCAGCCAAAACAGATGTTCAGCAGTTCCCGTGAAATTTTACATTGAAATGATACAAACTGAAACTCAGGCTGATTTTCAGGAACAGGAACGTCATGTTCTAAAAAGCTTCCAGTACCTGAAAAACCCAGACATGTAAATTTTTTCAAAGCGGCTTTGACCAAATTTCGTAAAATGTCCCCGAACGACAACGTAGAGCTTTGCATGATAGCAAAGATCGTGAGTATACCATTGCTTATGCATAGAGCTCTCTCAGTTCTCTACTTTCTTTTGAACGCTTTTCCGCAATCATACGCTAGCTTTTGATTCCCTGTAGCGATTCTGAAAAATATGGAGTTGTTCACTGGATGAAATAACCTTATGGAATCCTTCTCAGGCAATGGCCGCACACACCGACCATCGCAATCATGCGCAACTCTACATTTTGATAATGTCTCCCGATACATGAGGTCATTTCTTAGGGTGCCTTCATACCGCGTCGGCAGCTGCCGCTAGCAGTTCGTAGCAACCACTGGCAGCCGGTAACAGCCGCTGGCCGCTTTTGTCATAAAAGCGCAAAATCATCAAATTCTTGCTGTTTTAAGCGCAAACGCTGACGCTTTCCATCTTCCACGTTTTTTCCTCCCTTTGCGGCTAATCTGCAGTTCCACTTTCACACATTACAAAGTTATTTGAGATAAGCACCGGCCAAGGATGTACTTGAAGCAGAATTATGCATAAAAAATAAACACTGCAAAAACTGGACGCATCCAAAGTCAGACGATCACACCGCAAAGAAACTTTAGCGAAAGGTTCAACTGCGGAAGGGAAACTGAGCACCAACAAGATAACCAATCTACAGCAACAAGATTTTAATAGCAATGGCCACAAGTATGATATATGAGATCGAATTGCCAACAGGGAGGAAAAAGCGTGGAACATGGAAAGCGTGGGCGTTTGCGCTTGAAATAGCAAGAATTTGATGATTTTGCGCTTCTATGACAAAGCGGCCGGCTGCGGCTACGGGCTGCCAGCAACGGCTGCCGGCGCGGTGTGAAGGCATCCTTATAGCGATACTAAAGCTTGCTGAAACTTTCCATTGGATAATCTAGCAAAAAGGTCCTGCTGTGAAGCCCATGGCTCTATCCTTCTTTTGAGACCAGCCTCCTTCGCTTTTCTGCTTTTGGGTGCACAAGCATAATTTTCGCGAAGTAGGCGCGGTTAGAATGGATTTCAAGGATTTTTTTATAACTTAGCCTTGAAAACAAGCAATCGTTGGGAAAAATGTTCTGCGGCAGTAGCGACCCTAGGGGTCGCTAGTAAGTGGGTTAGGGCAGATACATTGATAACTATTTGCGTGCAACTCAAAATGACAAGGAAATGGACTTCCATTTTCTCAACGATTCTTGGCGAAACGTAAGTATGAAGTCGTAAGAGTAAGATCATGCTCTCGAGCAAACTTTTTACAATGATAACTCTCAAATCATCTACGGTGTTCTTCTTGCAGAGCTCCTTTACTTTTCTGCTTTTGAGAACACAAGAATTTTTGCTTGAAGTGGATTTTAAAGATTTTTTTATAATTTAGCCTTGAAAACAAGGAATTCTTAACAAAAATCCTGCGGCAGTAGGCTACCCTACGGGTCGCTAGCAAGTGGGTTGGGGCAAATACATTGATAACTGTCTGCGCAACTAAAAATAGCAAGAGAATGAATTCCCATTTTCTCACCGATCTTTTTCGCAATGCAAGTAGTAGTAGAAGCAAGATCAGGCTCATTTCAAAGTTTTATTTCAACATCATTTCCATTTTCTCAACGCTTGGCGCAACGTAATTACGTAGTAGTAGAAGGAAGATTATGCTCTCAAGGAAACTTTTCACAGTGAGTAACTCTTAAATCATCGCTGTTCTTCTGTTCTAACTTCTACCCTACCCAGATACCACAGCTACTAAACATGAAGACCACCTCAGCAGTCATCTATACAGAACAGCTGATTCAACCCGAAACTCAGGCTGACACTCAGGAACTGTGAAACGGCCGCTAACACACCGAGCTTCGCGATCATGCACAGTCCTATACTCTCCTTATTACGTCTCGCCAAGAAACGGTCATTTCTTAAAGCGAGACCAAAGTTCGCTCAAAGCTTTTTCTTGGACAATCCTAGCAAAAATGTCCTGTCGCATAAGCCCTCTGGGTATTCAAGAGTGAATTTCAAGCGAGCTTCTGCATGATTTAGCATTGAAACAAGTCCTCAGCCTAAATGCGCTGCCGAATAAAGTCCTTAAAGCTCTCCTTTCTTCGAGACTTATGCTTTTTAAAGCAGAAGTACGTTTTTCGCAAGATAAAAGCGGCCAAACTGAATTTCAAGCCCTCCTTGTGACATTCAGCACTGAAACCTAGGGAATTATATCAAAAATGTACTAACGCATAAACACTAGGTCTTTCCTTCCATTAAGACAAGCTCCCGTGTGTTTTTATTGGCAAAAATAGGGATTTCACAAAGTAGAGGCCGCCAAAAACAAATGCAGGAAGTTTCTGTGAATTTTCACATTGAAATCTAGTTGGAAGAAATGTGTTTTCGAGTGGATATGTTGGGTCTTTCCTTCCAGCAGACCGAGCTCACTCTGCTCATTTGTTTTCAAAGGCAACAACAATATTTACACAGTGTAAAAGCATCCAAAAGCAATTATTTAACAGATTTTTGTGAGATTCAGCATTTAATCCTAGAAATTTAGCAAAATGTTCCTAGAAATTTAGAAAAATGTACTACCGCATGAATCGACTGATTCTTTTCTTCCAACGAGACGTAGCTCCCCCTGTTTTTTCTATTTCCAGAGGCAAAAGCAGTATTTTCAAAAGTACACTCCCCGTAAAATTGATAGGTTATATTATCTTACCCTAACCTTCATATTGTTCAAAATCATAATGTGCTTTTCGAAAACTAATGATTGTAAGAAGTTAGGCAGGATAGGAAGCAAAGTGGGCGACAGTTTTCCAAAGTATGATAGCAACTGGGGGTCAGACATTTGCGCTAATTCGGTAGTCTGGAATCAATATTTCGTTGTTGCTTGGCCCTGTACATGACACGCACTTGATCCCATCTTTGCTTGTTTATGAATGAGGAAGTGATCTTTGACGACTGTTGCCCATACTTGCATTTTCCATGCGGAGCAAGCTCTATAATTTGCACTTTAAGTGCATACAGTCTGGAAACTAACTAGGAACGCCGTCAACTCTACGTCGCTGTTATGCAAACTATGTGGATCCTCCTAGAGTGCATGCGCTCCCCAGTACTCTCTCGGCGTTTCTCAGCACATCCGTGTTAGTTCATGTATCGCAGTTATATTTCGTCGCCGCATAATCTGGACTGCCCTCGTTGTCGCGAATCTGCTGTTAACACTGTAAGAGAACACATAGCACAACGGTAAAGCATATGGGGGAGGAGAGTACCCTCGTCGCATCGCTTTGGCAGTTACCAAAAGATATTATAGTAAGATATTATCGTGCGGTGTGTTTGTATGTGTGTATGTGTGCAAGTGTGTGTTGTATGTGTGCATGTGTGTATGTGTGTGTATGTGTGTAGTGAGTATGAGTGTATGTATGTATGTGTGTATGTGTGTATGTGTGTATATGTATATGCGTGTATGTGTGTGTGTGTGTGTATGTAAGTATGAGTGTATGTGTGTATGTGTGTATGTGTGTATGTGAGTATGAGTGTATGTGCGTATGTATGTATGTGTGTATGTGTGTATGTGTGTATGTGTGTATGTGTGAAATGTGAAATCAGCATGCTTAAAAACTTTGCTACACAAACTTTCAGAGTTTTCTGGAAAAATTTTATTGAACGTTTTATTTCACAATGTCGCTGTGTGCTAAAAGTTCATGCCGTAGCTAAAAGAGATAGGAGTTTGCGCTTGGTACTGTAAATCTAAGTTGAATCTTGCTCTAAAGAATGGTGCCTAAAGGTCGGTGAAAGACATCGAAGCAAGTTATTAACGATTAAACAGTGTGCATTTTTTGGACACTCTGTATAAAGTCGCATTTTTTTGGTATTACAAATCTGTTAAACATAAAACAGCTCGTTTATCTCAAATATCTCAAAGCAGTGGAAATATAAGCTAATAGAATTGATGTTGATATGGTGCCGGCATTTTAGCCTTTGTTTGCGCCAAATGCCGGCATTACATGTAACTATATGATTATGCGCAAATTTTGCCGCACAATCTTTGCATGGCAACGACACTATCTTGGGGACGACTCTACTAGACTATAGCGCACTGTGAAAGTCCCAACTTGGATTTGTTTAGAGCAATTCATTGCTTGCTTTTCGCACTGCAAGACCTCTAGTAAATTCCAAAGTCGTCAAGACGAAAATTAGGCTCTGTCGTGACCTCAAACAAGCCACAAGCGGGGGACGAGTACACATTGGTCGCAGCAGAAATAGCGCTCTCGCCCTCCGCCAAACCGTAATAGAAAACATGGGCAGTAAGCTCTGTCACTGAATTACATTGGCGACGCTTGTATACGGCGCACAAGGGAGCAGGGCAGTTGCTAAGGCAGTATAGAACAGCAATATATTCCTATCTTGCCGCGAGCTTCTTCTGTGAGTATATAACAGTTTACAGTTGAGCTAAAATTACTTGCAAGACGTCACATAGAGCATAATTACGGTTAGTTGATTATCTACCGCAAGTAGGACAGCGCCACCGTCGCACGCTTTGAGGAAGACGTACGTGGTACAGATAGACAGGGGAATACTATTTTGCAAAGCGGTGGGAGAGAACACGCGCTCATCAACTTCCTGATTTGTCAGGTATAAAGGACTGGAGGGGTATAGCTTGTAATACATATATCAGAAACGTACCAAATATCAACGGAGTGTTCTAGAACGAATACTAATTTAGAATCGCAAATATATGCAGCTGTATTAGCTGCAGCACCCCTTCAGAGTAGCCAACCGCAGCTGGTATCAGCAAATCTAGATTGAGCTTCCGAGATGGTTCTAAGTATGTGTGTCGTTTTTCGATAGACCAGACCAAGTTTTTCTTTTTGTGTGAGCATCGGTTAAGTGTTCACTGCGTCGTATTCATTGCAGCGCTGTTCTCAATTATGCTTCCAATTGGCCGACTTTATACGAATAACTATAATTTTTTGACAATGACCATGTCTGAAAACAGGCTTCGCTGAAAAAGTTCCCAGAACTCAAGTTGGAGAATTTGCTGGAGTGGTAGTAATATGGTCGAAACCATCATGTTAACTGTGTTTTCATGACACCAGCTAACCAGCAGCTTCACATCATTTTCTCAACGAAACCTCGAATTAACCAGTAGGAAAGCTTGAAATGCTATCTTGCAAAGCAAAGTCATTGGAGGAGATCGAAACTCCAATCATTCTCATGCTTGTCGGCAATCATTGCACTTTACCAAATTTGCAGTTCGGTCTCCAGCCTTACAGCTTCCTATAACCTTATCTAAGCTGTAAACAAGTAAGCTTTCTCATAGTAAGTTGCAGAATGATCTCCCTCACTCTTCTTAACTTGCAAAACCAACACATCATTGTTTCAAACGAAAAAGTGGTCGGGGGTACTTTTTCATTTTAAACTATGATATGATGGTTTCACGTCTGCGTCTCATGAAATGAAGTGCTGTTTTCATTACTTTATCTGATAAGGGAACAATGGTGTTAATCTGCTGTTTAACTCATAGTTTGGTTTAGAATGAAACAAGCATGAAACAGTTACGGTTTTCTGCTAGTTACTTGCTTGTTTCAGATTTTGTATGACCGATTGAACTGAGTGGCCGTGAAAAGATGATCATGCTTACCACGATGTAACCATGATTGAACTATCACATCATTTGTTGGTTTCGACCAAATTACTACCACTCCAGATACTTTCGATCAAGATTAAGTTTTCACAGCACTTCTCATCGCTCTTTGAGTGCTCCTATATTTGAGATAATGTAAGTTCTTTGACCAACTTTATCATGGTTTCAGTGATGATGAGGTGGGCGGGGAGGTTGTTGCTAATATTTATTTTATCAATTACTGGTATTTTGTACATTATGATTAAACGGGTTCAAGATGATTTAACGCATATCCCCGGACAGCTCGTGAAGAGACCATGGAGAAATCCTCATAAGGTGAGTATCTCTGAAGTCTTTGTAACTATTATTCTAGCTCTGTAGCTGAATGCTTTTTTCTCTAGCATGTCATAATATTTGCTGCCACTAAATTTTTTGGAATGGACATCACAACTGAACGATTTCTATCTAAATGCTATTCCACAAAAGTGAGTGCATTTGCTTTTGTATATGCTAGAACGGTGAAAGTATTTACTTTTTCGCAGTACCACTACAAATAGAGTCCTTTTTCACATTGTTCATCAATGTAGATGCTTTATATTTAGGGTTTCTGTCGAATATCAGAAAACCAAACCGATCTTGATAAAGCGGATGCGATTTTGTTTCACAATGCAGACTACACTTCTATGGCAGTGCCTCAACCACGCCGTCTTTCTCGACCTCATATTCTGTGGAGTCTTGAAAGTCCAACTAATGACGGCTTCCGGCCAGGCCCCCGTTAGTGCTTCCATTGATTAATTCTGTTATAATAGGGTTATATGACATTATGACAGTAGTTAATGTTATTACGAATTAGTACCAGCTGTGAACACAATTGTGATCTCATTATGTTCATGGCGATTTAATCATCAGAAAAAACTGAGCGAAAGCAAATGATAAGAACACCAGATATGTTATTTTAGCGACAAGCGAGTTTTGGGTGACACCATTGGATAACATTTAGCATTTCACTTGATTCTCATATTGAAGGGGGAAATTTCTATCGAATTTAGTGCGGCTTTTTTGAAGCCTTGGAATATATACAGGGTGCGCCAAAATTACCGGCGCGTGTTTCCTTGTGCCAGAAGGCTACTAGACGGACTTGAAGACGGATCGAGTATGCATTTGTTCTCACTAACCATCGTTATGGTAATGCAATAGTCAAACCAGACGGCTATTTTATCTCTCGAAAAGATCCCAGTTCCTCTCGCCGACCGAAGCGTGCTCTGTACGCAAGCATGACTTTGACAATATACGTAACATCTTTTTAAAATTTTTTCTTGCTTTGTAATTTCGCACGAAAATAGAGTAAGCCTTCATCTCTAATACAGCTAAGTATGGAAATTTAAAAATCAGTCCAAAGAGAATCTTCGATTATTCAAAAACATGGTTGAGAGACGGCATACCGAAAGTTGGACTAATTTTGGAATTCTTGAGTGTGCCTTAGGATCATAAAATGTCTTCTAAATCAGATATAAGACTACCTCAGCTAGTTGCTTCTATCTAGATGCTCTTCTAGATATCTCGCATATAGGGAGCTGTTTTTACTTGAAAGGTTTTGCATATCTGGGGCCTAATAATCGATTTTGAACACAAGGTCATTGCTCGTATTTTTCGCAAATATATTTTCTTATTTCGTGAAGGAACAAATTCTGTAAATGCAATAAGACCAGTGTGATAGTGCAAAACGTGCTCTACAACCTTAGCTTGGAGAAGCCCTTGGAGAGGGCTTTGAGTTTATTCAGTTATAGAGCAAATTATGAAGGTTTAAAAATTTCATTTTCGCCTTTCTTGGACGTACTGGTCTGATTCTTTTAATTTTCAAATTCTTGAAAAGTCTTTTTGAGTTCAATAAAATGTACTCTGTGGAAAATGATTAGCGCCTTCTATGACACTTCTATTCGCAAATTTGAGCGGTATTTTTCCATGGTTCTTTTGTGGCAGTGGTTGTAATGTTGGCGCCGGTAATTTTGGCGCATCCTGTATAGTAGTTGCAAATTTGCCTAGGCTTCTAAGCTCAGAGTGAATTATATTAGGCTGTTACATAAGTCTTGTTACACTTTAATTCCTTACGACGATAAGTGGTGAACTTGAATTTTAACAGGGCTTAGGATACCATTCGATAGAGCAAAGGAAGCTCTACAAGACATATGCAAAATTCGCATCAACTTCGACCCACTGCGTTTGAGTCTAAAATCTGAGTTGTATTAGAGGCTCAAAAAATCGCGAAAAATTCTTAGCTTTGTTCAAAAAAATCCTATGAATCTTCAACTTGCTCATAAAAATTGCACACTACATCAGACACTCATATGTACCGTTGCTGTATTTTTTCCTCATCTAGAAATTGAGAAAACAAAAATTTTCTTTTTTTACAATAGCGGAGCTATCCTGTTTCTATACAAGTAGTTGTATACCACAAGCCCTTAGAAGTACACCCGTAAGTTTTCAGCTTTCCACAAGCCCTAATTTTCGAAGAATACCGAATTCAGCTTTTTTCACTCGGGTGCTCAATGCTAAATTAGGTAATTTTTGAAAACTAGGGGTTCTGAAAAGCTGAAAATTTACGATTATACTTCTAAGGGCTTGTACTATACAACTGCACTAGTAGAAACGGCATAGCTACGTTTTTATAAAAACAAGAAAAATTTCGTTTTCTCGATTTCTAGATGAAGAAAAAATACAGCAACGGTACACATGAATGTCTAATATATTAGGTTGGCTAAAAAATAAATTCGGTCGTTTTTAGCGGTTTGTAGAATTGCGACAAATCAGTTTTTGTGTGTGTATATGGTACCATTGGAAAGAGCAAATCAAGGAGAATCGGATGTTTTACTCTGTTTTCTCAAAAATAATTTCTCTGATGATGAAATGGTGAAGGAAAAAAATTGGTCAGATTTTTTCCGCAGAATTTCGAAAAATCACGTTCCAAAAAACGAACTGAAGTCAGGTCTAAAGTGTAGATTCGCTAACCACACAACAAATTTTTGAATTTCCAACCATTTGCATGGTCATAGATGGCCAAATTTGAGTTATCTGAAATGACCAAAATTTGACCATCACGTGCAAATGCCTGGAAATTTTCTCAGTTTTGATTGCAGAAATTCAGAAACAGCAGGTCACAATCTCTATTGTGGTTCGCCACCTAGCCAGAGGCTGCATGTATCCAGCCACCAAATTATTCCCTGTGTACTCACTGTAGGCTGAGTACGAAAACTAAAAAGTCAAAATAGCGATTTTTTAGAAGTCTGACCATATAAGGTTATGACTGTCATTTTTTGGTAACAGAAAATCTCCACTATTTGATATATAAGAGTAGAGGCTTGGGGCTACCATCTCACGAAAAAATCTTAGCTGAATAGCTGTTACGTGAATTGTTATGAAGCTTTGAATTTGCATGTCAAAACGAACTTATTTATTAGCCAACCTAATAGTATGCAATTTTTACGAGCAAGTTGGAAATTCGTAGGATTCTTTTAAACAAAGATATGAATTTTTCGCGATTTTTTGAGCCTTTAGTGCGACTCAGATTTTGGATACAAACATGCAGTGGGTCGAAGTTGGCGCAAACTTTTGCATACTATCTTACAGAGCTTGCTTTGCTCTGTTAAATGGTACCCTGGAGCCTTGTAAAGGTTATGGGGTCCATGACTTATCGCAATAAGAAATTAAAGTGTAACAAGACTTATGTAACAACCTAATATCATCTGCATACCGCCATTCATTACTTTCTAAGCATTTCAAAATATCCCCAGCTTTCCAAAGATTTATCAATTTGGCAGCAGGTGATTTGTTCCTTGAAAATTATGTAAAATGCAATTTCCTTGGGAAATTCAGTTTAAACTTTTCTTGTCAAAAAACTAACTTTTCAGCAAGTGAACACTGGCTGTGATATACAGGGTGCCCTAAATGCGTCGAAAATTTGATCTTCAAAGCTCGTGATGAAGAGCACTCGCCGCAATCTGACATCAATACCATAGAGCTGGCTTCAATTTAGATTTGCACTCGAAACCTTTACGACTTCTCATCGCTATTGCAAGATTACGGTGGGAACTTCAAAGAGGATCGCTTATTTAGAATTTGGAGTTGGCACTTCACCTTAATGCTTTATTCATAAGTCTAAGTATACAGTCGATTATCTTCTCAAGCCTCAAAATCCATTATACAGTTTAGAAGCCTCAATATATATACAGGGTATCCCAAAAGTATGTATCGAACGTTTGATCGTTAATAACTCTCTTCCCAAGAAGTCTTTTGCCTTGCTTCAGGTACCGTTTTGTAGAGCTGGCTTCAACTTAGATTTGCAGTATAGAACGAATCACTCATTTCTCTTCATTACTGTAGGATCACGGTAGAAACTTCAAGGAGGGTTTTAAGCAATGAAAGGCCATATTTTGCCCCAGAAAGGAAACAAAACAGCCTTAAAACTTTTACACTAGGCTAATTAGAGTTGCTGATTATAACTGTAAAGTTCCCAACTTATTATGATGCTTCATTGAAGAGTTATGCCAGGTAAGAAGTAGCGGCCATTTTTTCAATGTTCCTAAAAAGTGGGATTGCACCGTTTAGAAAGCTTCGTAATCTTGTGAATAGTTAATTATTGAACTCAGCGTCCATAAAAACCCTATTACACAAGTTTTCACGATTTTTTGAAAAATTTTGAAACGGCAGCTTTTTTCACATTAACACCATATGTTTCAAGTTTCTACCGTAATCCTACAGTAATGAAGAGAGATGAATGATTCGTTCTATAGTGCAAATCTAAGTTGAAGCCTGCTCTACAAAATGGTACCTGAAGCAAGGCAAAAGACTTCTTGGGAAGAGAGATATTAACGATCAAACGTTCGATACATACTTTTGGGACACCCTGTATATATATATATATATATATATATATATATATATATATATATATATATATATATATATATATATATATATATATATATATATATATATATATATATATATATATATATATATATATATATATATATATATAAGCTATGTAGTACATTTATCATGCGCGAAAATCCTAATTTCACATCTCTAAGATTTTTTATGAGTTTTTTGGAACGGCGGCTGAATTATAATGGCGCTAATAAATCTGGAACTCTGCAGAAAAAAATGAAAACATGTCTCTTACAGTCTGCATGCTCTTTCTGACAGTAAATTCGCACTGATCGAGCTATTCTATGAGAGGTTATGATATTCTTGAAAAACGGAAAGACCGCAAAAAGTCATTTTAGGGTTTTTGCATTTTTCACGAAATTCATAACTTCTTGTGGAAAAGCTCGACCACTGCAAATTGTCACTGTTAGAAAGACCAGTTCGCGTAGACCGTAAGAGACGATTTTCAAATTTTTTGCAGCGCCTCAGATTTTCAAAGAATTATTTTCCAGAATCCAGAATTAGAGTGGGTCTCTATTCGAATTATCTTTGGAGTATCTTCTAGTCAAAGGGCCACAAAGTTGTTATTAGAGAATAGACGATTTTTTCTTTGGGGAATGCTTCTTGTGAGCAAATACCTTGATACAGGGAGCAGTCACGATTTTTTTTGTCAAAGCGACTGAACTTCCGATTCAACATATTATATGTTTATACTGGTCAACTTTATTCAAATCTTTTCGACCGTCTGGATATAAATAAAGCTAAACTTTTTGGTCATACCACCGCCCTAAGATGGCCCTGGACATTTGAACGTCTGTGATAACAAAGTGTTGTTCGGTCGTAATCAAACTGTGTTCGGTAATATAAGAACATTAACATCTTTTTATTCATACGTATCTCAGAATGTGATATTTTTTTGGCATTTATTGCAGATGTTATCAACTGGACGATGACATTCCGTCAAGATGCCGATATTTGGTATCCCTACGGACATTTCCGTAAACTGGATATGAATAGTGAGTAACTGGATTCCCAACGATGGGATGTGTGAAAACACAGATGCAAAGCAGCTTACTAAGAGTCGGTGGATTTTGATGGTATCTGGAATATGAAAGACAAGAGCAAAACTGCAACTTGGCTTGCTTCAAACTGTTTCACTTCAAATTTTCGGAGCGATCTGATCGATGCGATGCAGAAAGCTGGACTTAAGGTAACTATTTTCACTTTTCAAGAAATTAAGAAAGTTTTCGCTTATTTTCTTTAATCTTTAATCTTCACTTTTCAAGAAATTAAGAAAGTTTTCGCTTATTTTCTTTAATCTAAATTGTAACTCATTTGAAGGCTGCACTTTCAAAAACATGTTCGGCGATC
This sequence comes from Cylicocyclus nassatus, assembly GCA_958299035.1. Taxonomy (NCBI): domain Eukaryota; kingdom Metazoa; phylum Nematoda; class Chromadorea; order Rhabditida; family Strongylidae; genus Cylicocyclus; species Cylicocyclus nassatus. The sequence goes on from CATQJL010000001.1 coordinate 7,670,979, forward strand.
TAAATCGCGTAATTGTTAAATCGTTCTAACATTGGTTGACATTTACTTGATGAAAGTTTTATCATGTAACATAATGTGATATTTAATTTATCGCCTTGATGGAAGAAGCTTATATTCAACTATAACTTTACAAAACTATTGAGTTTCTTCCTTCTTAATTCGGATTAGACTAGAGCTGGCACGATGCACTTTTGCATAACCGAGTCCTGCGTTACGGACCCGTCTGCTCTCTACTCTCTACTTATTCATGTGAGCCTGTTTGCGATGAGACAAACTGTGTTAGAGGAAAATGGGCATAAGTTCACACTGAACGGAAAAAACTCCATTTCTTTTCCGATCGATCGTTATGGAAAATGTGGTATGCCTGCACCAGGATGTGAAGGAGTAGACAAGCAAAGCGACAGTTGCGTTGCCCAACTTGTAAGGTAGATCTGTCCATTACTTATCAAACTTTTTTGTTTCCTTTACCTATTTAGAACTCATTTTAGGCCGTACAAGTTCTATATATCTATTGAAAATTCTAACTGTGTCGACTACGTTACAGAAAAATTCTTCGAAGCACTGATTAGTCGTATGGCCGTTCCCATCGTACTAAAAAGGGAGATATACAAAAATATTGGGGTATAATCCAGTAAGACATTCTTTACGAAAAAAAACGATATTTTCATTTTCTTACAGGCTCCTGCAGATTCATTCATAGCCTTAGACGACTTTAGAAACATTGGAGACATGGTTGAATACGTTAACGAGGTTGCAGAGGATAAGCAGAGCTACCTCAAATATCATCAGTGGAGGAGCAGTTATGAGTAGGATAAATGACAAGCTAACTAAATTATACTCCTTCTTTTACCTTTTCCTTCAGAGTCATACCAGAACATAACGATGAAACTGGATTTTGTGAGCTGTGCCGGCGGCTTCAATATGACAAGCTATTTTCCAAATCTTATGAGGACGTTAGAAAATGGCACGCTGATGAACAATGCGATAACGACTATGGAAAAATATTTCTGCCCTCTATTGAATTAGCCGTTCGAAATGAGCAAGCTTAAAGAATTTGGAATGTAGACACGATCAATATCATGTAAATAGAAGCTGCAAACATGTTATTTATATTTATCACAAGCCTCTGCTTCATACCTCGGGTAATTTGTTCTGTGGCACATTTTCTTTTTGTATAAGTTATCCATTTCGAAAAATATTTAGACCATATGAATTTTGTTTGTTTGTTAAACATGACAGTTCGCTTTAGAGTTTAATTTGCAGAAATGAAGGGCTCAATCACTGTGCACTTTATTTATTGGTCATTAACTTGTATAATAGAATGTCTTTCCCGCAATCACATGAGCGTCATATTACCTTCCACCAGTTTCCGTGATTTAGTACCTAGCATGAGCACACTATAGTTTGAACATCTAACACCCACACTTTCAGCACAAAACTTTGAGAAGTTAAAAACGTTTTTTACAAATTTGAAAATGCTCTTCATGTTTTCGTACTGTTTACCCGTGAATTCCCAGTAGGTGAAGGAAGGAAAGAATTTGGGAAGTTTCAGCAGTTTCCAAAATAAAATTATCTAACAATACTATTGGCAGACCTTTTCGAAACCATGCTAAAAAAAATACTGTCTGGTTGCTTGATATACTATGACGCAAAAAAAGCAAAACATCAGATTGTTTCATAAGTTTCGTTCGTTTTGACTTTCAATCGCATTAAGTCATATATTAGGTTGGTGCAAAAGTTCTATCTCACTATTTTTGAAATAGCGTCCCAAATTTGGATTTTTATCAGCCCAAACCCCAAACTCGAACCTGAAATGATTTTATTCTCCTGCTTCTATCTCAAAAGCTACCTTTTTTAGATAGCAGCAAAGGCATCATTAAGGAGATTAGCTCCCCAATCTAGCTAAATCAAAATTGTTCAGATTCGTCATGTGAGCAGGAAGTCATGATTTTTCAGAAATAGTGCGACAGAACTTTTGCAGCAATTTAATACTTTTCTGTTCTAGATACATAGTAATCAGAGAAGCACTCGATAAAGCAAAGCAAGCTGTACAAAATGGCTTTCTTGCTTTTGCACCAGCTAATCTACCTCGAGTTTGAAGCAAACTAAAAATATCAACAGCCCGAAAAATCAAGAAAAAATGGAACGTCCAAGAAAGTCCTACGAAAATCCTGACCCTTATTGACTCTCGTAGTTCTCCCAGTAATTGAAGAAGCTCGAAGTTTTACGAACAAAGCCCATATAGGTGTGGGAGGATGGAAGAAAAAGTATGGAAGTATTAAAATGTCTACGCCCTTGCTAAAGTTTATAATTTTCTTGCTCTATAGATAGGCTTCAAATACCAGTTGATAAACGGAAGCATGCTTTTAGAAGTGTGCAAATATATGTAAACCAAAATCTAAGAGATCGAGTATTCAAAATTAGATTCATCCAAAAAAAATCTCACGTAGTTCTGACTTATATACACCCTCATAACAAACATTAGGCAAATGCTATATTTTTTCCGTTGCTATTCGTTTATTATTTTCCAGCCATGAAAATGCTTACTGCAGATAAATGTCGGATATTTCGCCTAACCTAGGAGCGCGACATCTTCACATGTGGGTCCTCTTTTAGAAGGCAATAGAGATTGGTACTTATAGAAGATACATTTTGTCCGACAATCACCTGAAGCCTTGGTTCGCCTTTCCCGAAAACATCCAGTCAGTTCAACTGAACTAGGATGATGCAACTTCGAGCTTGAAAAGTTTATACGAATTTTTAAATAGCTATTACACTAAATATGATTTGAAAATTTAATGAATGTCTAGTTGATGATACGACAAGTAAACTGCATTAACTTCCACATATTGCCAGTAAGACTAGAACTGAGTATAATTTTCATATGAAATCGGGCCCTTTTAGCACAGGACTAGTGCTTTCTTGGACGATGTACTCTTTACAATTTTCAAAATCCAGCTCCACTTAGCGTATTCAAAACCATTTTCTCCCAGCAGCTTCGACTTGACCTTATATTTTCCTCGACGGAGCAAACCTTAAAATGGCACATACTATACAATATTGTACAGAGCTAATGCTCTGCAGTTTGCACTTTTCAATGATTATTTCGACATCGAGTTTTGAAGCAAGTTAAAAACGGGAACGGATACGATGTGGAGAAGAAGCAACAGTTGTGAGTATGGCATATAAAAATAAATATAAACTAGTCATCACCCTTTATCATTAGCAAGTCATCTTATACACCTCTCGCTATACATAATCTCTGTACACATAAAGCAGAAAGTCCGCGTGCAACTAATGTAGGATGGACCACTCAACTGAAACTTTACGCACATGTGTTTTCGGCTTGGGTAAGTTTTGGGCTACATTGCGGCGTTACATTACATTTGTCCGTTTTATAAATTATGGATGCAACGAAAACTGATCTTACCATTTGCATTCGCTATATCACCCCACTTCCACAATTACGGGCAAAAACGTCAATAGACTCACTTTTGATTTGCGATTAGGGGTTTGGTATGGAGATTCTTCGACGGGGATGGTGGAATAGATTAGCAGAGAGTGAAGAGAGGAAAGAAGGACAAATTCTCGTTTGCTGAATAACGTAGTTACTCACAACTAAAACGTGACTCGGCTAGGATCAGAGGTGCCAACCCGATTTACTAGATTGGCAATAATCGGTACTACGCTTTTCTTTCTTAATTTTGAAAAATTCCATATGCTTTCTGTCAATTCGATTTGTTTCGTACCTAGGATATACTTAGCAGCATGATCGGTGTCGCAAATGAACTAAGCCAAGTTCGACGTTTCATAGTCACCATATAAACAAAAGTTTTTGGCTTTTTCTCTACGTCTTCTTGCGCTTTTTCTCTCCTATGCTTTTTTGAAAAGCATATAATATCTTTCCTGTGACTGGCACTGTGATGCTATACGTTTATACGTTTTTATACGACCTATACGTTTCAAAAGCGGGAGGAGTGGAGTCATCAAATTTTAAAGATTCTTTCATGTGCGTCTCGCAAAAAAAATGATGCAAGAGAAGGATAGCCTGGATAGGCATTTTAGGGTTCCTTCATACTATGCCGCAGGACGCGGCGTGCTGCGGCGTGCGTCGCGGCAGTTTCAGTGAAAATATAAGCTCGCTCGCTGTAAAGGAACACTTTCGGGGAACACGAAAGCAAACAGCAAACAGCAGAAAACATAGATATACATCCATGACCGGCAATCTGCTGCCGTGAGCGTATTTTTTCATTGCGACTGCAGCGGCGCACGCCGCAAGACGTGACGTGCTGCTGCGGCTGCCGCATACTACGCCGCAGCACGCCGCTCCTGCGGCGTAGTATGAAGGACCCCCCAGCGGAATAAAGGTGTGCAGACAAGAATGCGCCATTTCTCCCCCTCCTCCCTCCTTCACATATTCACCAAACATTGTGGGCGATGCACTGTCTGATTATCATCGTCCTGTTATTCGCTCAGAAAAAGTAATGAAGAATGCCACTTCGTTGCCTTCCCATCATGAATGAGAAATTTGCCTAGTCCTTTGCCTTGAAATTTTTTTTAGCAAAACCCAACAGGTATTAAGTTGGAAACTAAGTTTTGCAACTCACTCACTACTCTTGCTCTCATTTAATATGAAGCACTCAGATTTTGCCAGTATGTTGATTATAAGGTAAGCTACAAGCATAGCTGCTGTTCCGTCAAATTCTGACGTCGCAGTGAGGATTACGGTGGGTATATGGTATGAAGGAGAAAATTGCAAATTATTACGGATTTGGCGGAAACTTGGCTTAGGGGGTTTCCCGACAGCAGTTTACGAATAACATGCTGATTTTGCATGGTAAGGGCTTTTTTGTAAGACTACCGTAGTTTAACGGGATGGGGCACCTTAAACAATAGAAAAACTTTAATTTAATAAACGAAAATGATGCTCGTGTTTAGCAGGTCGAATAACTTCACTATGTGAAGACCCCGCGGGTTTTGATGTTTTCACTCCTTAGTTATTGATGGTTGTCCCCACCAGCCTTGTGTACTTCAGTTTGTGAGGGCGCTAGAACTCGACTTTCTTTCAAATCTATTCCTTTCCTACTGAGCCAAATGAGTCAACTTCAAACATAATTCACGTACAGTTTCGGATCATTATGCATGAAGTGTTTCGCAAACGGCTTCATTTTTGCTTAGAATTTCGTAAATCCTCGAAAATTACAATCTTTGGAAAAATGCTTATAATTTTTTTTGATCGTTTTCAAAAATTGAGCAGTTTGTGCACGGTTGTAGCACACATTGACACCTACATATGACCAAATTTGAGTGCAACATGTTCAAAGAGAGTTAAATTATGAAAGCAGTTGCAAAACTTAGTTTCCAACCTAATATTTTCAGAGCTTTGTTTAAACGGCATTTTTACCCCTTACCCGAGCCCCAATTTCGTATCATTTGAGTTTCAATATTATACAATAATACTTCCAGCTCACTGCTGTTATACTGTAAGCGGACTTAGAAGGTAACTATGAATTTGCCTTGAGGAGCAGTTTCAAATGGGAGTGCAATACTTTGCACATCATTTTTTGGGGCCAGCGGTCCTAACGAAAATTCTTTGTTTAGCCATCTCATGCGAAGCTTCTTGAAGTGGTGCACATATCTAGAAGTACGATTGATAAATCAAAAGTTATTTAAACAAGAGGCTTCAAATTGTTATGCCGATTACCTGAGTTCTTTCAAATTTTTATTAACTACCAAGTCTATGCGTAAGCTATACTGCTGCTTTTCTTCCACACAAAACATGAAGTTTGGTAAATCACCTGTTGATTTTTTCGAATAGCGAAATGACGAGCAACATAAAGCCCATGAAGGTTTTACCTGCCTCATTAAACTTGATCGTTAACAGATTCCCGTCTTCCAGAAGAAGACTGAATGAATCAACGATAATTGAAGTTTTGTTGCTGTTATAGGTTGTACGTTGTGGGATTCGAGTGGCAGGTGACTGCTGGTCTCCGCCGGAAGACTCTTCGCACTTCTTATTGTGGAACTGCAAGTACTTGTATATTCAAATGAGCAAAAAACTTGCAGAAAAGAGCTGAAGCCTAACTATGAGCAGCCTTTCCTTCAGCTTCTCATTCTGTTCTGAGTAAGCTCGTAGCATTCTCTGTTTCTCCAGGAACACATTTTCAAGAGCCTGTACCGCCAAGTGTACCTACAAAGAAAACGAAATAGTGTCAAAGCCACTTTATTTGCCGCAACTAATTCCTAAGACCGTCTAATCAATGTGCACGTGTTCGTAGTCTCTTTTTGCACTCTTCCTACCAAAGCAGATACACTACACTTAACTCGGCAAAAATTGGCACAAATGGAGTTACGCAGAGATTGTGATCGAGATCAGCAGCCAGCAACGCATTACCGAGAAATGGATAGTTGGTCTAGGTGGCAAAATGAAAAGTGGACACACTTGGCTTTAATAGTAAGATATAATTTTTTTGATGTCGTCTGTCCATTGTCTGCAAAGCGCTCCCGTATTCAGACTTTGAAGCATTTTAATTTCACTTAATGTTCTCTTAATGGCAAGAAGCAGCCTCACATAATGCTTTTGTAATGGCTAGTGTCTTCTAATCGCACTAGTCTTCGTATTCAATAGCGATTTTGTGTCTAAATTCACCTCAAGCTCATAAACCGTATCATGGCTGACATCATAAAATGATTGGTACAAGTATGCTGTGTTGTCACGGGAAGCCTTCCATGGGCGCATTTGCAACGAACACGCAATACTCGCTTTGACATCCAAACTCTTAGTAGATCATATTCCATGCTCGACCATCCTTGAATCGGAGCATCTTTCCATCACAAGGGTTAGCATGTAGTGGTCTGATATAAGCGACAGATTGGTGGACAGCGGCTTGCATTGTATTGTTGAAGTCTTAACAAAGGCGACACGCGCCGCAACGTCGATCTTTATTATTACTGGCTTGACTTACTAATGAACAAAAACAACCTTGGAAACGCCTGGTGAGAACCACCATTTTAATGGGTCATTTGATTGAATATTTTTCTTTTATTTATCGGTGTACGTTGGGCGGTGCATTTGTAGATATTTGAACACTTTGGTAAGCTTGTCAAACTTTAAAAGGTTAACAAGTTCATCAACGTGTTCAGATTTCTGCAAATGCTCCTCCCAACGTACACCGGGGAGGCGACGATATTGTATTTGAGGACAATGCAATCCTAGAAATGGCCAATGGAGGCTTAAGGTTTTGCCGGATGCTTCAGCTGCGTTGGAGTTTTTTCAATATGATCATCAGCATAAGCCCTTGAATCGCTGGGAAGAGTTTTGATAGTTCAAATACTGCTGGACCTAAGGTTGTGTAGGGCTTGTAAATAAATGAAATCTTTATAGACGTCGTGTATAAGGGTAAATAGTAATTTTCAGTATCTTCATGGACCGTGGTTGGTTATAGAACGTCACCAATAATTCTGAGCAAGATTCCTATCGAGCATTTCGTTGGGAGGCAATCCAAGCCCGCACTGCGTAAGCTCCGCAATGAAATTTGTGGGGGCATTACTTATGGCCGTATTCAACGAACCCAGGATGTTTGGAAGTCCAGTAGTATCGATTTGTCGATACCCGCAAAAAGCTCTGCTGGAGCTCAACCCACCACCTTCTTGAATGAAGGTCTCGTGGGTCAAGCCTACTCCGAAACCCCCTGGGATTGTTGATTAATATGGCCACTAAACTACACTGTAAAGCTGGACTTATAATTAATAAGACTGCCTTGAGGTAGATTGTTGCTTAGGGCATCGTTGTTGATAATCATATTCGTAAAGAAACAACATTCAACGCCAAGTATTTTTCTGAAGTAGCGACCAACCTTGTCAATCTCTTCTTTCGCCATCTTCAAAACAACGTTCTTTTTGTCCCCAGTCAGTGCTTTCAGCCAGATGGCATCGTCGACAAATGTTTCCATGATAGTATTGAGAATATCTAGCTCATTATTTAAGTCCTGTAAAAAAATCACAGTGTCTACTAACAGTGAAGGTTTACACCAGATCATACATCACCACAGTGTGATATGCATTCCTCTGCGCTCTCTTCAGCAAATGCAGAAACTGTAATCTCTTCTTGAAATTTTGCATTTTCCCATTTTAGTTGCCTAATTTTCTGCTGCTGCTCTTCAAATTTACACAAGATGTCCGAGAGTTTGGTCCTTAGCTAAATATCTATATTAATTATGATCAAGAAACATTGCTCGGGTTTCAGTAATGCCTACTTGCGCAATGGTCTTCCTTGGAGAAAATTGCTGGCAATGTGAGCAGTCCTCACTCTGGAAAGATTCCTAGTTAAAAACGCGATGAAACATATAACGTGCAACAAAGAGTAGTAAGTCTTCAACCCGTTGGAAAATGCTGGCATTTAGAGCGCAGACTATTTGCAAATCTTGTCGGCCAACCTGAGCACCGCAAAGTTTCAAGATATCTCCCGTTAGATTTGCACCCCCATAGCGACGATGTTGACCCTTCCTAGTTGGAAGGATGAGCAGCAAAGATGCTGGCAAAACGACAATCCCAAAACAATAGCAACTCTTGGACGTTGTGTTGACGCTTGAGCTTCTAATGCGCGTGTAAGTCTAAAAAATGCTTCCGCGTTCAAAAAAAAACATGTGATGATTCTCATGCAATTTTGATGAAGCAGCGTGAGTGTGACATTCAGTATTACAGCATCTACATCAAAAAATATATTGCCCATCTCTGCAGGACCCGAGAGAGAATCTGCGGGGGAGTTCCCAGATAACATAGGGTTGGACCGAACTGCGCTTCTTACGCGGCTTACGCGACGTAGGCAGCGCACTCTCCATATCTTTATGCGCCTCTGCGTACACTGCTACGTCGCTTACGCCGCATAAGCCGCGAAGTCTGGTTCAACCCATAGATGACAGAAATTGATAACAGTAGACTGAGTTTGTGGACTACCTCGGTAATGGTTTGCTCTTGCGTGTCGTCCATATAAGATGTATCTTGAGTAATATCTATCGAAGACATAGTCTTCGAGATTGTGAGTAGACCTAACAATTCGAGTTTACGAGAAAGAATGAAACAAACCTCACCTGTAGCGATGAAGCTTCGAGACGATAAGCAGGCATACGATTAGCTGATTGTAGGACAACTAGCACGTAATGCTTTCCACACAAGGTACCGCCGCGCGAGAGATATCTTGCGGCGGCTTTTGCCTAAGCAAAGCAGGGGAGGTGAGGCATGCATGACGCGTTGAGACAAGTCAAAATCAGGGTGGCGCTATAGAGCGCCCGTGCGAAAAGGCCGTCTCCCTGTTTCAGTGAATTGATACAGTCAGCAAGTATAAGTAGCTAGCTAGCTTTTCCCGGTCCTGCTGGACAGGGGTTCAACTTGGCAACCCGGCAAAGAGTACATAAAATTCCTTTCATAGAAAGCAAGTGAAGACTTACAATACCGCTCATAATTCGTCAAAAAAGTCGCCGGACTGCGGCGCACTCCGCCGGAGTGCGCTGCAGTGCACCGGAGTGCGGCAGAGTGCGCCACACTCCACTAGAGTCTGCCGGAGAGCAGCGGAGTGTGCCGCACATCACTAGAGTACGTCGGAATCCGCGTCGAATCGCCATATCTCGCTTCAGAATGGACGAATTCTAAATCCGAGGACACCGTTCGATTCAGCTTAGTAAAGACGCATCATCTACTGTATAGGAGTGCCACAATCTAGCATATGATAGGTATGCGCTAAACAGTATTTCTCTCAATTTCGCGAATTTTTGTTTGGTTGGATTGTTCAGTGTGCTGATGATAGTATTGCCATTGATTTGTCGCAGATGGCACTTAGAAAGTATACTGTAAAAGCATGGTAGAGAGTCAGTCTAATCGAATTCGCTTTAAAATCTGCTCAAAATCACAACACTGCTCACAGAATGTGCAAAATTTCCGTGAACTTCACGGAATTCCGGGACTTCCTCCAAAGTCCGCGATATTCCTAGAAGTTCGCGACATTCTAGGATACGCGGAATCACGGGAAGCACGCAGAATACGCAACGTCATAACTTCTTCCAAAAATATATTTTAAATCCGGAAGCAGCATTTCGTTCAAATCGTTAAGGCAAATCTTTTGTTGTAAAGCATGCCCTCGATATTCCGTTTCCACTCAAACAATCACAGGCTCTCAGCCGGCAGCCACAACGCCACCGCGAAAACCCACCAAAAGCGCGGTGGCCTCATCGCCTCACTGTCGCTTCCCGTGTCAGAACTGGCAGCGAGCGGGCTGCTATAAAGCCTTCAGCTGCTTTCGCTTCGCGCTGAAGACTTCATAGCAGCCCGCTCGCTGCCAGTTCTCAGCGGGAAGCGACAGTGAGGCGATGAGGCCACCGCGCTTTTGGTGGGTTTTCGCGGTGGCTTTGTGGCTGCCGGCTGAAAGCCTGTGATTGTCTGAGCAGTTCTCTCGAATTTTGTGGAGGTCCTTTCGCAAGGATGTAACGCAGCGTCTGTGTAACATAAAAGATTCCAGTAAGCACTATTCGATAGTACTGTTCCTGTAGGTTATCGTGCGCTTAAAACTGGTTGCGGACTGTCCTTCAAAAGAAATAGAAGCGTTGGTGAATTTTGAAAAAATCACGCGTTTTCAAATTCTACTCGCCGTAACTTTCTTCGGAATGAATATATTCCGAATCTAAAGAAAGCTTTGCGCTCAGTTCATCAAGGCAAATCTTTCGGTATACAGCATGTCCTTGATATTCCAATTTCAGTATTCTCCAATCTTTCTGTGGACGTCTTTTTGCAAAGATGTAAAGCAGCGCGCATTACCCCTATCAGACTCCAGCAAAGACCGTTCGATAGTACTTTTTCTGTAGATTATGATGCGCTAAATAGTAGCCGCAGGTTTCTTTTCAAAGGAACTAGAAGGACTGGTGAATTGTGGAAAAATCTTGTCGTCCCAAATTCTACTTGCCATGGCCCCAGAACACAAAGCTATCTTGCTAAGCAGATGTGCGTTTCGAAATCAGCAGGTCGGATAACCTCTATGAGCAAGTTTTCCGATATGTTCGAATTATTTCATTTTTCTCGTTTTACGCTCTGGAAGCTCGCCGATGGATTTTGGTCAAAATGGTGATGCTCTTGAACTGTGAGGAAACTTCGCTTATAGAGGTTTTCGAACATGCTCTTTACGAAAATCGTGGTCTTTGAGGTTTACAGGGCCCTTTTGGAGAGATACGGTAAGGTGAATGTAACTGCATCCGAAAGTGCGTAAATTCGCCCGCACTTCTCGCGTATCTGTCAGAACACTTGCCTGCTTGCTTTTCTGTGTCAAAACTACTAGGAACTGTTCTATCGAATGGTGCATGACTCAGGCTCCAGTCTATGAAAATCTCCGAGTTATAGGCTACGAAAACACGTCATGAATTTTGCCCAAAACGTAAAAACGCATATTTCGTCGAAATTCCACCGTGAGTGCTTGTATGACACTCGCATTGCGGATATTATGTTCACTTCGCTCAAGGACTCCCACTGTATTGAATATGGTGCTTGCGTGTGCTCAGCAGCTCAATTAAATATCAAAGCTAGAAGTCATTTCATTCTATAATGCAAAGATGTGAAAAATTGACGTTCTTCACGAATTACTTTGATTTATAACCTGCGCAGAAGGAAAAACTGAGGACATAATTCGGCTTTATCAGTTTTGAATCAACATTCTAAGCGACGGATATCACGCAAACTGCAAAAAAAAAACACCAATAGACCGATAGCAGCAACCTGTGAGTCGCGAATAAAATGGCTTTTAGTGGCCCATTAATCCTTCTATCCTTTTTGAGCGAAAGTAAAGAATTTAAGCAAAAACAGCAAAAAAATGAATAAATCGGTAGAAACAGTGGGTGGGTCCCGAACAAAATGGCTTATTAATACACTTCCCACCCATGCATTACGTACGCCAAATTTGGCGCAGATTCCATTACTCCTTCTATCCATTTTGGGCGAAGATACGAAAAGTGGCTTAGCCAAATATTATATAAGTATGATTTCGTGGCTCAAGCGCAAACTACCAAATCTAACACAATAAGATTCATTAAGGATGTGAAAAGATTTAATCAGCGTGTTGTACAATCACTCACGGTGGAATTTCGACGAAATATGCGATTTTTACGTTTTAATGCACGCTGCTTTACATCTTTGCAAAAAGACGTCCACAGAAAGATTTGAGAATACTGAAATTGGAATACCAAGGACATGCTGTATACCGAAAGATTTGCCTTGATGAACTGAGCGCAAAGCTTTCTTTAGATTCGGAATATATTCATTCCGAAGAAAGTTACGGCGAGTAGAATTTGAAAACGCGTGATTTTTCCAAAATTCACCAACGCTTCTATTTCTTTTGAAAGACAGTCCGCAACTAGTTTTAAGCGCACGATAACCTACAGGAACAGTACTATCGAATAGTGCTTATTGGAATCTTTTATGTTACACAGACGCTGCGTTACATCCTTGCGAAAGGACCTCCACAGAAAAATTCGAGAGAACTGGAAACGGAATATCGAGGGCATGCTTTACAACAAAAGATTTGCCTCAACGATTTGAACGAAATGCTGCTTCCGGATTTAAAAAATATTTTTGGAAGAAGTTATGGCGTTGCGTATTCTGCGTGCTTCCCGTGATTCCGCGGATCCTAGACTGTCGCGAACTTCTAGGAATATCGCGGACTTTGGAGGAAATCCCGGAATTCCGTGAAGTTCACGGAAATTTTGCACATTCTGTGAGCAGTGTTGTGATTTTGAGCAGATTTTAAAGCGAATTCGATTAGACTGACTCTCTACCATGCTTTTACAGTATACTTTCTATGTGTCATCTGCGACAAATCAATGGCAATACTGTCATCAGCACACTGAACAATCCAACCAAACAAAAATTCTCGAAATTGAGAGAAATACTGTTTAGCGCATACCTATCATATGCTAGATTGTGGCACTCCTATACACTAGATGATGCGTCTTTACTAAGCTGAATCGAACGGTGTCCTCGGATTCAGAATTCGTCCATTCTGAAGCGAGATATGGCGATGCGACGCGGATTCAGACGGACTCTAGTGATGTGCGGCGCACTCCGCTGCTCTCCGGCAGACACTAGTGGAGTATGGCGCACCCTGCCGCACTCCGGCGGAGTGCGCCGCAGTCCGGCGACTTTTTTGACGAATTATGGGCGGTATTGTAACCTTTCTGTTTTTTTTCTTTTCTATTCTTCATCATCTCCCCTTTCTCCTTTCTACGCCTGTCCCAATCTCGCTCGCCGCCGTAATAAACTCGTCTTCTTTCCTAATTGGTTTGCATTAAAAAAGCGCATGCTCCTCACCTCGGAATGTAAATGAAATCTACAGCTTCTGCGTCACATGACTGCGGTGGAAATGATCCGATAATGACCGATAAGCCTTTAATTCTTTTAGATGTATGTCAACAAATCAATAAATTGATAGGAAGACTGAGCGATTCGTCACAAAGAGTAGCTAAAAGAAGCGCCGAGGTCGAAAACGTGTGTTCGCGAAGTTTCGGCTCAACCAATTCACGCATCAAGCAGTCTATAAGGATAAAGGATAAAGTATTTGGTGCTCTCAATATTGATACTTACGTATTCTAACTTCGTACCCAAAGAAGGATCCTTGTGTGCAGACCTTTGAGTGAGCGGGGCCTGCCGATTACAAGTCAGTCCTTGTATCCTTCCAGATTCTGGTACAAAACTATCGTCTCCGGACCGTAGAGGGCTTGGTTGACCCAGGAGCGGAATCGAAGTGATTCGATCTGGTCATAGTGCATCTTCCCACTGCATCACTCGTCCCCAAAGGAGTTTATTCGGAGCATAATTTTGAGAAGCATACATACTCAAAGATAATTTTGAGAAGCATACATACTTTTACGACAAATAGAACATAAAAATGTTCATTTTTGTGCGCCAGGCCCCGGGCATACCTCAACGATTTCAGCCGCGACGAGATTTGACAATGCTCCAACTGTTTATAACTCATCGTAAACACTTCATAAATGAACAGAATATAGGTCTTGCCGTTCTGCGAAACTGTAAACTGTCCTGTACATGATGTACATTGTAGTCTGCTGGTGTTAAATTTGAAGAGATTCTGGCAGATTGCCAGATCACGTGGCGATTAAATCGCAGAGGTATGTTCGAGGCCTTAGGCTCAGACATGTCATAAGTTTATGAAGCGCAGAGGCGCGATAAGTAAGAGTGCAAGGAGAGAAAAAATGATAAAGTGCTAATTTTAATGCGCAAAGGATGGAAAAAGTTATATGCAAAGTTTAACAAGCCGGATTCATAGACATGTCGACTTTACGTTAACTTCAACCCTGGGTTTGTGCTGCGATGTCTTGAGCACCTTGCCAAACCGAAGGTAAGCCTTACCGAAGGTTAATGGAGAAGGTCACTCACAAATTTCGCACCGATCTTTTTAGCGGCCATGTCCGCCTACCTTCATCTTTCTCGAAAAAACGATAAAGAACGTCGTGCATTACCGTGTTTTTTTTCCACCCGGGCATGCAGTTATGTTGTTAGTGAAGAATTGTACCCGCCAGGTACTCGTAGAGTCAAATCGAAACTTTAAAACATAGTAATAATTCCGTTCTCAGCGTCCGCTGGCATCATAAAGATGACTTATAAGGGAAGCTACCTACTTAGCTCGGTGTTCTGGCAAGTGACATATATATCCTGAATCAGCTTCAAACGCTGATTCCATATATGCTATTCCTAGCTGCCGAACACCATTCCGAGGCGAGTTATGGATCCTGCGCAAAATTGGCATACTCATCGACTCACTGGCATCAGACATCATCGCCTAAGTGCTAATACAATTGCGTTTAACTTCTTTTTACTGAGAAAAGATTGGATTTGTGTTATTTCAATATCTCAGCACCTCTTTCTAGCAGATTTTTATCTACAGGCACTTTTCCCATGTTCAGTAGTGTGCCAATTTTGCGCAGGAAAAAGTCCATAACTCGCTTCGGAATGGTGCTCGGCAGCTAAGAATAGCATACAGTGACCGCCAAAAAGTTGCGGACAAGCCTCCCTCCCTTTTCCATCGCTCTTTTTCAGAAGGAAAACAAGGATAAAGAAATGTAGTAATTGCATGAGGTGATAGAGCTCTTCAAGATCTACAATCTACACTTTGCGTTTTTCGAAAAACATGTATTCTAAAAAATTTCAAAAAACTTTTTCTAAAAAAAGTCCGAAAATGGGCGCGTCACAATGTCGCGGACAATAATTCTTCGAACGCAAAAATTTTCTTTTGAGTCCTGTTCTGAAGCGGAAACACAAGTAATCCAAACGGGTAAGCATACTACTATACAGAGCTCGTCAAGAACTACACCCTGGTTATGGTTGCTTCCCAGAAAACACAAGCTTGAATTTTATTTTGCTTCTTTTCAAAAAACAACTTCTAATTCCCTGCTTCAAGCCAAATTTCTTCACATGGAAAACCATGCAAGACATTCAAACAACTCTGTTCGGATAAAGTAGATGCTCTTTACCATTCTCCATGCATCTGACGTGTGCTGATGAGTTTCTTTGCTGAAAATGGCTCTTGGCAGTGCTTGCACATGACCCCTCCTGCACCTCACCACTGACTTGTACCTCTTTGCATTCTTGTAACTCGGCTTGTAGTCAATGTGTGAGCCTGCAGTTAGGCTCATTCGAAAGAACGAGACTTCCTCTACATGATGGTATGCAAAAGAGATGGGTGTAAGAAACAGCGGAGATTTGGCGGATGGGGTGGAAAAATGCGGCCTCAGTGGTAGGGTGAGGATATCCAGCTAAAGTTGAATAGAGCTTCTTTCGTTACCAGTTCAATCCTGAAAGCTTAAAACTGTCAATGTTCTTGTAATAGATCCATTTTGAAGCTCTAGAACTGTTTTGTTGTTGACAAGAGCCTTCACTTCAACCACCACTGAGGCCGCGTTTTTCCATCCCATCCGCCAAATCTCCGCTGTTTCTTATACCCATCTCTTTTGCATACCATCATGTAGAGGAAGTCCCGTTCTTTCGAATGAGCCTAACTGCAGGCTCACACATTGACTACAAGCCGAGTTACAAGAATGCAAAGCGGTACAAGTCAGTGGTGAGGTGCAGGTGGGGTCATGTGCAAGCACTGCCAAGAGCCATTTTCAGCAAAGAAACTCATCAGCACACGTTAGATGCATGGAGAATGGTAAAGAGCATCTACTTTATCCGAATAGAGTTGTTTGAATGTCTTGCATGGTTTTCCATGTGAAGAAATTTGGCTTGAAGCAGGGAATTAGAAGTTGTTTTTTGAAAAGAAGCAAAATAAAATTCAAGCTTGTGTTTTCTGGGAAGCAACCATAACCAGTGTGTAGTTCTTGACCAGCTCTGTATAGTAGTATGCTTACCCATTTGGATTACTTGTGTTTCCGCTTCAGAACAGGACTCAAAAGAAAATTTTTGCGTTCGAAGAATTATTGTCCGCGACATTGTGACGCGCCCATTTTCGGACTTTTTTTAGAAAAAGCTTTTTAAAATTTTTAGAATACATGTTTTTCGAAAAACGCAAAGTGTAGATTGTAGATCTTGAAGAGCTCTATCACCTCATGCAATTACTACATTTCTTTAGCCTTGTTTTCTTTCTGAAAAGGAGCGATGAAAAAGGGAGGGAGGCTTGTCCGCAACTTTTTGGCGGTCACTGTATGTGGAATCATCGTTTGAAGCTGATTTGGAATGTATATGTACCTTGCCAAAAGGCCGAGCTAAGTAGGTAGCTTTCCTCATTAGATTCGGGCAACACAGCGATAGAGATTGCAATCCTGTCACAATGCCAACATCCTCGCTTGTAAGGAATGTATGTATAGCTTCGTACAGAGATGTTATCACACACTTCAGTGATCTAGCTGCCTGATACTCGGTATGATTTACTTCAACCGTTCCTTCTTTGCTACTCACAAGCATATGTACATATGTACTTAATCACAACCATAACGCTACTCAGTACGTTTCCTTGTATGATTGAAAAACGATTACGAACATAATGTCGTGAGACACAACCTGCATCTAAATGTGAAAAACGAGCCTTTAGAACGACCAAAGTTGCAGACGAGTGTCGTGACTTCTGCAGAAGGAGTAACATAGATTATCATCGAGTCATACGGGGTCTGAACGAACTCCGCCATTACAGACCGTTTTTGCAGGTACTGGTCCTTTTGCAATGTTATTATGTCGTTGCAAGACCAGTAGTCCGCGGAGGCGGCTTTAACTGGCGGACTTCGTTCCCTTGCCCTGCCTTTTCCGGTGGTCCTCTTCGCTTCTCCTGGTTTGGCTGGATATGCACTAGCTGATTGTAAACATTTCTAAAGTTTGTTATGCTGCAAAAAGTTCATCGAGAGACCGGTAAAAGTGCCGTCGGGCAGCGCGTGTTGTGTGCAGGCTCACACATTGAGTTACACCCAAGAGGCAGGTTCCAATCGTGCAAGATCGTCAAATAACACGCATGATGTGCAGTACGCATAACAGGTAATGAAAGGCTCGAGGATACAATGCATCAAAATGTTAGACGTTGTGAGAACAAGGTTCATTTAGTTTCACTGTCGCTTTCTGTGCAACACAGTCTCCCCTATGCTACAATTATCAATTTCGCGTTCTTTTCCTTCTCCAGCTCTTTTTAAGAAACCAAAGCTTCCAAGCAAAACGTTCTCTTCTCTCAGTTCCAATTAGACCTTCCCATTAGGATTCACACTCACCATGCGAACAAACCTACACAAAAACTGCTCAGATTCCGAAAAATGAATGGGAATGCATGTTGACACCGTATAAAGACTATTTAGATTTGTTTTCGACTATAACTACTCGCTCAATTACAAGACCCTCGCGACCAGTAGCATATCCGATATGGAAGCAAGCTCTTTGGAAATCCTTACAAACTCGTTTTGCCACCATTCCTCACAACATCTTAAAAAGACAATTAGTTGACCTCGCAAAAGTAAGTGCCGAAATACCATGTAAGTTGATTCCTCAATGGCGTATAACATTATCTTCCAGAAAATCTACCAAACAGCATGGGAGCAATTTTTGAAGAAAAATCCAAGTGTAGATCCAAGGATCAAACCTTACATTGGAAACAAAATTTGACGTTAGCTTGTCCTTCTTGCACTGTTCTAGAGATGTAATTTGTTACATTAATGAATTCGTACAAAACTGAGGAACTTCACATTGTATAGTATAAACAGTCTTAAACAAGTTTCGGGTCCGTCTTCCATATCTGCTAGGCACTTTTCAAATAAGTTGTGAGCTTAAACCCTAAGATTGACAAGTATTTAGCGTTGTTGATGAAACTTCTTTAAGGCAGCGTCCAGGCAGATCTGGACCTATGGGGCTTTCACGTGGAAAGTACTTTTGGGGCCCTAACTAAGGCACTGCTCAAGCGGCAGCTCAGGTAGTGCTGTAATGGCTGAGATATTCCCCTCGAAACTGGACCCCGCGACCGTGTTTCGCATGGATTCGTGGCGCAAAGCGTCCTGGCGCGAAACTGCCATGAATCCATGCGAATACGTTCGCGGGGGCCAGTTTCGAGGGGAATATCTCAGCCATTAGAGCACTACCTGAGCTGCCGCTTGGGCAGTGCCTTAGTTAGGGCCCCAAAAGTACTTTCCACGTGAAAGCCCCATAGGTCCAGATCTGCCTGGACGCTGCCTTTAAATCCGTAATAAAGGCTTTTTCTTATGGTCAGCATACTCAACAATATTCTGATTACGAGCTATCTTGACAAGACTGACCAGGAATTATTTTAGATTCTTATAAATTCTCTTGCGAAATCACAAAAATTGAAATTGTAGTCTTGTAATGAAAGTCTGAAGTTGGATATTGCCCCTCGTTTTGCTCTGGAAAACTAACAAGAAGGCCTGTTTTAGAACTACCCCTGTTATGAAAGTGAGAATGATGCAAAATATGCAAAAAGCAGTTTATTGTCTTCTGTCAGAGTTTGGCAAAATGCGAATCTTTTACAACTCCATCGTGAAATTCCCGTACTTCTTGTATTGAACGACAACCTAAAAAGCAAATATCCGATTTTGTTGGCATCTAAATAATAATTAGAGTACCAGCAAGTCGCATAGTGTGCAGGAATTCTTTTTGGAATATCTGCATCACATTCGCAACACCTTCAGCTCCCTGAATCCAAAGTACTTTAAGGAAAAAGAGAAAGACAAAAGTATGAATAGATTGTTGTAGAAGACTATTATATGATGATGAAGAGCGATTTGATCGATCAATTCGTCATATGGGCCTAGTGCAAACAAGCGTGTTTGCTCGAATCAGGCACTCTTTTGCATCACTCTCATCGTCTGCGTCTCTTTAACCAGCCCACTCTCTCAGCAAAGGCACACAGGTCCGCAATAACAGACATTTCGCGCAATAGATGACCCAAGCATTATTCTTACTTCCCGTCCAAAAAGCAAAAAGCTGGTTATGCCACAAATTAGAAGTACCCAGAGCTTTTTCGCATTTTTTTTTTCGAGCGCAATTATTTTTAACTTACATTTACAGACAGACCCCAAATAACAGGACGACCAACGAATACGCCATCTGCACCAAGAGCTATAGCTTTGAAGATATCACGACCATTACGAATGCCACCATCGAAGAACACCTGGAAATTAATTTAATTTAAATTCAAAATCAGCAAATTTTGAAAATCATCTTACCGGCACCCTTCCATTCACAGCCTCTACTATACTTGGGAGTACTTCTATCTGAAAGGCAAAATCAAACGATTATGAAAATTTGTGTAAAAAAGCTTTTTACTGTAGCCGGAGCACTGTCCAGTTGGCGTCCACCATGATTTGATACAATGATTCCTTGTGCGCCTCGATTTATGGCTTCTTCAGCATCATCGGCTCGCATTATTCCTTTTAAGATTACCGGTATTTTTGTGTTGCTGCAAAAAAAATTATTCTTTGTTCATTTATTCCCATTAACTAGTTTAGGTGACAAAATTAGCGACAATCTAAGCTCTTCTGCCTCTGTTATCTCTATAATCATCTCAATTTTCAAGTAGATCAGTTTTTTAATATAAAATTTTTGTAAATATAAATTAAGCAAAACTGTTTGTCTGCCAAGCAAATCAAGAACTTTGAAATTATCATTCCGTACCTAATCACCCAGTCTACCATATTCCAATCCAAACTAGGATCGATCTGATTGCCAACATATTTTTCGAAAGCTGACTGTCCTTCGTGTGCCGATGGCATTTGTGACGATTGTATCGTTGTGAAATTTGCAAGTCTAAACATATTCAGAGAGATTGTATGGTCCTCAGGCATTTTTGCAAGTCTTACGTTAGTCCTGCTGGAAGATTGAATGCGTTCCTTTCATCTGCTAAGCGTCTGCCGAGG
Organism: Cylicocyclus nassatus; assembly: GCA_958299035.1. Classification (NCBI taxonomy): domain Eukaryota; kingdom Metazoa; phylum Nematoda; class Chromadorea; order Rhabditida; family Strongylidae; genus Cylicocyclus; species Cylicocyclus nassatus. The sequence continues at coordinate 7,691,366 of CATQJL010000001.1, forward strand.
ACTGGTGTATCCACGGTGACAACAATTGCCTTGCAGCCAGCCGCATGTGCTCGGAAGAGCAACGATGATGTGATGGATTTGTCCTTGTAAACATACAGCTAGAATTTGAATTAAGTAACAAGGAAGTTCAGGTCGAGAAATTTTTGGGAACGATCAAAGCTGAACAGCAAAAATTTGATAAGTTCTGACAAGGAAAATATTTGATAAGACTTCTATGTAACATGGCAAAGTGCTCCTATATAAGGAAGACGAAAATTAGATTCGACTCAATGATGCCTTTAGCCATTTCTTCGTTCATGGATTGAAGTAGAGCGCATGTTTTTATTTTGAAAAACTTTCGCTTATACGGCGTTTCTTAGGCACCATAAATCTAAAGGGGATTTTGAATTCAGAAAAAACACGAAGTGAAAATTAGAAGACTGGATAACTTCAAATAGGAAAAGTTCATCTATATAGATTATCTTCGCTTACATTTTGTTCTAAAAAAAAGTTTAAAAGAAAGTTTCAGCCAAGTTATTTCTTGCGCTGCTTCCCGCACCATAGGGCGCTAGCAATCTTGCACATACAGCGTGTCGCAAAATTACCGGTAGTTCGTAAAAACTAGCCGATTACCGAGTACCTATCGCGCAGTAATGGTAAAGCCGGGCACGTAAAAATCATACTGTAATAATTGTCAAATCAATCATAGCAAATCATGCATAGAAAGCTGGAGCGATGAGAGAGAAATCCTTTCATTTTTTAAAAACCTGCGTTTTGCTTTTGAAAAGTGGAAATTCACTGGAACTTAACAATAATGTGTGCGAAACTTAAGGGCCGGGCATACTTCACGCGATTTCAGTCGCGACGCGATTTGGCAATTCGCCAGAACTCTTCAGATGCAACACTAGCAAACTGCACATGCATGGTGTGTATGACTTAAGTGGGTTGATAAATACGCTATCTTCTGTACATTCAAATTGCGCTTACAATGAGTTACGGACAGTTGGAATATTGCCAAATCGCGTCGCGACTGAAATCGCGTGAAGTATGCCCGGCCCCTTATTACCTGGAACCAAAGTGGTACGTCTAATTTCATTGCTTCGTGACCGATAAGCTCGATTGCGGTTGTAGCCCAGGAGCTAACAACCATTAGAGACTTCGATTTTGCAGCACCTAAATCAAAACCAAACTATTTATCCTAATCAAAAAAAGGATACATTAAGAAATTCACACCTTGAACGGTACTTATCTCACCATCCTTCTCAGCCATGCGATGGAATGCAGTTGGTGCAATGCCGATGGGAAATCTTAACGCAGCAAGTTTAAGATGAGGATAAAGAAGTAACTTTCAAATAGAAGTTTTCATTTACAAAGAATGAGAAATATTTTTTCCTTTATACAGCTATTATATATTAGGTTGTCCCGAAAGTTTTGTCGGTTTTTCAAATCACTGTAAAACCACGCACAATAAAGATCTGAGTGAGTTTCAACATGCATTCTATGCAACTTTTCCTTCTCTTTCTTGTGGACACATTTTCGTCCCACAATCTTGTACCCTTTTTTTTATAATTGCCAAAACCCCTCACCCGTCAACTTTACCTGCCCAAAGTCTGCCTAATTTTTAAAAATTTCATTCCAAAGTTTCGAAGGGAGTTAAGTATGGATCAAATAGAGTAATTCTCGGACTACAAGGTGATATTTTTAGATTCTCCTAATCTGCTATTTTTGGCTTCAAAAAATTATTTCTGTGGAGGTCTCGGTTTTTGGCAAAGTCATGAAACACGCAATACAGCAAATACACGAAAGCTCTGCGTTGTTTCTGCGTTTTTAAGCATGATTCTTACTAAACATTGTTTATGCAACATACCTAACTTTGATTCGCTTTGAAAAAGAAGCTTTTTGGAATTTTTGGTACTTTTACGTGTTAAACTTAATCAAAAAGCCGCGGTTTTTAAATAAATAATTATAACGGACTTGGTAAGCGCGGCTCAGGTAATCTAAATTGATTACAATGTAGCCAAAGGTTTGCTCTACATAAGAGTCACCAGCTCTCTTTAGAACCATTAAGATAAAAGTTTTTAAAATTCAGGAAAGATTTGGCGTTACTGCTGAGCTGCTCAAAAAGCCATGGCGATAACATCGCTATGACAAGGTAGATCAGAGAGCAAGTACAACTATAAGAAAGAGGATAAAAATCTGAATTAAATGGTACATAAGCCTTCCACGAATTGGTGTTCTGTGAGTTTCAGTGAGCGATGAAAGAAACCGACAAAACTTTCGGGACAACCTAATATATAGAATACTACATGTACGTGTGTGAATTGTGTTATTGTTTTTTACTTCAGTTTTGGAATTCTTTTGGTGTATTCAAATAAATAAATAAGTAGAAAAATGAACAAACAAATAAATAAATATTATCAAAGAAAGTGGGAAGAAAAAGAGCGAAGGGAATTCTAGAGTTTTTTCTAACAGAAGACTGTGAGGAAATGGCAAAAAATTATCTAGAAATATATCAGAAATTCAAACCTGAGGTTATTTGAGCGCTTTCAAATCTTGATCGATAAACTGTAAGACTAAGGAGGAAGCTTGCGCTAGACAAAATTCAAGAAATTGCTCTAACTTACACCCTTCAAGTAAATTATTTTGCACTATTTAGTTAGATACTTACGGCACTTCTATTCCGAACCATTCCACAGCAGTATTCACATCGCTAACATCTCTCAAGCATCTTGGAACGATCAAAAGACTGAAGAAGAGAAGAGAGTGTAATCTAAATCTTATTAGTAATGTGGAATACCTTTGAAAAGCCTTTACATTTCGCGTCAGTGTCAGTTCCTCATCTGCACCGCGGTTGTAATATTCCATTTCCATTTTCTTCAAATTTGCTGTAGCTTCCTTGCGATAATCATCGATTGTAAGTAACAGCCTCTTTTTTACTGGCATCTAAAAGGTGCTATGGTTTTTTGAAAGTTTTGTGACCGCGGATATGACTTGTTGAAAATAACAAGTGTTCCGTTCTGACAAAGTGCCTCGTGATACAAATTCGGCGGTCGGACAGGAGGCAGCAAAGACTCGCCGCTTCTGCTTATTATGGATACCTGGGGGACTTCAGACTTCCTCGCGCTTCTAATTACTTCTTCGCACTTCTAATTACTTAATACGACCTATGCCAAATTGATCGTTTATTTCTCTAGCGTGGCGAGTTTTGAGATAGCTTTTACGTTTCGAATTTATAGCAAATAAGATAACACGTTCAAAAAGGACTTACAAATGGCCATTCAACGTCAAAGGCGATATGAAATCAGATTCATTGATTCGAAAATATGAATTGATCTATTCAAAGTCTTCAAACCAGAACCTCAAACATGTTTTTGTGAATTTTTTTCTCATGTCATTCCGATTAAAGACAAGGACTTTGAAGACTAATCATTCGTCCTTTATTCTGCGGCAGAATCACTTCCTTTTCTTTAAGAATTTGAAGTAAAGTGCCCGAACCTGATATTTAAATATGCTGAAAACGATTACTGAGATTGAAAGAAATTGCAATATTCCCAGATTGATCCAGGGTGGGATACTCTTCAAGAAGATTTTCGTTCAATCCTCTATCTTGTAAATTAATCAGAGGTGAAAAAAGCGATTAGAGGCGCGAGGAATCTGGAGCTCCCCAGGTACTTCCAGAAGCAAATGCGGTAAGCCTTTGCTGCCTCCTGCATAACGTCCATATTTTTATCTAAATCTTCTAAGAATGTCTGAAGAACATGCCTCACTTTACCTATATCTCTTTTAAATCACTGCAGGCCTTTAAAAACACATAGTTAAACAGTAAAGATGTTTTTTGAGAGCTTCGATTTCGTATGACCAAAACGAACGGGATAAAGAAAACGTAGAGATTTATATATATGTAAGAAATCACGAGAACAACAGCAATTTAGCAGAAAAATTGCACTACATGTTGATTAAATAGCATTCACAGTTTTGAACAAGTCTCATACGAGCAACATTTCTGCCAAAAATTGGCTCGATCTTTTAATTCATTGTAATAGCTTCTGATATTAAGACGATGATGGTGAAAACGAAAATGAAGAGAGCAAGAAAGAATGTGATACAGCTTTCATTGGAACATTTTAGAGACGGCTTCAAAGGACGTCAGGCAGGAGGCAGCAAAGGCTGGCCGCATTTGCTTCTGGAAGTACCTGGGGAGCTCCAGACTTTTTCGCGCCTCTAATCATTCTACGCACCTTTGATTACTTTACAAGCAAGAGAATCAAACAAAAAGCTCCTTGAAGAGTATTGTACTTTAGATCAAGCTAAGAATCTTGCAATTTCTTCCAGTCTCAGCTATAATCGGTTCCAGCCTTGCGAATATCCGGTACAGAGCAATTTCCCCAAAACTCGTGGAGTAGAAAGGAATAATAAGACTGCCGCAAAATTAAGAACGTGTAAGGCTATTAGTCTTTACAGTCCTTGTCTTCAATCGGAATGATCATACGAGAAAGTTACCAGAATATGCTCAACATTCGTTGAAGATTTGATAGACCAAGTTATACTTCCATATTTACTCAAAATTCTGATTTTTATACCTCCTTCGACGTTAATCGCGCCTTCGACGTTGAACAAGGCTAATTCTATAAATCTTTTTTGAAACTTACTATTTCATTTGCTATGAATATGAAACATAAAACCTGTATCTCGCAATTTACTACACTTGAAAAGTTTGCGAGTAATTCGGCAGAGGTCATATCAATTAGATATTTAGAGGGGCGAAGAAGTAATTAAAAGCGCGAGGAACTCTGAAGCTCCTCAGGTACTTCCGTAAGCAAAAGCGGCAGGCCTTTGCTGCCTCCTGCCCGACCGCCGGCTTCAAATAGGTTTGAAAATGAAAGGTAAGAACTGAACTAAAATTAACTCTTATTTTTGAAAGATCTGTCCGTCCGAAAACGGGGAAGAGTTTCATTATAAAGTACAGTGCAAAAAATGATCCCATGCTGTATAAACAAAAAGCGAACACTAACACTGATAAGAATGATTTGATTAGGTGACCGAAGGTCACCTAGTGTTATCCGTCAGGACAAAAGCAATTAGGATTCTTAGGTCGTTTGTTGTTGGCTTCTGTTGAATTCGTTCCGGATGGCTTGAAATTCACTTGAAAACACTTCTGCTCATTATTCAACCTTTTTTATCCGTATTCGAATGTTCTTTCCAGATGATTTCCTTCCAAAAACTGATTTGTAGCACCGAATCTAAAACTTTTCTATTGTAGGTTTCCTTTATTTGATTGGATGGTTGTTTGGTAAAAGCTTAGAGAGGAACCCGAATGGATCCTCGGTAGTATAGTGGTGAGTATCCGCGTCTGTCACATGCGAGACCCGGGTTCAATTCCCGGCCGGGGAGAATGTTTTGCTCTTGGTGCCTCAGTCCAAAAACACATGCGAAATAGTCGAAAAGATATAAAATAAAGAGTAACTTAAAACATTAGCACTGACTACTGCAATCTTTTTATTGGAGGGAGGGTTACCTAGACCTAGGGCTAGTATAAAAAACAAGAAGTTTGAGCTTAAATAAACAGTTTAGGTAAATTCTGCCTCGTCTTTTCCCTCCACTTCTGTAGGTAGTTTATAAAGGAAAAATTCCATAAAGTCCATGTCTCAAGCCTTTTCCTTACAGGTTAGGACTACAGATTTGATAAAAAAAAATTTACTTTGTAACCACCACTAGAATTTTAGGATGTGAGATGACTGTGAGTCAAAAGCTTGGAATCGATTATTGTATTCAATTTTTGAGATGTACGTCTTTTCAAACCGCAAATCAAGCATTACTCAGAGTGATTTATCGCCATCCCAGCATCTACGTATTCAAAGTCAGCCTTGTCAGAAAATTCTTTACTATACAACCTCACACATGGCATCACCATAGTTACCATAAGTTATAAGTCGGTTCTACACTTCTTAACAGCTTTTAAAAGTTTCAAGAATCTAGCTTTACCAAAGATTTGACACATCAATGCAATACTTGCCCCAATAGCTGAGATCCTCTAAAGAAAAATTCAAGAAGCGTGGAGGAAAAAATAATTTATGACGAGAACAATCAAATTTTTGAGGCAACAACCATCTAACAAGGGACCTGAGTCTATCTTACCACAAAAATCCTTACCGTTGCTGGAGAAACAGTTCCTGGCTTCGAGCCAGATCCAACCACTCTCGCATTGTTCTAAATATCATTAATAGCAAACATGATGAAATGATTCCGCTAAAAAATAACATCGTTTTTATACTGCCTCAAAACTCACCCGCGGTTGCGACACACTTCGTTTTTCTCTCGAGTATCTGTCCCGAGGAACAGCGGATGCAAACATATCTAGCTAGAAATATGGAAACTACAATCTCTGCCAGAACCCCCCTTTGTTGCGTGTCCCATCAAAATAATCGCATTATTTTGCACTGCCTAATTCATGAGGCACTTTCTATTAGATTGGAATGCAGCTTTAAAAATATTGTAAGAATTTTTATTTATGATCTGCATGGTCATGCGAAGGATAGAAAAACGTATTGTACAGAGAAAACATGCAAAAGTAAAATGTAGGCTAAAACAATGTCAAGCTATTGAAAGATGAAATTTGAGGTAGTAGCATTGGTTATTTCATTCGTATGTTGCTTGAGTGGAGAGAATGTCATCATCGGAAATTGCGTAGTGTGGATTTACTTCTTATTGCAGATAATGGTACATTTCTGGAAAAATCTCGATTTAGTTGCTCTTGGCAGAAAAAGTATTCCTTCACTTACATGTGTGTGACTATCGCATCTGTTCTGACACGGCTCTGGTGGAGCTCGAAGAACTGGTAGTGGTGGTGGAGGCGGTGGTGGCGGAATGGGATCTAGAAAATTTTACTTCTGATTGAATTGTTTGATGAAATTGAGACTTACGACTTATGCAGTGCGGCAATGGAGGTGGACAACGGCCATTTAGACAGGGCTGCACGACCATGTCGCAGTGGGTCCCGGGTGGACAACGTGTGGTGGCGCAAGTTGGTGGCGGTGATGGCGCTGGTCCTGGAAATGGGACTTCATACAGATTGAAAAGCATAATTCGTTTTGTTCAACGGAATCTGGTGTGTGCAGGATTTCTTAGTCGGAAAATTTCCAACTACTTTTTAAAAAGTGTTTTGTTCAGCAGTTTTATGGTAAAATATCACATTAGCTCATCCTAGAGCGGTGATCAAGGATCCGCATCCGTATAGCATCGCGCGCAACCGCCGCGTAACTGCCCTGCAACCGCGCTGCGTCTGCTGCGAGCCACACTTTCATTTAATGTTTTGAGTGTCGGATGGAAAGAGCAGAAATGTGATTTCTCTTGTTTTTCACCATTACTTCGTCACGGATAAAAGTATGATTATGCGGAGGGCATCACCCCGCGACTACCGTTCCCACACGACTCTGGTGGGGTCGATTCCAAGGGGCTTATTCGTTCCTTTACCCCTCACTGATTATTTTCAATCGCAAGTCCTTACTTGGTATCACACATCTAGGTTCTGGAGCATGACATGGAGGTCGTACGCATTGTCGCTGAACCATTTGACACACCATTCCGGGAGCGCAGAGCACTTGCGAACAGTCAAGAGGTCTTGGTGGAGGTGGCGGTGGTAGTGGTGGACCTGGAATCAAGACAGATCAGCTCTACATAGCTCTACGAGGTTTAGGAAAAGGGAGGAGGTCCACCTCCACTTTCTTTAGAGTCAAAAACCTCACTCATTGCTATACATGTCGGATGCAGTGCTGCACAAGCTCGTCCAGGCGCACATGGTTCCTGTACCATTCTGCATGCTGTTCCCATTGGGCACTGTATTTGCGAACAAGAAACTGGTGGCGGAGGCGGTGGTGAAGGACCTGTGGTGTGCGTTCGATGGTCAGACAGTTTCGAAGGTCGAGTGTCTACTACGACTCCTACGCGAACAAAGTACGCTGTTTCCCAAGCTAATACAAAAAACTGTGCAAAAACGACTCAGCCAAGTTTTTTGCCTCGTCTAGGTCCATTCATACGCCTACACACAGGGTCATCTAGAGGATTTTGAAGAGTGTTCAATTGTTGGTGAAGAAGAGTTTAGTCTAGTATAAATAACATAGCCTTGTCTGAACATCAAACAAACATGCCCTCGTTACCACTCTGGTTTGTAATCTTGATGGTCTTCGCAGGGTAAGTTAAGTCAAAAAGCCTGAATATTGTAAAAGCAGTTTGTTTTAGATCCCACGCACAGTTGGCTACCATTCACGGTCAGTTCTCTTAAGCATTTGGGGGAAAACTAATTCATGCGCAATTCTGTGGAGTCAAACATAGCGTAATCACTTTGCCTACAGAAATATACACTATTTGTCCATCTAAGGATACAAGACTTATGAATGCAAGGCGATTATGACTTCTGAAAATTGCCCAAATTTTTTCTTGCAAATTCTTTTCACGCTGATCTCAACAGTTTCGTTTTAGACAGAAAGTAGAATAACAAAACAAAGTTTTCTATTGCATAACCAAAGAGACAACCCTTACAATCTCAATACAATCTGTGGTGCCGCCTCTCGGACTACTGGTCCTTTCGCACTCGTCTGAGCATATCGTAAGAGGAACAGTAGTCCGTGGAGGTGGCGCCTAACAGCGGAATTCGTTCGTCCACCCTACTCTGCACCAATTTTAGGAATAGCCGCCCCAGCCGTTCACACCGCACCACTCCTTCCTGTTTCAGCTGTTGCAGCTCCTTACCCTATGGTATATGCTTAAATGATGTGAACCTCATTGATCCATATTGTTACCGTAGCCTGACCATTTCCGTTACAGTACTCCGCCTACTATCCACATAGCGTCGCCACAACCTTCAATGCAGTGAGCAATGACGTGCTAGATACCGCTTTTCCGTTCAAAAATCGACGTCTGGCAGCAGCAAAAAGAACTCGAGCGCGCACTCTTAAGAGAAACAGGAACTGAGAAAGTAGAACGCAAAAAAAGCATTTATCTTTAGTTTTGTGATTTCTAGATACAATAAAAAATTCTGTGGTAATTGTAATTTTTCTACCACGAACACCTCACTTGAAGGGATTTTCAACAATCAACTTGAAATTTACATGGCAGTCTGCGTTGATCAAATGGACACAACCAAAGAGTGAACGGCAATACGTGCAAATTGCGGTCAACTTGATGCTCCGACCACTCCTACCGTACTCTACCATATCATGTCACGACCACTTCCATACCAGACCTAACCATTTCCCTGTCCTTTCTGTCAAAATTCTGATTGGCGTCTAGAACCGTGCCCTAACATGCCCTAAACTGCTTTACCTAGGCTTAAACAGAAAAAATCGATATACTGATTGATTCACAAGGTGTTTGAGTTACACGACTCGAAGCTCCACCCACCTCTACCGTACTCTATCGTGTCAAGACCCGTTTCAGCCAATTCCTCAGCCTCTGCTTTTTCGCCAAGGAAGACGTGTGAGGAGCTACTCCGTGTTTTAAAATTCGAATTTGTGGCATTTCGCGCCTAACGTCAGCATACGTGTCTCAAACAGCCTACCTACTATTTCAGTCAATCGATATATTGATTGTTCGCAAGGACCTCTACACAGTTATGAGTGTTCACCTAATGTTCTCACCGTCCATACTTCATTTCATTATGATTCAAACTTACTGTTCATGACACAAGTAGGAGCTCGCTGGCACGGTTGATGTGGGCACGGCTTTGGTGCCATTTCACAGTGCATTCCGCTGGAGCATGACATGGCTGAGCAGCCTGTTTCCACCATCTCGACTGAATTTTTTTTTATAAAAATGGAAAATTTCATAGTATTGGTAAGTGTGACTCACTGGTACAGCTCTCTACGCACTGATGATGCGCATTTCGGAAGTATCCCTTCTGACATTGGCATCCTGACACGCAGTGTTGATTACAGTGCTGAACATCCACCATTCAAAATTTGACCGAAAAAAATTCATTCCCGCTTACAGGCTTTGGATTACCACAGCTAGGTTCGCATCCTGATCCGCACTCGACGTATTCTTCGTGAACGCCGCAGTGATGGCCTAAAGGAAATTGATAAATCTTCTCAAATTTCCTGATAATTCTTTCATGACGACTTACCGTTATGTCTTGCAGAAGCAAGTGTTAGACAGAAGGCTATAAAAACCTAAATAAGTAAAATTTATTTTATAGCAATAAATTCTGACAAAAATACAAAACGATTTTTTCTCAGCGCAAAAACCAAGTTACAAACCCTCAAACTAAATATTACCAATGAATTAGTAAAACTTACTAAGTGTAATAATCTCATGACTAGATGAGTTTATTCCCAAGTCGAGATCAGAGTCTTGTAACCTAGAAAGCATAAGGTATCGAGAAATGAACCATTGAAGAATTGTGCGAAATCTGTGACCAAGAACAAAGAAGAAAATGACAACAAGTGTAGTGGACGGATTTATGTACCTTTCTTTCGGGCGGGAAACTCGGAAAACGATCCTTTTTGATCCATTTGATCGTCCTCGAATATCTCCACTTAGCATCTTGAACTCTCTCCAAAAATGTGCTTTTGCGATTTCCAACAGTTTCACTCGATAGATTTTCAAGTGCAAATTCATCTTGAAATCACGCGCAGGGTATAGATTATTTACAGCTGATCTTAATGTAATACATGAGAATCCCCTCACCCTCCCCCCCCCCCCCTCCCCGCCCCTGTTCGTGTCCACGACTTTCTAATCAATTTTGACCACCTTTAGATATGTCATTTGTAAAAGACATATCAGAGAGAATGTCTGAAACAAGCAAGAACGAAGATTACTGTGATTTCAACTACTTTTGCCATAACAGTAGCAAGTAATGCTTTGAAAAAAAGATTCTTTTCCGAAATTTTTATCCACTCATGCTAGTAATGAATTAAAGAATGACTTATCCCAAAATTTTACTCACTTCTGAAGTGCTAACTATATGGATGCTTCTAACAATGTTGATCTCGTAATTTCCATCAATGCGTTTTTACCGCTGCTTACTTCTTTTTTCTACATGCAATAGGTTCCCATATTCCCATTCCGATAAAACTTTCAAGCCATTAAGCAGGTCACACATTGCTTCTTTTACTTCTTCTCAGCGTCTGTACTTTCAATTGTTTCAAACAATTTTTTTTAATGATTCCAATTCATGAGCTTTCCCTTAAATCATCTTAGCCGATTCTATGTGCAGTGCCTAATTGGTTTCCTTCATAACAACACAAAAATTCATGCACGTCAGTCTCATAATTATTGGCTTTCGCACTATGCCAGGTCAAAATTGACAGATATTTTCCGTACTCCTTCTTTGGTTCAAAATTCTAAGAATCGTTGAAGCTATGTGTGATATTACGCTCATACTATCAATATTTTTCCAAACTCAAACAAGGTTTTCAGTTTTTTTTTTCGTAACAAGGTTTTCAACAAGAGCCCTTAGACAATTACTGACATTTCGCCATTCTAGCAAGCCATTCTACTGATTCTACTAATATGTCGCGTAAAAGTTCTGTATTTAGTACTTACTAGGACTACATGTTGCTCCCTTTTATATACTGAAATCATACAACATCTTTAACTCATGGAACTCATTTACTATTTTACTATGTTGGTCCTAGCTTTTCACCAAAAACTGGAAAATTCGATGTTTATTCAGCTTTGGAAATTTTAATTTTTCGGGTGTTTACGGATAAACATGCGCTTTTCAAAAGTACTTGACGCAATTGCTGACATTTTCTCAATAAAATTTTTGTTACTGTCAAGCAATAACGACATGTTATTTGACCAAAAAAGATTCGTGCTGTGGGTTATACCTAGTAGTTATTGAATTTTTTTCGTTTACGACTCAAATTGTTGTAGATTCTCTAATAAGTACAATAAAGTAAAACATTTTTCAAGTGCAATAAAAAGTAGATAATGTAAATCAAAACGGTCTCAAACACTTACAAATTGAACTTGTATTTTGGGTACGAATTTTCGATAAACCTGATCAGCATTTGAATGGGTTCCCATAATCCTATTCCGATGAAGCTTTCAAGCCATCAAGCAGGTCACACATTGCTTTGTTTACTTCTTCTCAGCGTCTGTACTTTCACTGTTAAATTAACTTATTACTTCTTTGCCGTCGCAGTCATAAAGTAACACTCTAATAGCTTCTTACCATTCCTTTCATTGTCATGTGTCATAACTTTTAAGTCTGGCTTGCGTAGTTTGAGATTCGCTATGCAACAAAAAATCTCTCGTAAAGCAGTTTATATGGGAATAGATAGAAATACAATGCACTGTGTGAGTTTAGATTATGTTCTTTGAAGTGGAATATGCTAAAAATTTATCAGAAGACGATGCTGGACCAGTGTTGACGCAGGCTAGTTATTTTTAGCTAATGCCCACTTGAGTCCATACTTTTGCTTCATTCTTTCACTCTGATTTTTGATCTTCTTTACTTTCTTCCTTGGTGCAATACTGAGCAGATTCCCAGTAAAATGTATCCTTTGCGGAAGTTTCTTTATAGGCTCCTCACTTGGAACTTGTTCACAAAAACACAAAGGTATACCACCGTGTCTTCCGCGGCGTCCTCGTTTTCCTTGTTTCCCAGGTGGTCCTGCCTTGCCTGAGACGCCAGGCTCTCCTGCTGCTCCGAGTGGACCTGGTTTTCCTGCTGGAGAAGGCTCACCTTGTTTTCCGGGCTGGCCGCCGGGTCCCATAGGTCCACCCGGGCCAGGCGCTCCCTTCTTTCCGATTCCGTGCTTAGCGTTTTTTCCTGCGGCCCCTTGTTTTCCAGGTGGGCCTGCTTTTCCCACTGGGCCGGGTTCTCCCATAGGTCCTAGTGGTCCAGTTGGCCCTGTCTGTGCCTCTCCTTTCCTCCCAGGCTTTCCCTCTGGCCCCGGTGGCCCCGGGGGACCGAGCGGACCCTTCTCGCCTAGTTTCCCAGCGGGGCATTCAAAGCATATATTAGTGTCAACCCTTTTGACAATGATTATCACATCCATTCCAGGCTCTCCCGGTCGACCAGGTGCGCCATCCTTGCCGGGTAAGCCGAGAAGCCCGTGCACCCCACGGGGACCTGGAGGGCAAGTTGGAGGGGATGCACAACTGCAGAGCACACTTTCATGGATGAGTGTCCCGTAGAAAGTAGCTCTTCCACTTCTAGGTGTATGAAGCGAATGAATGTTTATTTGCTGCCATGCTTTATCTGCTAAAGCCTAAAATACTTTCAGTAGTTTAGCATATAATTAATTTGACACAAATAGGAAGATACATCTCACCCTAAAGTCTTGCAGCTCCTTGATTTCGTTTCCAAAGAAAGTGTTGATATCAATTACCAGGTACGCCATAAAAAGAATACTTATGATTGTTGTCACAGCGGCGATGGAAATGAAGAAAATGATGATTGTCGTCGACTTGAAAAATGAATCTGTAAAAAAGTTTCTTTGACAAATTAACTGCATAACAAGCATCTTGTTATCTGTAGACATCTCTAATAAAATTCCAATCAATTTCACGCTTACAAATGTATATTTCTACTCACCTTTGTGGCTTAATTTGCCTAGAAACAGTTTGTAAGCAAAAAAGTTGCTATTCTTCTTTCTTTGGTAGGAAATCTTTCGCTAGATAAAACTGTTTTTCGAGGATTGCACATGTCTTCAAGAGTTTGCGATTTAATTTTAGCAATTAACTCATCCTACCGTACCCCACAACAAAGACTGTATCTTTTTTATAGACATTGCTTACCTAAAGCCAAGTCATTTTTGTCATAACTGCCGCATTGCACAAGACGTGCACTCTTTCACTGCTTGTACAATCACTGGAAGCTTAATTTTCGGGTTTCTCATTGTTTTCTTCTTTTTGCTTGATTAGATGAATATTGAACCGTAACCTTTTGATAGTTTGTTCCGCCAAGAGAGTTTTACTGAGAAACTAGTTAGGCATAATGATTTGTCGCGCGCATTTGCAGACTCACATACTGAGCCATGAGCAGTGAGTAACGGATACTACCTAAAATTTGAAAATTAAAGCATTGTACAAAAATCCGTTTTTTACTTACAGTCTGTCGCGTAAGTGGACATTCAAAAGCTGAGAAATGGAAGAAAATGCGATTTCTATTCGTGTAAAGGCGACTTTTTGCTTCCAGCTAGGAATATTGATCTAACGACAAAAAGAAAAATTGCATTAGATACTGTTTGGAATTCTAGTTTTATTCTCGCTTTGAGATTAAGTCTGAATTGAAGATGGAGGTTCTCATGACTTTTATCAATAGTTTGCATACCTATAAATGCATATAATTTCTATCCGTTGGGAAACGAGATTATAAGCTGCCTTATATATCCAATTCTTCTGCGGTAACCTACGCAAAAGCCCTGATTAGCTCGAGATTTCAGCCAAAATCTAAAAAGGTTCAACTGCTTGAAAAATCGAGAAAAATCGTAACTTCCAAGTACGACCGTCGCTCAATCTCGGCATTGTGGAAATTGCTTTGAGAACTGCTTGAGCTTGACACCGAGATTAGTAATTGCTTTATTCGACTGACGTTTCGGCAAAATCGCCTTCTTCAGAGTCTGAAATCGTCGAATGCATGAGTAATCCATCCCATCAAAAACCGCATCAAGACTCAGAAAAGACGTCCAATGCGTCAGTAAACCGAGAGCTAAGAAAGTAAAAATTACTAATCTCGGTGTCAAGCTCAAGCAGTTCTCAAAGCAAAATCGTAACTCATTTTATAAAAATTCTGCAAAAATTCTAGCTTGCTCACCTAAACCTTATCCACATCAGATATCTATATATGCCATTGCCGTGTATTTTCCTTCGTTAAAAATCAAGAAAACGGAAATTTTCGTGCATTTGTCAAAGTGGTGTTGTGCCACCCCCACATAAGTGGTTGTATATAACAAACCTTGTAAGTACAAACGTAACCTTCCAGCTCTCTATAAGCTTTAGTTCTCGAAAAATTTGAATTTTAACTTAAACACCTTACATGGGAAAGCTATATCCGATATTTCTCGAGAACTAAGGCTTGTGGAGAGCTGAAAATTTACGTTTGTCTTCTACAGGTTTGTAGTGTACAACTACTTATGTGGGAACGGCACAGCACCACTTTGGCAAACGTATAAATCTCCGTTTTCTTGATCTCTAACAGAGGAAAAAATACGGCAATGGCATATACAGATGTTTTATTTGGATAGGGTTTAGGTGAGCAAGCTAGAATTTTTGTAGAATTTTTATAAACTGAGTTGCGATTTTCCTCAGTTTTTTGGGCAGTTGAATCTTTTTGATTTTTGGGTTAAAATTCGAGGTGTATAAGAGCTGTTGCTAAAGCAAGATTGCCATCTTGTAGTGCTTGCTTTGCTCTATCAAACGGTGCTTTGCAGCCCATTTAGAGATGAGAAGTGTATGACTTATAGCGGCTGGAATTCAAAACAGGCATCAAATTCCGGACAACCTAGTAAACTGCGGTGTCTTACCCGAAAGCTTGAAAAGGTGTTACCATACCTGAACTTTTGGAGACAGAGAGCATAATTGGATGAACCTTCCATAGGAATAAAATAATGAGAAAGTCTCAAAAATAATGCGCTGCGCTGGAATCAACAAAATTGACCTATATTCGTGGTCGTGAAAGTACAAATCTTTTGAAGAAACACAAATTGTCAAGACTTCAAGAGCATCCGCGAAAAGAAATTCGCATGAGTGTTGTGAATGTTTCCCCGTTAAACATATCGTGGACTGATTTCGCTCCATAAAATAAAAGAATTAGAATAAAAATAAATAACTACTGGGAGGAGGTAGATGAAGTAAGTAAGAACTTATCTGATTTTTCCGTATCTCCATAATCTAGCGTCTTAACGAAGGTGAAAGTGAATTATAATTACTGGGGAAACAAACTCGATTGAATCAAAAAATCAAGAATCTCGAAAAATCAAAAATCAAGTCAAAAAAGAAATTTTCAGCCTTCCAGAATATCAGAGGGATTACTGTACATCTTAAAGTACAGACTAGACTGAGTGCATCAATCCCGTTGAAGCTGATCTTTACCATCACAATTAATCAAATACTTTCCAAATTGAATAACCGACTTCAGGGCCGGTAGTAATCTACCCTACCTGGTGGCATCATAGATGCCGGCAAGTTGGCACACATCGCGGAAAGATGCCAACTCCGCCGGCAGCCCGCGGAGTGATTGTAGGTTCTGATAATCTTATGTAACCTTAGTGCGCAATCATTTCGCACATCAAATTTTGATGACGCAGACAGCCGCAAAACTGCTACCTCGCGCGCGGCCGAACCTAAGTGCGTTAACTTTAAATGCCACCTCGTTAACCATTCGGCCATTCGAGCAACCATTGTCTATTGTCACCAGCAACAGGAGGAACGCACCGGTAAGTGGCCGCCTATAAGAGGGATCAATACATTGCGTGAGAGACTTTGACCTGAAAGAACAGCTGATTGATATGAGCGAGAGAGGGGCGAAATCGGTGCAAACAAGATTTAGAAGGGATTGCCAAAAAAGATAGTGTTCTTTATGGTTCTAAAGCATGACTAGATTTTTTCTCTGTAAGAAAATCTTCGTTTTAAAAAAGAAAAACTCATATAATGGGAAAAATAATAGAATTTTGATAGAAAGTAGAGTTTTTCGATTTTTTCGCCTGACGTAAATTGTGTGATATCGCCGCAATTCGCAAACTCACAGACGCCGTCGGCAAAGGTGCCACCACCTCGACGTGGTAGGGGCACGTCGAAATGCCGGCAGCTCCCTCTCTCAAAAGAGCACGCTATTTCCCGTGCTCTCTGACCTGCCGGCAGCTGCCATCTCGCGGATTCCGCCAACTTGCCGGCAGGTTGCCGGCAACTGACCTCGCGAAGTTGCCGGCAGCTCCTCCTGGAATTCCAGATATTTTACTAAAGGAGGAGTTCTGGAGCCGCAGATTTTTATGAACTTTTCTACAGAGTCGAGGCGGCAACTTTATCGAGAAAATTTTTTGAAAAAAGGCCTGGGACGGCCTAAATTTCGGCTCTTAGTTTCTGGCCACCTCGCGGAAAGGTGCCAGCAACCTGCCGACGAGACCTGCCGCCAGGTCGGGGGGATTACTACCGGCCCAGACTTCTTTCCCCCACCACAAGGAAGGCTTTTTCAAAGGTTACAGAGTGCCTCGAGCATTAGCATCAGGAACCATTAACATCATCTTCTAATTCTCTTTGCTGAGCTCGTTATACAAGTTTTTAGCCTAACTAGGAACTAAGAACAAGGCACTTTACTAGTCCATTATGTAATGTCGTACACAAAACTGTCCCGTTATAACGACTTCCGCGGCTTATGGTGCTCATAACAGTCCATTCTCTTTGATTTGATCAAGTTTGGAACCGTTACTATTTGCTTGAGATGGGTTCCTTCGTTGATTATATAATTTTGCAGATGTGGTTGTGTGCAAATTTTCCATTGCAGCTCATTGTTTCGCTTATATCGTTCAAAATCATCTTAATTTCATACAAATGATTGCCTAAAGTTTTGGCATCGAATTTTCTATGATTTGTGTTTGAAACAAACACAGAAAGGATGGAGTATGCTTCAATCTTTACTCTGCGAAAGTGCCCGTATATGTTACCATGAAAAGCGAACTTGTAGTTAAGGACAATATCTTGAAAACCTTGGTCGACTTTAGATTATGAAAATATACGTGGCGTGTTTTGCGATTGAGTTACCTTTTAGACGATCTTTCCATGTTCCGTCTTCCTTAAATCTGCGCATGTTCGTAAGTTTCAAATATGGCTGCGTCAAACAGTATGTTAGGTGTTCCTTTATTCGTCAATACTCTGCGGTCTTACGTTTCAACGTGTTTGCTCTATCAGGCCTGAAATGTTTCAAAGTATGTTTAAACTCCAGCCCGTCAAACGTCTCCGTTACCTTGCCAATTCTCGGCTCTTTCGCGGTCCAACGCTACAAAAATTGCCAAAGATAAATACTAGGAAACCAAGCTTTGTTCCATGTCCGTACCGGATGTGCATGGTCGCGACGGATCAGTTAGTAACTGAGCTGGATATCACATAAACAGTCATAACTCACATAATGATAAAAGGAGAAATTTAGCAGTCATGGAGAGACCCCTTTTTTGTTGTTTGTTTTTGAATTCCTCGCAGAAATCCAGACGATTTTAAGGCTTTTTTCCAATACTTTGTTATCAAGATCGTCTCCACCAAGCGACTCGTGTTTGTATCTGCTAAGCGACAAAGCCAATTTTTTGGGCCTATTACGAAATGTTCTCTAATGCGACTGCCGAGAGTTCTTCCTGTTCAACATAACGTGCATTACACTTCAGTCACTCAAGCTGACACACAACTCCTAATTCTACATAGTCACCCACTCTACCGTGCATGCATATCGCGCACTGCTCTGTATTGTAGCAACGAATGTTGAGGCTGTCACTACGAGCTGTTTCTGATAATATCTTTGAGATGAACATCTTAGACATGCGTAGCAGACATAGGCACGAGTCGCAGAGACGACTTTAACAAGGTCACAACTCTGACATCTGAAAAAGAATTCTCGGCTAGGAAAGCCTTGGAATCTTCTGGATATCTGCAGAGGTCCGAAAAATGATGAAAAAAACGAGTGCATATCCATGGCTGCTAAGTTCCTCCCTTTCTTTCATCTCCATATGAGCTGTAACTACTTATGTGAAATACAACTCAGTTACGCTCATTGGTTCCTCCCGACGATCTACATCCGGTACGGACATTTAGCAAAGCCGTATTTCTCTAATATATCTTTTGCCTTCGCAATTTTGGTAGCGCTAGATTAGAGGAAGAGCCAATATGGCAAGAATAGTAAAGAGTATATTGCGTTGGAGTCAAACAGATGTAGCTTTGAACAATTCCAGGCGTCTGATGAAGACCAATCGCCACTGACTGCAGGGTAATGACGACTGAAAGACCACCTAGCAATTTGCTCGGCACAGCAGTATCGACATTTACAACTATTTAATGGTAATTTTGAGTCTGGAGCATGGTAGTCAGTTATGGTTCAATGGCTGAATTAAACACATCAAAGTTTGAAAGTGTTTTCGATTGAGAGGGCATTTTAGATGAATTTTGGATTACTCCAAAAAGCATCGAAAGCTGATGCCAAATCTGTCTTCGTTATCTCTTGTACCATTGTTGGATAGCACTATCTAAAGCAAAAATTACTTTCTTAATCATAGTAATACCCATCACTACTCTATTTGGGCAGTGAAGTATATGTTACATCATTATTGATTTTGCCTAAAGTTTGATTTTGTTTTCCGCTCTAAAAAATTAAAACGAAACTCAGAGACTCACAGCAGATACTTAAACAGATTTGAGATTAACGCTGCTCTGACGCTGCTTCGACCAAAAAGTCGGACAGATGAGGCACACAATACATAAAGCCTTTGCAATGACTTGCAGAGATCAGGGGTCACAAAATCAGTTTTGATGATATCAAATCACTTCTAGTTTACTTAGTTCTTATTCAATCACATCGGATCACAATGCGCTTCGTATGACCAATTCGTTACTCGTCCTTCCCCCCCCCCCCTTTACTCAAGTCGTGAAAAATTTTGTAGCAGCAGCAACAGCTGTAGCTTTTCAAATTTGACTACTGTAGGATCCGTACAGTTATCAACCTATCTCCACCTTTTCCGTCGCTACAGTCATTTCGAAACATGCAAACAATTTTTATAGAGCTCTATTGAATCAATAATTGACCGTCATTCTTCACAATTACAACAGAGGTAAAAGGGAACATTGTCACAATATGAAAACAGGTTATGTAAATAGCCAATCATTTCCATGTCGACAAACGACTTTTTGATGGTCATTTTCTATGTACAAAGACAAGTCGAGTATAAATAGAAAATTTTTGCACAGTATTGCTCAATGTTCGTCTGTAGTTCACCTAAATGATTGATTTGTTGGAACAATAGTATTCTTAATTTTGGATTAGTATATCCGAATACGAAAAAGCGATTTTGTGATTTTAGGTAGAATTTTGAACTAATCTCCTTCTCACAACTTCGAAACTTCTAAGTGAGTACTTCACACCAATACAATTCTATTCGTCACAATTATAACAGGCATACGACTCATTTGCAGCTTCGCTTCGAAAGATCCCACTTCTTTATGAACTAGCATTATGCATCATCTGATGGTTCCATCGACACTTCTTCTCCTTCTCGCTTCATATATTTACGCACAGTTAAATGGTAAGCTTGTATTATAGCTCAAATTTATTAGATCCTTCCTCGGGAACATGTTTAGAAAATACCTATTGGTTCAACTGAATTGGCAGCTGGAAGGTAGGGCTTCGCAATCTAGTTAAGGCTAGAGAATGATCAGACAGTACGAGCGCGAAAGAAACGCCGACTGCGTCGCTGGCGCGAGCGGCCTCAATTAGGTCGCAAAGCCCGCCTTCCAGCCGCCAATCCAGTTAAATCAAAGGTTAGCTTTTAGCTGACACTTTAGGAAAGAATGGCAACGTTCTGAAATTGTTATAACAGAATAGCCTCTTACACAATAACATCCTAAAAACTTTGTTACACTGCTTTTTCTGATGTGCTGTAGCATCAGTTCTTAACTGACCCAAAAAAGTAAATAGTAAGCAGTAAATAGCAAGTGGGAAATGGTGCGCAAACGCAGCGTCCAGCAAATCCTCTAATTTCTCAGTCTTATCTGGGCTTGTTTTGGAATGTTTTTGATACATTATTATTTACATCACCGTTATTTCGTTGTGATAGTAAGGACTTTGTGCTCCAGAGCACGATAAGCAGCATATTGTATCCTAGTTTTTAAATTAGTGGATTTTGATTCTCGCCTCTGACAATGAGTGTACTGACAGTGACTTTTATAGAATGGCTGAGGGCTATCACATGGCTCAAGAAATTATATAATACAAAACATTCTATGATTCTCAAAATCATTCTAGACTTGACGAGCTAGGCACAGGGCTCGGCACAGGTGGCTTGTAACAAGATCGATATCGTTTTTGGGACAAAAAGCAAAGCTGTAGGAAATGCGCTGACTACGATTTTTGAGTTCAAAGGATTTAAACGTTCTTTACTGGCTGTAGGCTGTAGGCAACGAGTATACAGAACCACGAGCATTTATACAAAGTTTGACTTTATAACCTCTACATACATAGCAGTCTTTCCATATGTTTAGGTGAGTGTGTCAAGCAATGGTTTGTTGCGGCCGTGACTTGACATTGACTAAGACAATGATGACAAAATCTCAAACATTAGTCTTCTAGGAAATGCTAAGAATGCTATAGGAAAGTGAAAACATGTTACGATACTGCAAGTTGCAGAAAGGGGGTATCGTTTTTAAGGCCGAAAAGACACAAAAATTGTGTAGTTTTTTAGTCAACGTTTCGTTTTTGAGGGTCCTCTTTACGTTTAGGATTTAAGGTTAAAAGAGACTTCGTAATAATTCGCGAAAGTGTCAGGGAGAACTTCGTTTTTTGCATTTTCCAAAAGCCACGTCGTGCCAAGCCCTGGCTATGCAAAGACGCATAAGGAAGAAAACCATTCGGACGAAATTCTGCCCCAAACCAAGCATCAACTTTAGCCAAAAAACAAAAGAATGCATATTGCCTTGGCTCTTTGAACTCTTTATTGATAACTATTCAGAAACGGAAACGATTGACGCCGAAAATAGCACAGAAATCGTTACCACAGCGGAAATTGACACCGCGAATAGCACAGAAATCGTTACTACAATGGAAAGTGACGCGGGAAATGGGACAGAGACCGTCTCCACGGAGGAATCGAGCCAGGCAACTTCCAGCAATGGCACTTTAAAGCTTGATCAAATCGATGATGGGAAATGTGGTCAGCATGAAGTATGGAAAGAGTGTTCCGGATGTGAATCATCCTGTGAACAGATGAAAGTTGTAAGCATTTTGGCTATCTAATACTAAGAGCACATTTAGCGTAGCATTTGCTCCTATAGCCGCCAATGTTTTGAAAAATTATTAGGCTATCGTTGCTAGGCAATGAACCCGAAGCCCTGTAGAGATCATCTGGAAGCAGGCTGGACTTTGTTTTCGGGGAAAAAAAGCAAGCGGGATATCTTTTTGTGGGTCCGAAAAAACAGAAGTTTGCCTCAAAGCAGAGTTCGTAAAATGAAAATCAGAAGGGACTTCGTTCTCAAAAAACCTAAAAACGGACTCATGCCGGGCCTTGAATGAACCCTGTTAAGTCATATGTGATAGGAAGGTAAAAATTTTTCAGGAATTCTATTTTGTTTCTTTTCTAAGAGGGAGTTTTGGGAGTCTTTCCAGGCCCTTCCGGACTCTTTAGTAAGGCCTCGTTTTGCGATAACTGAGAACAATCGTAAAACCCGGTTATGATACCATTTCAACCATTCATAAAGTAGAAAATCACCGTATAGTTTTATAATTCATGTGATGCACTTTCAAACAATTGGCATACACTTCCAGGAAGAGAAGACACCTTTGCCGTTTGTCTATCCATCTTTTCCATTCCACCACTTTTCTTATGCTATATCCGTAAATTATCTCTACAACTCGAATGAACTTTATAGATCTGCGACGACAGCTGCGGCGAGCCGAAATGTCAGTGCGATGTTGGTTACTTCAGATATGCTCCAAGAAAATGTATTACTTACTGGGAATGCAAAAACGGAGTCATCGAACTGTGACTGCTCTTGTCGATATATTTGAAAGTGGTGCCAGTTCCTTTATTTTTATAACTACGGTTTCAAATATCGAATGTGTTTTTATTAAGTATTGTGTATCTTCACTCTCCATCGTAGCCTTAGGTGATGACCCTAAGCACGTATTTGCTAATAAACTTTCATCTAAGGTGATTAATAAAGAGCATGTCAAATGCAAAATCAAGCTTGGTAGCGATGACTTCAACTCGGACAATAAAAAGGTCTGGAACGCTTTTCCCAGGTGTTCCAACTATAATCAATAACGCATCGTTTTTGAATTTTTACGAACTAAGTTCGGGTAAGTCAAAATTGTAAATGAAAAACAAAAGGAGGAATAAGACACCACCCTGAGGCACTCCACGAAAAATGGCGTGAATTTCAGAGCAGTTACCACATACTCGAACTTGGAAAGTACATTGCTCCATTTCAGTCCTTTTGCACGTCAAACCCTGAACTCCACCATGCTGAGCTTGGATAACAGTTTGAAAAGTATGGACTCTATCGAATGCTTTGGAAAAGTCAATGAATACGGCGTGTGTCTGACGACGCTCATCAGCTTCTAAGGTATAGTCATTCATGGCAGTTAGCATAGCGGTCCCAGATCTACCTTTACAAGATCCGTGCTGACTAGAAGGGATGATAGAGCCTTTTCAAAATAGGAAATAATATGTTCTTTCGAAATTTTTTGGATGTTCGTGCAAAAATAGGTGCTTTGTTTTGTTTATAGGTTGATAAGTTTTTGATCATTATACGGCGGTTTTTTGGAAAAAGGAGTAACAAGGGAATGCTTCCACCTTTGAGGTACTTCCTCTCCGTGTAAGGTGATTGAATAAATATTTCTAAAGCAAAACCAAGCTCAGAAAGAACTTTTTTCTTAACAAAAACAGGAGTACAGTCTTCTTCAGCCCGGAGTAAGCGAAACATTCCAAGTGGAGCAACGCGTACGCACCGCCACTGGCTCGGCGAGGTAGATTAGAATGAAGAGACGCAGACTGCAAAGCGGAGCGAATCGTTGCGAAGCGGACTCTCGCCATCTCATTTCCGCCTAACCTGAGCTGAAACTTACTACACTCTATCAGAGATTACGGGGAAAGAGCTAGGATACTTTGCAAAAATACGAGTAATCTTTTCTTTAGGAAACCAAACTGGTTTGTCCATTTCCGGACACCGAGGAGAAGGGTTCAATTCTACAAATAAATTACGACTATAGACCTTTACAAACTTTTGAACTAGCAGGTTAGCCTTATCCTTGTTTGAGGATAAGGCCAGGCCAGAGTCATCAATTAATTGATAGTTGTGTTTTATCAATAAGGTGTACCCTCATGCAACGAAGGAAACCATTTACATTTTTTTTTGACATAAAGGTTTTTTTTCAAGATTAACATGATACTTATTCGAAACCTTGAGAACTTTCTTGTTGAATTTTTCAAAAACCCTCCATGCTTCAGTTCCTTCCACAATGAACAGCTAATGTCCAAAGCCGATCACGCTTGTTTATCCTATTGACTAGATAGGCTGGTAGTTCTATGTTGACTTTGATGGACCTCACGTAATGGGACAAACATTTCTACCGTATGCAAAACGGTGAGAAAAGGTTCCTACATATCATTGAAGAGCTTAGAAGCGTGAAGCAGCCTAGCCAATCAATACTTGACAGGTATTCCCGGACAACAAATAAGCTTCTTTGAAGTCCCTCACAAACCTCAGACAGGTGTTAGACATGCAGGTCAAGGGTTGGTTGTCCTTTATTTGGCCCGAGAAGTACTGAACAAAATTATGTGTGCTGATGTAATCTGAAAAACTTAACTAGAATTTACCTGAAACTCTTTAGAGGAGAAGGATCGATATGTGGAAAATGAAGTCTTCCAAAAAAATTGGGTCCTGTAAAACTCGAAAAATCGCTAAGCGCTATAGTGAGTGTGATGAAATTACTAGCACTGCAATCAGGTATAGATTGCCCAGAGATTGAGAAATCACATTCGAGGATTTTATATTGCAGTTATTGATTCAATATGACATTTAAGGAGAAGGTTTTCCGTACTAAAATGGTGACTTCGCCCCCTTTACGGCGGCTTCTATCGCATCTATATAAGTAGATGACACAATATCCAGAGGAAAAGCTAACTCATTTTTTGAATTTTTACAAGAAGACCTAGATTTGCAACGCGTTTTGACACTAAAAAGCAATTTCAAAATCGCGATTTTGACTGCTCCATTTTACAGGAAGTGTCAGCATCATTCCTCTCAAGCACAGCTTTGCACTAAGTAGCAACTTTTTCCCAAGAAAATCGTCAGCAGAATTTTCCCAACTTCTAAACATAAATAGAATGCAGCTAAACGATTATGGCAAATAACAGTAAATGCAGTGGTACTGTGTTTTTGCCCGGCTTCTTTTTACTTTTGTAAGAGTTAGACTCTGAATTACGATGTCTTGAACTTGGAAATTTGCAGCTGGACAAAACTTATGCAGCATTCTGATAAAGGACGGATGGATGCAAAGAATTCCTACAATTAAAATCGTATCGAGTAAAGATGGATGAAAATAGGACTCTCAGAATGTTTCAATAGTACCCACGGATAAAGGGATAGCTGTCTGATTCCACAATGTCCTGAGTCGTCTTTATGTAACGCACGAATCAATGTCAAAAGTCCTCATACTTCCTCGTTTTGTAAGTGAAGCACGAATGAATGTCGTGAAGGTTTCCGATGTCTATCAAGTAGGAACTATTTCGTACACTGTAGCTCACGAAAATGATTCGTAGCATCGCGGAGACGTACCACCCATCAGTACCTTACTCAATACGATTCGGTACATTGTGGGAACATTGAACATCCATCAGTCCTTCTACGGGAATGATTCGGAGCATTGTAGGAATGTTGAAAAATTATTCACTTTTTACGTAATGAGATTCGGGGCATTGTAGAATCAGACAATCCACCCATGCTTTACTCGCTACGATTCAAAGTATCGTAGAACAAGATTTTCGACCACGATTTGATTTTGAGCAATGCATCTGCATTGCATGATCCTGCACCTGGGCTACAGATGCATTCTTAAGCTTGAGATATGCAGAATTACTCTTCATTAAACTCCAAAAAAGAGTTCACGGGACAAATTTGCTTGAATGCCAAATGACCGCACAAATTGCCCAAATCATCAGGTTGCCGAGAAGTAGTCGTCTGATCCGTACTCTTACGAGTTTTTACCATCTGGACGCAATGGCGGTTTGCAAATGTGACAGAAAAATGTGATATCACTGGGCATGCACTTCAAAATCTACCGTCTCTCTAACTTTCAGAGCATTTTTCAGCTCGAAAATTGTTCTCTGTGGATTCAAGAGCTCTCAAACTTGATAAAAACCCTGTTTTTACAAAGACGAGCATGGTCCGAAACTCGCAGAGCTTCAGTGGAGACATGGAGGACCTACTGCCAATGAAAATTTTATGCATTATCATAACTGACCCTTGCTAGATCAGACATCTCAGCATTTTTACAACTTCCCCACAACCCTTCGGTATGCATGAAATTGCAAAATTAATTGACATGGTGAGCAGCATGATTTTCTCGTAATGTCGGAATTTGGATTCGTTCTATAGGTAACAGAACAAAAGATTATTCCAGAATGGCTGCAAACTTTTGGCCAACACTGTATACGTGAGATATATGATTTCATAGATGTCAATGTTAATACACTGAGTATTTTAAGTCGAAAACTAGCGGCTGTTTGAATTTAAGGCATAAAAACAGCCGTTGTGTCACTTACATTGAACGTTCTCCTGTACCTTTGCAAGGCAAACGAACGTTGTAAATGAATTATCCTAAGTTTACAATCAATTTTTGTGTTCGTAACTTTCTCTGTGGACGTGCACATGTGCATCCCAGTATGACTGCAAAAGTCCTTAAGTACTCGCTCGCACTATATTTGCAAAAGATGGGTGCATTTTGTTTGCCAACTGGTCTTGGCGTCAGAAGTACTCACATTCCATAACTGCAACTGATGACTGGGGATGAAAAATGAACTATGTCGTTTTGCATTAATGCAGAAAACATTTTACTTGCCATTATTGATGTTTGTGAATGAAGGGTTACATGACTTTAATTTTTTTAAGAAGTAGAATGCTTAACATTGCAGCACTGATGATCGTCATCGATCGACATCGATTTTATCAATTTTATCGATTTTTTTGATTATTTTTTATCGATTTTTGACCTGCGGGGCTAGATACTGGAACAGGGGGGGGGGGGGGGGAAGGTAATCAGCATGCTGATTACGAATACATAATTAGTCTCCAAAACTATTCGTTACTTTTATTTTTATCAATTTTTTTTGCAAAGTTTGAGCTACGGGGCTGGGGGTAAGTGAGGAAGGTAAGTGAGCATGCTGATTACTGACACACCGGGAATAGGGAATGTAGAAGAATGCATGTAGAAGTGTACACAGGAAAAGGTTGTACAGGGATAGAAATGGAACCTTTATCGTTTTCGTTTGGAGCTTGAAAAGTGAATTGAATGGCTATGCGCTCAGACGTGAAAATAAGACGAAATAAAGGACGAGAATATTAGTCATGAAAACAGAATTGAGCCAAAAATACTTTCGCTTTTGCTCAACTCAATGTAAAACAAGATTTTGTTTTCTGGACTAATCTTCTCCTTGATTATGCTTATCCGAGTTCATGGCGTTTGAGCTCATGGTTACCTATGAGTTTGACTAAACTTCAAAGAAATTGTCGAACGCCGGAACGTCGACGTTCAGCTAGTAAAGACTCGCTACCAGAATTGATTTTAGCAGAAACTTACATGTGCAAAAGCTGAGCATTGATTTAGTAACGTTGAAATCTTTTTTTTTGATTTCTGAGATAAATCATAAAAAGCCAGTATACGAATAATGTTGAATATGCGGGAGTACTTAAAATATGTGCACATTGTTTGAACGTTAGAGTAAATCTCTTAGTAACTTTCATGTCTTTCTCCGAGCTTGATGTATCACTTTATAGAGCGAGGTTTAAATTTACAGCATGGTGCGGATAATCAATCACTCCTGATTATGGTAGGACTACGGGAGAAAGTTCGAGAAAGATTTTAGGAATTTGAGAGCGATTTTTGCCTCGGGAGGAAAACCAAACAAGCAAGAAACTCTCTTACTGGATTAAACAAAGTCGATTCTACCCTAATTTCCGGGGTATAACGCGCAGTAGCTTTCACCGCGCGCGGACTGATTATGATGACGTTCGCGATGCGTGGCGCCGCACAAGCAGCTAACAACAACCTCTTTGACCCAGCAGTAGCTTTTTGCTCCCGTTCTTTGCTTTTTCCCCTCAATAGTGATTTGTTTCAGAACGAAACTCTACCTTCTCTATTATTCTTCAAGAATGACGAGAACAAAACAAAAACAGCACCTTCAAAATACCAGTGGTATCACTGTTAAGGGAAGCACAGTTTCAGTACCAACATTATTGGAAACGAAGGAAAAGCACAAATGTAGCACCAGTAACATCATTCGAAACAAAAGAAAGAATAATTCAAACATGAACACCGAGAACACTTTCATCCCACCAGTAGAAACGGTATTACAGTATACATTCTGAGAAGATTTAAAAAAAGTACCTGAAAGCACGACCTATGCGCAGTGAAGGATAATCACAGCACATAGGTATTAACCTTTCTAGATTTAGAAAGGAATCATTTAGAAAGCGTTATCGCGCCACTGTTTGCTGCGGCGGGTGCGCCTTATACCCCGAGAATAGGGTAATATAAAAATTTCACTTCGCTGTCATGCTTTTTTCATGAGCTATTTCAAATTTAGGGTAACAATTGTCTTTCCGATGTTTGTCAGAAAATATGATTACAAAATTAAAAAAGCTCGAAAAACTGGTATAAGTTGTGCAGTGAAATCAGCACGACTGAGGACTTTGCTACACAGATTACAATTTTTTTGAATTTTTTTCATTAAGAAGTTTATTCCATAGCGGGGCCGTGTGCTGAAAGTTTATACCGTGATTTTACAACAATAAAAAGTGATTGATTCGCTTCTTACTGTAAGTCTAAGTTGGACCTCGCTGTACATAATGCTACCTAAAGCTTGGGGAAAGACATAGAATCAAGAGAGTTATTAACGATCAAACAGTGTGCACATCTTATTCGCCTGTATAGCGTTTTTGGAGGATGTATATGCGTGAAGGATTCGTGGGTTTCTTCACAGCTGAACTATCTTGGTCTACAAACATTTGGATCTTTTTTGTTACAGTTTATCTGCCTAGCGACTGCCTACATATGTGCATCGATTTAATCGACTTCTTGCAAAAGTTTGAGTTACGGACTGAGAAAGGAGGTAAGTGAGCAAGCTGATTTTGGATATATAATTGTCAGGGCCGGACGAGCAGGTTTGCCAGCCAGTACTCAATATTTCTCGTGAGCCATGTTGTAAAAGGCTACAAACCAAGTTTGCACCTCTGAAGTGCGGTATGTCGCATTAATGAATTAGAGTAAGAAAACAGCTTAGCACACTTTAACAAAAACGTAAAGATACTTTGTTTTTTCGGCTTTTACTTAAGGAAAAAAGCAGTAACTGCCTACATGAGAAGATACAGTAACCGCCTAAATGAATGTCTGATATGGAATGTAAGCCTGAGCAACTAAAGGTTGCTGTAAAATCCTCTTGGATGGAGTTGCAATTTTGTCGCTAAACTTCCTCGATTTTTCGGGCGCTTATATCTTTTATAGCTTTCGGCTTTGAATTTCACGTCCGTCAAAGTGGGTAAATCTTTGAGGACTGTTTAGTAGGCCGGCATCGTTCTACTGAATGATATGTCAAAACCTATCTGCAAAACTTATGTCAACTCAATATGTACTTTCAGATTCTTTCTGACCTACGAAACCTTGTCCTTTACATTTTCTTCCTCTGAAACATGAGTTTCTTTTAGCAAGCTTTACCTGCACATTAAAACATCTTTATAAGGTATGTACTTGGTAGAAAAATGTTACATGGAGTATGTGACTTTGAAGAAATCACGTAAGCATTTCAGGGCGCATGCGTCAAACACTATGATGGAAAAATTTACAGAAAAACTATATGTCTCTGACATTCGTACGAAAAGTTGACGACCTGGAAATTGATTGAGCGCCAAGCATACGAACCACGAATAAGTGTCTCAAAAACATCTTCATCCCGCACTCAACTTATTTACCAATCGGAGCCTACCAATCAAACCGAAATTAGTATTTCTGAAATCCAAATCAATGATTCGAAAGTAATCTATGATCTGTGTTAGGGAAAGTGCCTGAAAGACGTTTGGCACGCGCATGTGCGCAACTGACTTTTACTCGTATATTACAACCTATTTTAATAAAAGATAAGGGATTCTGCGTCTTTGATACTTTCTGCGGGCATACGCCGAACACACTCTACTTCATAGTCGAAGAGGCTACTGAATGCAGCGAGCCTATGAAAGTGGCCTGCAAGGTCCAGCCGATTACCAAGTAAGTGCTTTTATGCTCTAGAAAAATGTAACAATTTCATCGCTACTAAACTTCCAAAGCGTGATAATCCTTTTTTGCAAACGCAGGTTTTGACAGTTGCATTAGATTCAAAAGTTTTTTTGCCGTTTTCAAAAATGCATGTATTGCTTCAAAAACGATTTGCAACTTTGACATTACTTCAAGAATTAGTTCGTGCGTCTTGTAATCATACTAAACGCTTCAACAACGTTCTGCAGAATTAAACGGGGCGAAAAATCACTTCAAAATTTAACTTATTGTGTTGCCAAAAATTTAATTTCCGCCATGAAATCATATGTAAGAAAGAAGTCGATTTTTAGACATGCTTTAAAAGAGTGATAAGACCTCAAAGCGTTCAATCAGCATAAACCTTGCTCAGTCGGAGAGTGGATTATGAGCTTTCAATACTGGTAGCAAATTCTATCGTAAGTTCAGAAGTTCCCACCCATCATTAAAAAAATCAAAATTTTAGCGTTCTTTTTCTATCTTTTCATAACTCTCTATAACCCTTTACAGGCCCATATTGGTGCAAAAATCAGAGGGCAGGCGAATGCATTATATTGTAGATAAATAAAGATAATCCGCAGTTACAGATCACATGACGATGCGAACGGGGAAGAAACTACAGATAAATACCCGCTCTTATAGCACGTCTCTGAATTTTTGGTAGTGATCCAGAATGCTTCCAGTGTTTTTCTAGCTGAGAACTCTGTTTCGTACGCAAAAATTTTATATTTGATATTAAAGCATCCTTTACCGTGCCGAACGTCCATGCCTGCCAAGCGGTGAGTCCATTTGTGCCTTCTAACAGCCAAGTGCCCTCTCACGCAAATATCCAAAACTCTACCCGTCTCTGCTCAATATAATGCTTTACAGTTGAGAAGTTCGATTCGATAAAGGCTCCTACTTTCCAAATCTCCCACACTATCGTGCCGACATACTAAGCATCGCTCTTTTGTACAATATTTATCGTAAAGTTAGTTTTTTTAACCCAGCTGCAAGATGATGTTCTTCTGACCAACATCCTTAGGGACAGTATGCATTGCATATTGTCCCTAAGGATGTTGGTCAGAAAAACATCAACTTGCAGCTGGGTTAAAAAAGTATTGCTGAGAATCCGCGATAATCTTATCCGAGATAATTGGAAGGCAAAACGGGAGATGCTGTGACTACAGCTGCTGTGCTGCTGTTACCATTCCAAGATCTTCGAGATATCTGCATTTCCCAAAATTGATAAAGGTCAGCGAACGGGTTCTCTTATTGCCATGTCATTTCTGTTAATAGTTAGTGCACATGCAAACCTCTCGCAACTTTTTGCAGCAGTCCTCTTCTTTGTCTTCGCTTTCGCCACTGCTGCATAACTCCTAATGCAATCACAGCCATGAACTTTCACCTAATCGAACTGCAACCTCTGGTCCCCGAAAACGCTCTGATGATTCCATTTCTTTGTACCTTCAAGATCAATCAGTGAGTTTGCCGGCTAAAAACAGAAAATTACATGTTTACCTACTGAGTAGAGAGCATTCTACGATAAGATTTGGAATAATCTTAGCTTGACATATCGTTTTGTCGAACATTTCAAGTTAGCTTGTTTAACGTGACCGAAGCTGGGTAAGGAAAGAAACTAAGTATACTAAAGCAAAGAGTCGTCTTTAAATAAAAACAGGAAGGTACTTTTTTTCCGATTACAAGCTGTACGACGTGAATCCCCATTTCTACTGCTTTCTGTAACTGTTCGTTTCCAATATATGTATGAAGATCAAGTATTTGATCGTGTTCGTTCTGTTATTTTGAGAATCTGTATGATCAAGGCCGTATGCACACAACCCGCTAGGAGTAGAGGGAAACTGTGAGGAAATGGTTCGTATCGATTTTATCTCTCTTGTTCACTCACCTACCGGAGACTCTACTACTTTAATAACTCGGTCTAATAAATGACAACGCATTGTTGTACAAGCAAAATTTTTCTGTTTCGTATGATCTTCTAGGCATCTCTAGGGTAGGCTTCTCTTTTCAAGCTATTCATCTTTCTTCAAACTCGATGAGAACCGTCATATGATATGCAAAAGGTGGTTGACTGAGGCTTTCGTTATCCTGAAATTCCATTTATTTCCACAAACACAGTATTAGATCCTTCCCCTTTTCCCCAGTATAAGTTTGTGGTATTTTTGTTGAGTTTGGAGGATAGTTGACTTTAACTATCGCTAATGACCTTCCATTCAATTATCCAAAATTAGTTTTAATAGCTTTTTTTGGGGTGCTTCTCAAAATTTTTGCACTCGCACATTCCTATAACTCAGTTGAGATGTGGGACGTACGCGATGTCGCAGTGTACACCGCTTAGTTGGCCTAACTCTAAGGGGTTTTTTCAAAGTCCCCCCCCCCTCTCCAGCATGGATGTAAGTGAATACGCCCCCAGACCATTTTGAGTGCTGTTTTGTGCAATGTATTTTTTGAGCATGGATAGAGTGTTTGCTTTAGTTACCTGTTGTTTGGCAATTATCTGTGCTTTTGGCTTCATTTTCTCATATAATGTATGATTTCTTTCGCTTACAGTCTGGCAATACTGTTCCGTTCTCGTGCCCCTCATGGTAATACCTTTGTAGAACAACGTTTGAAGCGTGATGGAAGCCAGAGAGAGAGGGGAGAGCGACTGCCTGGCTGTGCATACTTCTTATAGCAACTCAGTAAAAGTGAGAACACTTATAATATTCATGAAATGCACTATGATATATCACCGAGCCATGATTTCCTCCTGCGTGTTCACTGCGGTGAGTTTTAAAGGTCTGGTAAGCAAGTGGTTCATCTATTTTTTGACAAGTAGAATGTGATTTACCAATGTAATCGAATTAATTGATAAAAAATTAGAAAATTTTTGCGTGATTTGCTGCGAGGTCTAATATCACAAGCAAAAATGAGGTTTTATGTCCTTATCGCATCACATGAAGCGGGAACTGTTAAAGTGGTACTACAAGATGTTCTATTGAATCAAAAAAGGAAGTCAAAATTGAGTTAAGAATTTAGATTTGAGGTTTGGTCGAATCCTAGCAAGTTGCTGTCCATAGCCCTGAGCATTGCTTAGGCGACTATGGAGCGCAAGAAAAGTCTTGTCAGGTTTTTGAGATCTTTTATGAATTGGACGTATGCTTCGTCATGACACCAACTCGATTGCAGAAAGCATTTATGTTTGTCAGATAGGAAATGATTTTGTCATGGAAACAAGGCAGAGCAATGAAATCAGCCCAAAGTCATCATAGCTGATAGGATCGAACTGGAAATGTCAAGTCCTATCTGAATCTCAAAGTTAGCTTGGTCGCGATTAAGCAGCTTCATGTAAATTGACGCCAATCACACTAAAATACATCGTTTCGTCAATTCATTGCAAAGTATGGCAATCTAATCTAGTGTTCTTGTAAATCCAAGAATGAGATGCAAATTTTTTGAAAATTTCGCGTTTTTCAAACGGATCAAAAGGCGCATTTTTTTTTCAATCTAAGGTAATCTAGGTATTTGGTGAACAGCTAAAGAGTGGGATTTCTGTGAACTTTCTGGCGCGCTGGCTGTAATGCCTTAGGCTAGCCAAACTTGAATTGATATCCTCAAAGCGAAAGTGTTGTAGCCAAGGACTTATTATGAAAAGGGGATTTTTGGTTGATGAAAAGTGTTAAGCTCGTAATTCGTGGTATCTTTTTCCATATACTCTCTAATCATGTTCATTGTTCAATCATTCCTCCATTCTTTCAAGTCATGCAGAGATGCACATGTCACCTACTATTATGGCTCGCTATTTCGTCACAAAATGGAAGAAAATTATGGGAATAAAGAAAAATGAACAAGAACGACTTGATTTTTTCAGTCTAGTCACACTTCGGATTAAGCTGGAAAATTTGTAAATAATATCAATAAAATCCATGTTCGTAAACTTTAAACAGACTTTTTCTGAAGCTTCAATGCGAATTTTGCTCCTAACAGTCCAAAGTTTGCAATGCACGCGCTGTAATCTTCGTTTCTGTTCAAGTCTGTGAACACATTTGTGCGCAAGGACGAAACTAATTTATCGGAAGGTAATGATTATTGGCACCGGGTTGCAAAAAATACCTCCATTTGGCTACTGCGTTTCTGACTTCATATAAACAAAGAATTCGCTGAAACAAGTCACTTCAGCCTCGTTTGGTTCCAGCAAAAGTTGCCAAAAACTACTCCGCCATATTTAACAATTAGTTCTCATACTAGCTCATGTTCTACCTTCCTTTGATTTACTTTGTTTATTTCTAGATCCGCTTACGGAAATGATGCTTCCCTTGGCAATACTGCTCATAATTTCAATCAGCACTGTTCATTCGCAAGGTAGGTCATCCAGCATTTATGTTGGCTCATTATTAATAATCAGATCGGTAGAATAGTCACTTTATCCTTTTTACTCCAGCGTATTGCAAGCGAGAAATTTTACCTTAAGCCAAAATACAGCGTATTTGCAGATATTTCCAAAATGCACACATTCTTTTTTCGAGCTCCACAAAGATTCAGAAAAGTAACGAGCTTAGCAATTCTAACTAGTAAGCAGTCTGGAAAAAGAGAAAAAAGATTTGTTTGTTTTGCCAAAGAAATCTAGCTTATATACGTAGAAGTAGAGCTGAAGGATTGAATTTCCCCTGTACACCTTTTGCGTATACACACCAGGTATAAAGCATGCATACTAAAGATTCACTAAATCTGAGAGTCTTTGTAGACACCAAAAGTAAGCAGTCACTCAGCTGAGCTTAATTAAAGTTGGTGTAGTCGATCATAACCAAAAAAACAAAGCATTGCTTTTCTTAAAGTCCCATCGTTTATAGTAACGTCTCGCAACATGTCACTCACTACCTTTTTTAAATTGAACTGTTGCCTGACTTTGTTCTCGATATGAACTTGCTTTGGGCATTTGTTTCACGTTTTTGATTACAAAGGGTTGTGTGTATATATGACACTCCCAAATAACATCTATTTTGCATTTTTAATATGCAGTGACGACCCTTTTGTGCCAAAAATTGATGGAAACTTCGGGTTCTTGTGAAAGTTATAGAGGAAAATATTAGCATGATCAACTTTAAGGTTGGCAAGGTATCGTTGGCCAAGCACTAGGAGCCGCCACACAAGCAGGTCAGCAAGCTGCAGCAGCGCAACAACCCGGTATAATTTCGAACAAAAACAAACGCTTGACTACAATTTTTTGACTTCCATTATTGAGGTTGGGGACAACAGCCTGCTGCTGGTGCGTGGGGACAACAAGGTGCATGGGGACAACAGCCTGCTGCTGGTGCGTGGGGACAACAACAAAGTGCATGGGGACAACAACCCGCCGCAGGTGCATGGGGTCAACAAACTGCTGGTGGTTGGGGGCAACAGCCTGCTGCCGCCGGCTGGGGACAACAGGGTCAGCAGTGGGGTCAAGCAGGTAATAGCCATTCTACTTATATTGTATACCCTAACTAGGTTTAATGGTTTTACAGCCTCCAGCTTTGGAAGATGGGGAAGAAAGTAAAGGAGTTGGCCTTATTCTGCGATTGTTTCGATTTAGAAATAAATGTTATAAATTGTCGTTTTCCTCAAAAAGGTTACAATAAGTATGCTGTATACTTACATCTCATCAAGTTTGCATGAGAAGACATTGTGAATGATAAAGCTAAGCAGAAATGGCTAACGTCGGCCACAATTATCTGTGGAAACAAAACCTTTTCGTATGGCGTACCTCTTGTATATCTTTGAACTGTGCAGTAAGCTACACGGTCAATGTGCTCAGACAATTGCAGAGGAAAGTTCGCGGCCTCAAAGCGTGTTATGGCGCGCCGCGGCCCTTGAAAATTCAGCCGCGCACGCCGCGGCCCATGTATATTTTACCGGGAACGCCGCGGCCAAAGTTGAAATTGGGAGGAGACTACAGGGAGGGTCCCGGCCTAACCACCTCACTCGTAGGGCCGCGGGCCTTATCAAAGGCCGCACTTCTTACACGCTGTAGGTTAAGGCGCAGCCCGCGTGAGGTACGCCACAAACTTCAGCAGTCGGATGAGTGTTGTCGACGACACTAGATGATGTCGACAGATGAGCTAACAAATTGTTCAAGAGTTGCACTCTAGTCGTCATCGTGAAAGACAGACTAAATATTTCTTCACTTTTCCTAGGCCTTACAAGCATGGTAGTCGGGCCAACTATAGGCGCTTAACGGGCACTTACGGGATGCGCCGCGGTTACTTATCGGGTCTAATATAAGGTTTACCGGGCAGCTCGCGGCATGGATGATTAGTGGCCGAGCAAGCACCCGCGAACTTCCCGATGCAATTGTCTGAGTGCTTATTTTTCATTATCTCTGCAGTTGGCAACTTGACTAGAGCTAAGCGCATAGCATGAGACAAACGTTGTGTACACCTTGCTAGACAATCTCTGATTATTCTCCTTGAAACCATAACAAGCTATAGCATTTCTTATATAGCATCCGCTGTAACCATGCAGTCAGATTGCGCGTGAGCATCGCTTAGGACAAATAGGTGCAAAAGTTACCTTTGCTCGGGCTAAAAACTCCATTAGACATTCCGATTTCCTCTATTTCTGTTTTTTCAAGTACTCGCTCACTTTCATATGTTTTTGACTGTGTCTTTGTTTGTTGATATATCTACTCTGGTGTTCAGTGGGAGGTGTTCCTAAAGTCTCACAGATACTGTTTTGATTTTTGTACCACTAAAAAGCGCTTCCCTTATTTTGTTTTCTTGTGCTTGTTTAGATCCTTGAATTAATAACTGTCACGAATTTTGAGTCCACAAGCAGATCGTTGAAATGTAATTTTAAAAAGATATACTCAAAAAATCTTCTACACTGCATTCTTAGGATGAAATAGTGTTATAAAATCTTCAGTGAATAGTACTGTCAAAGACTAGCACATTTATAATTCGAGTAGAGATTGTTGCTTTTTCATGCTGTTAAAGCGAAACATATGGTAGGTGCTGTATAAAGGGAAGCATTCTACAGTCACTAACATTCTACAAGTTTGATGTTACAGATGTTAAAAATTGAGCAAGAAGAAGAAGAAGCAGGACTCTGCCAGCAATTAGCCTGCACTGAAAATTTTGAAGTACCAAAGGCCTTTTCTTTGCCCTT
This sequence comes from Cylicocyclus nassatus, assembly GCA_958299035.1. Lineage (NCBI taxonomy): Eukaryota > Metazoa > Nematoda > Chromadorea > Rhabditida > Strongylidae > Cylicocyclus > Cylicocyclus nassatus. The sequence goes on from CATQJL010000001.1 coordinate 7,728,660, forward strand.
TTATATGCGCTCATATAAAAAGAGCAGAGAAAAAAACTTTTCAGAATTTTGAGAATAATGATCTTCCAGACAACGAGGTGTTCCAAAAATGTGCACACTGCTTGAATGTCAACAACTCACTTCCTTTGATGTCTTTCGGCAAACTCAAAAAACCATTGTGTAGAGTGAGGTTCAACTTAATAGATTCACGATATAAAGTGAATCAGCGGTCGCTCTTTATTACTATTTACGGTGAGAACTTTCAGTAGATAAAACCACAGTAAGAAAGGCCGCCTGACAAAATTTAGAAAAAATCTATAAATTGTATGCTTCTTTTTGTAAAACCTTGGCATTTTCTGTAGATATTGTTTCAATGGTTTGAGCCGTAACAGGTTTTCAAAAGAACAATTTATTTACTGTCCGACGTTTCGGCTAAATGCCGTCTTCAGAGGCCTGAAAGCGAGTCAATCACTCTTTAACCAAACGTTCTAGACCATCAGACACTTCCTCCAAACCGTATACTTGACTCATCTATTGTGACGCAGATAAGTTCTCAAGTTGAACAGCTTACCAAGTGTTCCTGGTGAAGAGCGTAAGGGTGTTAGCTCTCTCTCACGGTCGTCCACAGCAAATGATGACAAAATGAGCTTGTGTTTATTAACATAATTCTGCATGCCACATCTGCGAATCCTCCGAAGACGGCATTTAGCCGAAACGTCGGGCAGTAAATAAAGTGTTCCTTTAAAAACCTGTTACGGCTCAAAACAATTGAACAAAATCTATAAAATTGTTCAGAGAGGTTATTCGCGCATGGTGATTTCACTGCACATCTTTTCACGACTTTTTAAAATTTTTTAGTGGTTATAAACACATTTCGATGAACATTAGAAAAACAGTTGTCACGATATTTTTGGAATGCCGTAAGAAAGCTTCAGTACAGTAAAGTGCAGAGTTCATATTTATGATCAGCGACCTTGATTAACCAGGTGTAAGAGTTTTTGGCTTTTTTGGTTTCTTTTTGCGGCAAAATATGGCTCTCAATGGCCTGAAATGCTTTTCTAATTTTCTACCGTAATCTCACAGTAATGAACAGCGATCGCTGATTCGCTCTATACTACAGATCTAAGTTGAACCTCGCTTTACATAATGGGTACGTAAAGTTGGCTGAAAGACATTAAAGCAAGGAAGTTATTATCGATTGAACAGTGTTCACATTTTTTGAGACATCCTGTATGTGAGCAGCTACGAGAGATCTCTATGACGTGATAATCTTTCGGGAAAACCTTGTAAAAATGCTTAAACTCTTATTGATCATTGGAGACCTTTTGTATATGAGCGACCCTGTATAGCCCAGGACTTGCTCAATGAATTATAGTCATTCAAAAAAAATTGATTGGCTACAACATTTTCTCTAGAAACAAGGGTGAAACGAGAAAACGTTTGCACAGGTTTTACGGCATGATTTCTTTTGTTACTTCAAGAAACTTTTACTTATTCAAGCTTGAAAGGATAGTTATATGCAATTTTTCTATGAAAAAAGATTCTGACTGCAGTGATAAAGCCTTTTCTGTACAAGATTTGGCTCTCAGTGGTGCATCCGCCCAAAATTTCTGACTGCACAAAGCGAAATGTGATGGTGTTTTCAAACCGCACCTTAGAAGGATTTTTCGATATGTTGACTTCAAGAGAGGGAGGCTATTCAAAGGCAGTGTCCGGGCAAAAAGTCGAGTTTGAAATTTTGTGCTTATCCGGACCTATTCGCTATGCTGATTCTAAAAATCCACATTGGAGAGCGCGAAAATGGCGAAAAAGGGCTCTAACACAGGAGGGAAATCAGAAGTGGGCGGGGTCCTCCCCATCGTAAATTCAGGCTCCCAGCTTCTGGAGCAATCTTCTCGGTCCTGATTTCAAGTCGAGCGTTCGCACTTGGCCGAGAAGATCGCTCCTGAAGCTGGGGTCGTGAAGTCACGGTGGGGAAGACCCCGCCCACCTGCTCATTTCCCTTCTGTGTAAGAGCATTTTTCGCCATTTTCGCGCTCTTCAGTGTGGGCTTTCTGATTCAGCATAGCGAATAGGCCCGGGTAAACACAAAATCTCAAAATCGACTTTTTGCCCGGACACTGCGTTTAAGTTGTACGAAGCTTCCTCAAAGAATTTGTTTTCATTACATTTTCCTTCTTCGCCTACGATTTCGCCTTACACTTTACAACAAACAACGCAAGTAATCAATATCAATTTTTTTTAGCAGTATGTTTCGTCGTAATCCAACAAATGATTTACTTTCATTTCTTTGTTAGGCGTGCTTTCAATCACACAAAAGTCATATGATACTCCCAACCAGCAGAACCTGTCAATCAACAAATTTGCAGATGTATCAAATTGGGGGGCATACCATTGGTCATCAACATGAATCATGGTGTGATTTGTTTAGGGCAAAAAACAAGGGACGTTATCAGAGTATGGTTCGAGTAAAAAGAAAACTGCCGTTTGCTACAAGAGACGTCCATGCATTTTCATGAGATTTTAGGTTGTGTAAGAAGTTCGTTCGCATTTTTTGTTTTAGTCTTCTCTCACTATTTTGGAAAGCATCTGGCAAAATGTTTGTATGCATTTGGAAGTTCTAAGTCTGCTCTACCAACTGCTATCATTATTTTCCCAATTCTGAGAAGTTGAACGAAGATTACGACCACAAAGCGGAAAATCCGAGAAAGCGAAATTTCCATTTTCGACAGCTATGTAATGCTGCATCTCAAATGAATTCAAAGGCATGAGATAGAAAGCTCCATCAATTGCGACGTGTGTGGATATAATGCTGTGCCACTCGCAAACTACTAAGAGGTGCAAATCTCTTAAATTCATATTACAAGCCTAAAAATAGCTCTGCTTGCTGAGGTCTGTTCGGCGTCAACGTCAGGCATTGAAAGGCTTGAGAGAGCATGGTCACCGAACAATACAGACTTGAGACACGCGGGTCTTTGATCATAAATTCTTCGAATATATGGATTACCTGCTCCATTTCAGATTTAAGGGGACACACTTAAGTACGCGAAACGACGAATGCCTTCACGCAAAGTCTTGCTCTGCCGAATTCTGCAAACATGACATTGAACGGTTGGTGAAAGTAATGAGCAAGCATAAACAGTGGCAGTAAATGCTTAGAGCGTCCAGGCAAATTTACGCAATTAGGTTTTCGCGTGGAAACTGATGAGGGGCTCTAACTAGAGCACTGCCCAATGGACAGCGTAAATCATCCATTCACGGCTGAGTAATTCATCCTCTCCAAACCCCTCAATCCCTGCGCCATAAACGTAACTCGCGACTGACAAGGGACGGGTCCCAGCGCGAACGCAATGCTAATCGGAGGAGGGTCAATTGCGGGTTACGGTCACGACGGCAGGGAATGAGGGTCTCGCAGATGGATTTCTTAGCCGTGGATAGATGATTTGCGCTGCCGCTTGGGCATTGGCTTAGTTAGGACCCTCTCATCACTTTCCACAAAAAGTATGCGCCCAAATTTGTCTGGACACTGTCTCTAAGTGCTTAGTCTGTCGTTACAAATTGCGTGAGGCTTTTGAAGAAACTTCGTCAATGAGTAACGGAAAAAACTAAGAAAGAGAAAGGCGGCAAATTTGGAATTTTCGCTTCCTCGGCTTTTTCGGTTTGCAGCCGAATTTTCCAATTGATTTCTTGAAAACTGAAAATAGTGATAGTTTTTTGGTAGAGCAAACTTAGGACTTCCGAACGCATACAAACATCTCGCCAAGTTTTGCAAAATAGTGGAAAAAATACAGAACCTAATAGACTTGAAAACCTCGATGCAGTTCTCATAAAGCGTCGTCAATTTTTTGAAAAGCCGATTATTCTCGAATGAAACGTCTGGTTCAAAGAGGTGCTCTTTACACGCTTGAGCCAAACTAAGAACATGAGAGAAGGACACTTCGCTGTGCCGAAGTCTGCTGTAAGGTACATTTGGCAGAACTGCAGAAGCTCTCGCATTCGTCAGTGTAGTTGCAATCTACTGATACACTTCCATCCGGATTCTTTCCAAGCATAAGTTGAACGACAGGGCTGCTTCTAAAAAGTAAGTGGCAGCCGGCGCGCTTAGAAGGACAGCGTCCATGACATTGGTAGTTTGAGGCAAGCCAGTAAGCAAGAATTACCTAGCTGATTAATTGTGTATGTCGTATCTATAAGAAATTAACCAATTTATTGACAGAACTTCTTGAACAGCTTGATTGTTAGATTGCTTTGAGTAGGCATGTATACCAGGCTGTTTGTAGAATTATGTTTGATCTCGTAACTTCTTTTGACAAACTGACTTGACTCAGTGTAGTGAAGACATTGCAAGGCAAATGAGCGTTCCCGACATCGCCATCAGAGGTGCGATAGTCGGAGCCGAGTCTCCGCCTACCTTCACTTTTGAGCTGGCACGGGGGACCACCTTCACTTTTGAGTTTGAAAAATTTTTTTGCTAAAGTTAAAAGAAGGAAAATTAGAAAAAGGAGCAAAAGAAAGTATTGAGAGCATATATCTATGTAGTAAGTCGATCTAGGCAGTAACCGCCGAGAACCAGAATTTTGAATGATAAAATAGCGAAAAAATCATGCGAACTTTCCACTGTTATAAATCTGGTGGTTGAAGATGTCAGCAATTGCGACTTCATAGGTTTTAAAGGGTAAGTGTTTTTCTACCAGTGTGAAAGAATCAGGTCGATCTGAGCAGTGACCGCCGAGAACAAGGATTTTAAAAAAATTATGCGATTTTAGGTTACTTAGTGACAGCTGACGTTTAAACTCCTATAAACCTGGAATGTGAAAGTGTGCAATGTTGCGACTTCATAGATTTGTAGAGTAGGAATTGCTCTATCGGAATGTGCCTTAGCCGTACCGACCCATCGAGGTAACGCCGAGATTCAGGCTCTTAAAAAAATAGGTGAAAAACCGCTTTTTGAACTTCAACAGCTTATAACTTCTTCGGAACTGCATGGATCATGTTGCGACTTCATAGGTTAGATTCTTCTCATTAAGAGCTTCCAGATGATATATAATATGTGGGGTATCGCGCCTCTTACGGCATATGCCCGGGGTGGAGACTTTTCACTCCAAAGTCTCCACTGGCGGTCTCCGGCCAATACATTAAAATGGTCGAGGTGGAGGCTTTGGGGTGAAAAGTCTCCATTCTGGGTTAGAGCCGCAAAAATCATTGAACTCCCCACATATTACATACCATGTGAAAGCTCTTGATCAGAAGAATATAACCTATGAAGTCGCAACATGAATCATGCAATTCTGAAGAAGTTATGAGCTGTTGAAGTTCAAAAAGCGGTTTTTTACCTGTTTCTTTAAGAGCCTGAATCTCGGCGGTATTTTGATGGATCTATACGGCTAGGGCATAATCCGATAGAGCAATTCTTACTCTACAAAAACTATGAAGTAGCAAAATTGCACACCTTCACATTCCAGATTTTTAAAAGTCTGAACGCCAGCTGTCATTAAGTAACCTAAAATCGTTTAATCTTTTAAAATTCTCGTTCTCGGCGGTCACTCCTCAAATCAAACTGATTGTTTCACTATCTCGTACAACAACGCTTGCCCTTTGAAACCTATGAAGTCGCAATTGCTGACAACCGCAAGATTTATAAAAGTGGAAATTTCGCATAATTTATTTTTATTATTCAAAATTCTGGTTCTCGGCGGTTACTGCCTGGATCGACCTACTTCTTTCGCAATGCGTTATAACAAAATTTACTTGATAAAATCTGTGAAGTCTCGTTGACTCTCACTTCAAAACACACCATTTACTAAACACGTTTGTTTTAAATATACATATATGCCGCCGTATACATTAAAATATGCTTTCAATAATCTTTTTTTGCGTTTGTTTTGCTTATTTTCTGCGCACTGTCGGCAACGACCTGGAAGGGTAGGCTCAGTCGACGTTAACGCCCCCCCCCCCCGGTCGACTTTTTTGGAAGGTGAGTGTCCGGCACTATTACCTTCACTTTTGGCCGGCCAGTGGTAGCTGGAACCACCTTCACTTTTGCGGGGCCCGGCTCTACCTATCGCACCTCTGATCGCCATTAGCAGTCAAAACTACTCAGAACCGCAACTCAAGCAAAATGCATATAAGGTACAGAGGACTCTTTGAAATCCGCTTGTTTTATCTGTTGTAAACTATCCTGGAAACGAAGGTATAAGCCATCATGTAGTAAAAAACTCTCAAATACATAGTAATTCTTTGCTTTGATTTTCTTCCATATCTTCGTTCACAAAGATGTTCAGCAACTGTAGCAGCTAGGTTTAGAGTCAGCATTCCGTGCTGCCCAAATTTATGCAACTTGTTTCCAATGGCACTTCTTTTGTATATTTCCTCGCAAGTTGATAAATATGAACAGATAAGTTTTTCAAGCTGTCTGCTAGATAGAAAGCACTGGTAAAATTCTTCTAATGAGATAGAATAATTTTCTTCTTCATAGAAGAAGTATGTGCGAGTTGGACGTTCTTAAGAGGTTTGTACCAGCAAGAAAAGAGAAGAAGCCAAACATTCGTAAAGGCTTTTTGCCATCATTGACATACATATTTCTACACATTGACATACATGTTTCTATAAAACCAGCAAGCGTCTTTGCTTCAAAGGCTACAACAAGGGGCATTTTCTTCAGTAATATTTGAGTAAACAAATCTTCATAAAATGAAAGAGATAACGGGTTTTACAGTTGGAGGGACTAAATGCACTGCTCAACATGTTACTTTAGTCATAAATTCGTGTAGTTTCCGAAAGTACGTAAGCAGTTCATAGTAAGCAGGACCAGCTTTTCATTCTAAGCGATTGAACTTGTCATAGAACTAACCTAATCACTTCACTATCCATCTTTGCCCCTCCGAATAGCTTGCCTTCTGAAAGTAACTTTATGAAACAATCTATAATAGCAGTTACGGCGGACGAAGGGTGGAAAACTATATGTCGCCGAATGGGGTGGTCTCACGCGGATATCTGCGACAGATCCAAACATTGCAGACATACAAAAGTGTTGTTTTGAACGATTGATCTATTTCGCAAGCGACCTCGCTCGATTGGCTCGAGGCCAAGGGGCGGAGCGAAGCGGCTCCGAGCCCTTGGCGGGATGACTGGTCATCCAGGCGTTTTAACGCGTACGGAGCGCCCTCCCGCCCGCCCTGAAATAACGCGAGCTAATGATTTTCTCTTTTCAGCACCTCGGTTTGAAGAAGGACCGGCGCTAGCAACGGTAGCAGACCGGTTAGGCCTCCAGAATGTTAGCAGAACAATCTACAAGGCGCTACGCTCAGATAGGGAGTCTTCTACCTTCGCGTGCTACAGCGCCGAACTGAGGAAATTTTTGTCCTGGAAAGGGAGTGACGCCCTGCCAGCTATTCCCCTAGAGAAGGTGCGCAATCTTTATCTAGCGAAATGTGCACACGAAGGTAGAAATAAGTCTTTACCAGTACTAAGGCGGCCCTCAATTATTTTTGTGGCCCGTTGACGGGAGTCGATCTGGATATCCAGCAGTCGATATTAGAAGCGGAACGCAGATCTTCACCCGAAACCACGCATCGTACGAAAATCGACCAACAATCAATGCGGCGGCTGGTTTTGGAGGGATTGGACTCTGCGGATTACAAAGTTACACAAGCAGCAGCGCTTGCTTTTCTTCAATCCAAAGTCTTTTTGATAATCAGTGAGGCTCAGGCTCTCCGGTCAGTCGACCTAACTTTTGTGGGAGGAGGATACTACCGCCTGAAAATTCGAAAATCCAAGACGGACCAACACGGCAAGGGAGCGGTCATCAAGTTTCACCTGGACAAGGTCGAAATGGCATTGTTGCGCAAGTACCTGGGTCAGTGCACTGGCGCGGTTCACATTTTCCAATCCAGGTCCACGGGAAGGCCTCTCTCAAGCGCAACCCTGAGGGATAGGCTTAACTGCTTTTTAGGGTTTGCAATTTGGAACATTTCAACTTTACCTCTCATTCTCTCAGGGGTGAGGCAGCATCGCTCGCTCTTAGCCTAGGTGCCGAACAAACCGCGGTGATGATGGCCGGTAGATGGAAAACGATCAACGCCTTTCGATACTACGTGGCTCCCAAGGCAATTCCACTACCAACAGACCCTACCTTCAGCGGTGCGCTTAACCTTGCTCAAAATCGCCCGGAACTCATGTACTGATTTTCACTTTTTGTTTTTCACTAGGTTTTCGCACGAGAAGCTCTCCACCTTCGGGCTTGATTCTGCCTTCTTCGATCATTTTATACATCTGCCCGTTCGTTGCATCTGTTTACCCGCCTTTATATGCGCAGTATTAGATTCCTCGCATCTATTTCATTGATAGTATAACCATTTTGATATTCCGTTTCTTGTACGGAAGAATCTCATTCATCGGGGTTGCAAATTTACAGGTTTCCTCTGAGTACCTACTTTTGGCTTCATAGGGCACATCGCTACCGTATTATGTTGGTTATTGATCCCGGGCAGCAGCCTAATGGGAGATCATTTCTGCCTGTATTATTTTCATTGCGATTCCCGAAAACGATATTGTTGTAATTTAGTGTTTTTCATATCTGTGTAAAAATGGGCTTTGTGCCTGAGGTCATTGTATTGATTTCGTGTATACCAATGCGATTAGTGATCGGAACAAAAACATATAACTTAAACTTCTACATGTATATTCCATGTCAGACTCTATCTCACCTCATTCTCAAGCTCCTAGTTCATTTCATATCTCAGGTAGCGTGTTCTTGCATAGATCTGAATTGTATGCCTATCGCTGTTCTATTCTGTCGATTCCGAGGATAAGACTCATTACGTTGCACCATTATTCCTTAATTCACATATCTCATACAGTTGTACGCTCCGACTGCCCACCACAATAAACCCTTTCTGCACGGCTCCTGTTTTGATCAATAGTTCAAAACGGTATTTGTACCAGAGTATAACGGAGGTATAATTGCACCAGCTGCCAGCGCAAGGTTGGAGCCTATCGGCAACGTATAGCTCCCTAAACCCGACAAACCCGACACAACCTGAGGCGTGAACGCGGTTTTAACGCAAAGGAGTTATAGGGCTTATCAAATTGAATGTCGTTTGCACCGGCTTCTCCATCTTCGCGCTGAACTCTGCGTCTCTTCCGCAGGGCTCTTCTCTAAGCACTTTCCCAGGGCGAGCGTGGGAAAGGCGGAGCAGCAATCGATTGGAAGTCATTAGGGTGCGTGTACCGCAGAAGAGACGCAGAGCCCAGCGCGAAGATGGAGATACTGGCGCAAACGACACTCAATTTGATAAGCCCTATACAATGGTCGCGCCGAGCTCGTCCGCTCAACCAGTAATGCTTTTGCGGAGTAAAACAATCTAACATAAATATTAGCGGCGGACAAAGGGGTGGAAACTATATGTCGCCGAATGAGGTGGTTCCACGCAGACGTCTGCGACAGTTCGTTTTGTAGCAGCTTTTTATGCTGCTACAAAACGAAGCCTTTTTTATGCTCAATCCTAGCTCATTAACGGTTATTTTAGGTACTTCTAATGTTGATTTCTTTTCCAGTTCACGATGAATTTCTTTTCTACAAATATGTATAGTCGTAATCACATCTCGAAGACCTCTGTCTCTGCGCGAACGCTTCTCTACTTCGCAAAACTGAGTGCTCTGGCAATAATAAAATACGTAGAGGCTACTCATGACGAAAGCGCAATATCTTGGGCGCGACTGCGGTCTCAGTAACTGCAGAGCGCATGAGGCGCTGGCTTCACAACGATAAAGATACGCGCGCGCAGCGTTAGCGCCCGCTCAACTAATACTGCTTCTGCGCCTTCGTGAAATAGCATCCTTTATCTTTTTGAAGTTTTAAATTGTTAGAAGGTGTGATTCAAACATACACCAAGTAATGCAGGATGGGGAAGAGAACGTTTGCAAGTAGTTTTGTAAGTAGTAACTCGACTGCGAGCTGAGTCCATTGCCGCATATCCACACCGGTAATGGAAAATATGAGAAAACCCTTTCGTAAGCTTAGAAAATTATTCTAAAGTCAACTGGACTCGAGCGCCGTGCGCCGTACACGCTCTTTTTTTCACCACAGACGACTTCTGCGAGAAAGTAAGCGTGGATTTACTTGAAAAAAAAAGAACGTCGAGATGGATTGAAAAAGTGTAAAACATCTAAACTCGACCTCATCACTGATGATTATATCAATATGTGCTACCCGCTCACTTCACTTTTGACTCAATACCTGCAGAATAAAGCATTTTAAAAAGGAAAAATGATTTTGCTCGGTTCACATATGTAATCGTGTTGCCTTTCAACGCAACTTTTATTTGTGTTTGAAAGCAATGAAAAAAATCTTTTATCGCGCTATAATTTCTCTCTTATTGCGCTATAACTTCAAGATTGTTTCTTCCATTAGAAAAAAAAACATTTGGATGAGGCTTGTTTTACATCAGATATTCCACTAGCCTGTTTACGGTAATAAAATTTTGCTTGTATCCATCGATTCTTTACAGAAAAATTCGCTCGAAAGCTGAGGCTCAAATTATTCTGCTTCTCTTTTCCTTGCTTCGTGAATTGACCATAAAGTATAACCGAAGAACTTGTATAAATAGCATTGATTTTACTTCAAACACATTCTAGCGTCTGCCGTCAATCCCTGTCAGGCGAATAGAAATGCTTCCAATCCTCGCTGTACTTACATTTCTTCTTCTAACAGAAGCCTTCCCGCTTGACAAAGGTCAGAATTTGCATATGAGGAGTAGATCTTGTCAAATGAGCACAATAAGCAATATTTCAGGTTTGAACCAGATTGGACAGCATCGTTATTACGACTGTAAGTAAAACTTTTTTTGAAACCAATCTGCATGTTGGCTTTACAAATACAAACAGACCATAGCCGTCAAATTAAACTTCAAAAAAGTGTTTCATCGAAAATTTCATAAAGGTCAACCAAATTTACAAAGGAGACAGGATCGTCGAACGTGCAAATACCGTACGACGTAGTGAGATACCTAGGATTTCCGTTAGGGGGGGGGGGGGGGAGACAAAAATTTTCGGATGAAGGAAAGCATTTAGAAAAGCATCCCAAAATGATTTTAGGATACTTTTCTAAATATTTGTTGGCTTCTGACCTTCAAATTTTGGAAAAGTAGGCTTTCCCGGGGCTGGATGCACCGCTGCCACACCCCGGAATTTTATTACAAGGGCAGATGTTTGTTCAGTTTGCCAAAAAAGCTTCACTGTAAGCTAGCAAAATTGAAAATTCAGAAAGGCTACGACCCACCGATGGATCGTATTGTCGTGAATGTGTTAAGATGTATGCTGTATATATGTCGTATGCCATATGCTTTCTGAACTTTCAAATTTGTTATCTTACAATGAAGCTTTTTTGGCAAACTGAACAAATATCTGCTTTTCTAAAAAACATCTCCGGTCCGACCACCGGTGGATCGTTTTGTCATGGATGTGTTAAGACCTTGAGAATGATTTTAGCAGCCATTTCATTAGTGGCTCCAAGCGTTCCGATGAAAGCCCTAAATTTTGGCAGATTCAATCAGACTTCAATGTTAAATGATCACGTTTGTGGCAAGCCATAGCCGAAAAAATTCGTTTCTTATTACGCGTCTCTTGGAAGAGAAATAGAAAAGCTCACAGAAAAATAACCTATGGAAAATCAGCTTCTGGATCTTATGAGTTTCAGACGATGCATTCCCAACTCCACCGCCTGGAAAGTATCTTGTGACGAGAAGAATTCTACAAGGTAGTTCTTGATAGCTGTGACAATCAAAGCCATTAATGCGTTAGGAAAGGGAAAAGTTTAAAACTTAGATCCTGAACTTGGACTCGACGATATAAGATTAATTGCTCCACATTTAAGACCTCCTAAAGTGGAAATCGGTAACTGAATCACTTTTCTGAGTTCTGAATCTATTCAATGTTTTAGTAAACGGCCGGTGGTTCGCCCCTGACGAAGATCTAGAGCTTGATCGTTACGGTATCATAGCATGTTTCCTTCTCAGGACTCAGCACAGCTGGCACCGGGTCAAGCTGGATATCGTTTTTAGGGCGAAAAGCAAAGGGGATATCTATCGTTTTTACAGGGGCCGAGGCGGAGAACTGCCGCAAAAATGCCGCCGGAATGCCACCGGCATGCCATTGGCAAGCTGTCCATCAACAAACAAAGGTGTTGTTTTCAGCCAAAACGCAATAGTATGACACCAAATTTGGTGTGTGCATGCGCGTTGGTGGACCGGAACTACGAGCCCAAAATTTATGAAAACTTATGTGAATGAAAGCTGTGCCGAACTTTTTTCTGAATTAGCTGGCACCGTACCAGCTGGGTGCCATTGCTCACATAAGTTTTCATGCTTTTTTACATAAAATGTATCTACATTGTAAAAGATTACATACGGAGAAGACTCAGTTTCATAATGTTCTCTTTTCAGCGTTTTATAGCAATTTGAAAACCACTCGTTCCGCTCCGCAGTCGAAAAACCGGCTTTTTCTGCTTCTAATGATGTGATTCGACCACTTAAAAAGCTTAGAAAGCTATGAAAAGTTCTTTCATGAAATCAGAAATGCATGAAAACACTACTACATTTTTTACGTAATATAAAAATGATGACGGGTTTTCAAAACAGGTCAAAAGGGACTTCGTACGAAATTTTCAATATCAAACGGGACTTCGTTTTGAAATTTCCCTGGTGCCAGCTTGTGCCGAGCCCTGTTCCTTCTTGTTCAATATCTGAGTTTTCGTAATGGCTTACAGGAAAGCGTCCAAGGCATCCACTCCTGCGCTTCAGTGAGTCCTCCTCAATTGGTAATCAGCGTAAATGGCATCCACTCTTGCGCTTGAGTGAGTTCTCTTCAGTTGTTAATCATTCATGGCATACACTGTGCAACATTTGATGATGTGATAAACTTCCAGACATTACTTTCAGGAAAATTCCACAAAGATGGGTATGTGCCGGACGAAAAAGGTATGCCTTCGATGTCTGAGCTGATATTATTTTGCTCGAAAATCACGAGTCTTACCTTTTCAAGTGTAGTGCTTGAACACATATTGCTTATTAGAGCGCTTCAACCCAACGCAGCTAAGGCAATCAACAGAAAAATTAGGTAGAGCAGAGCTTTCTACATGAGCAAAGCTGCTCTCAAGAATCCATCCTTTGATATCATGTGACATAAACACGCTCTCAGGCTTCGTAATCCAAATACGATTTATCGGTCAAATGTGGGTAGAAATTTATGGACAAATTTTAATGTCTGCTTCAATGAATGCTTATTTTTGCATGCCCACCATAGCAATTAAGTCTTTTATGGGGTCAATTCTGTTTGTTCTTTCAACCTATCACAAAAAACCGTGCAAAGGCAAACAAGCGTTTTGAACACCATTCGACGCTGCTTTCTTTCCCCTTTCAAGCACTTATGTTCTTGTGCTGTTACTCTGGTGGTCACTGAAATAACCAACGAATTCTTGAATTCATAGTTTACCATGTCCAACTTTTTCCATTTTTAAAATTCTTTCTTTCGAACTATTGGAAAACACTCCATGGCCGTCAGCTAGCGTAGACAAAGTGCAATGTTAAGCAATTTTTTGGCACATCTTGAATTGGTTTTCAGTATTTTTCAAAATAACTTTTCCAAAAGTCTTCAATTTTGCAATATACACAGACGCTCCAAACTGATAAATCCACAAAATTTAAACCTGTAAAAATTGATTATGATTACACATTGCATCAACAAATCAACTGAGCGCTCACGCGTCAAATTATCAAATTTCGCAACTTACAGTTACAGCCTGGGGCGGGTCTAAAATCAAAAATCATGATAATTTCTTCGTCAAAAACTTTACAAATCGGAAAGGGAAAACGCTTGTCCGAGGAGAAAAAAATGCATCAGTACCCGAGTTAATTGAAGTTTGATGTTCCGCTCAACCAAATATGAAATTTGAACATTAGAAAATAATCCTGGTAATTTTGAGAAACCGGTGGAAGATGAGAAAAAAATCATAGTTTTGCACTTTGTTTGCTCTACCCAGCTATTATCGAAACTACTCCAGAATTTTAATACAAAGACTGTGAGAAAGTGCCAAACTTGGACATAGTAAAAGCCATGGTTTCAACATTCATCATTCACACACACACAACAAAGATCTTAGTAATCATGAAAGCAAACGGTGGCAAAGCACTACTGCTGGAAAGGAGGTAGAAAAGCTGCATTAACTTTGAAGTGCTTTCTCAAGTTTATCTCAGCGTTTTTATGATTGAAGGAAAAAACGGAAAGAACTTTCAAAACGACCTAATATTTGAGCAGTTCTAGTTTTTAGCAGCTTTTTCCCACCCTTAATCCGTCCATCAATCACATTTTAATTGCAATTTCTGCATCCAATATCTTTGGCAAAAAATGGACATCAAAATTGCTCAGCACAGTCTCACTTCAATTTTTCAGTTGTTCGCGTGAGAATACCGAAAAGAAAATACCGAATCAAAGGTGAGCTTATATTCAAGGATATTAGCACTATTTTTCCATCTACTTCCGTAGAACAGCATAATCTTCTAGCAAGCCAAGAATGTGCTCGCTACAACTTCAAAAATGCCGCAATGGCATTTTCAATACCGAATTATTCACATTTGTATGCTAGAAATGTAGTGAAGACGAGGACCATGCATTTCTACGGAATATTAACTCGAAATAGTTACGTCAAATCGTAGAAACATGATCTTTTGTTTTACAGATGGTGAAATTGTTCCTTTAACACGCCCTTGAACAATAGGTGAGTAAAAATAAAATACTATTAATGAACATGTGCTGACCACAGAAGTATTACAAAAAGTTCTTAAGTTGCTGGCATAACCAGATTTCAGTGTTAGATTAACATACACCTCTCTAAGTCTTCTTGGGCGAATATGCTTAACGGCTTAGCAGTTTGATGAGACATAAAGACGAGGAGATGTGCCTCTTGTCTGGAGCTGTACGGATCTTTGCAGTTTCACTCATTCGGGCCGGGCTAAAAAGGGGGAAAGTGGTATAAACCAACATTTCGCAAATACCTCTACTTCAAAGTTGAGAAACAAAACCATAGCAGTTCATGGTCACAAACACATTGTCGTTGTGAGAGTCTATCGTCGAAATTGGGTGTGAGTGGGCTTAGCTTGGGCAGATGTTGGATGGGCGAGTCAAAACATTTCTTGATCAAAAAGCAATTTTAGAGAGGATCTTCTGCTCCACTGCTTATATCCCTCGACTTTGATATACCAATTGAGGAGGGTGCATAAATTTCGATTACGTTGCAAGTATATAGAAAAATGTTTGTGCTGAAGTGGTAGCAGCTGATGAAATCACCTTGCAGCCTAATACCTGCAATTTTTACAGGTCACTGAGGAAGTCGACACACGAGAGTGAACAAGACAAATAATAAAGTTTATCCGCTTTTCTCGTCAGATGCAGCAAAAAGCTAAGACACAGGTGACTTCCTGAGAGAAATTGCTCGGTTCCTGCAAAAAAATAGTTGACCTCAATTTTCCAATCAAATATAGTTAAACTGCAAATAGATTGGATAGACAGAGAAGGGATGATTGTTTAAGTGAAATATAACATTTGCAAAATGTAGCATTGTGTGTGAGCCACGTGGCCACATGATGGGATCTACACAGATTTCGGCACGTTGAGCATCACAATGTGCCGTATGTAGAGCTCGCTGGTATTGTTCAATGTGCTAGCTCAGGGCCAAATGCAAGCTTTTTAGCTATTAGGTAGGCACATAAGTTTTGCAATGTTATGACTTCGTTCTTTTTGAATGAGGTGCACCTATTTCTGTGTAGAATTCGAATGTGAGCTACAAATTTGCACAAAGGTTTAACTTTCAAAAAAATCCACGCTTGCCCCAAACACCGGCGAATCGATTCTCTAGCAAAAGTGCCTAACAATCTGAATCAAACACATGGAGATGAAATAAGCAAAGTATGGCTAAATTTGACTCATAAAGCCCTGAAAAAGACGAGAGAGAAAACAGGGACACACTAGAAACGGTCTGAAATTTGACATCCTCCAAAAATTGAACAAGTCGTCGTCTTTGAGTCTAAGGAATATCTGTCCGTAACTAAGGAGGTTAACAAAAATAATTAACATGCTTAAGACAAACACCATATCCATTTATTCTCAAGATAAAAAACGAAAAAGGTCTTCTTACTCTGGTATAAGTATCGTTTTTATTTGTAGAACAGCCCCTCCTCCTCCCCTTGACCACGTGCTCCTTGACCAATGCTTTAAAGTTGTACTTTTTCGTAAAGCTACCGTAATCCTGCAGTGGCACGCAGTGGCAGAATTCCGCAGAAATGGCTCCATTTGCAGCTCACATCATGCTTGTCACCACAAAATGAATGCTTTGCGTCAAAAAGACAAAAACCCTATTTTCGCGAGTACAGGAGCACCTTTTCCATTTTTTCGAATAAACAACTCGGCCTCGCCATTATTCTTCGTGGTCGCTATTCCACACAATTCTTCAGGTCAGGAGCAGCATGTCCTTTAGTCGCGAATTTCTTTGTTATGTTCAGGTTTATCGGGTTCAGAAAAAAGTCAATACATCTTGTACTAGAGCGATTATGGTAATGTAAAAAGTTGCAATATCTGAGTTTCGGGTGTCTAAGTGTGTGAAGTGAGATGTGTGACTGTCAAAGTTGAAACGTGGAAACCTTTTCTTCGCCGAAAGAATGGCACGGATTTTTCAGACATTTAACGAACCCAGAGATTATCAAATTCAAGCGTCTGTCAGGAATCATTCCTGCATTATGTGGTTTCCTGAGTTCTATCAACAAAAGTGACAACAGATTTTCAACCGCTTTCTCCCAGCTTTCTATGTACGTATGCTCTTGCGCTTTGCAAACTATAGTTTTGCTATACCTTCCTGAATTCTTTTAGTCGAACTGCATCCCCTCTCTCCTCCAATTCCTTTCCACCCAAAAACTTTCCTATATGAAACTTCCCGAACTACCAATCTTTTCTCGCATTCTCACATCCTCCACATCTTACTCAATTGCTTTCGAATCTTGCCAAGGTTGAGAAAATGTGAACTTGCAACTTTACAGTCTGTATCCCGAATCAGGCAAAATTAACATGATGCGCTGCGCACGCCAAGATTCCGCGTCATGTCGGCGGTTTGCGTTGGTGGTTATGCTGTCTGCTCTGTTCTCTGCTTTCCTTCGAACTCTCCTGCAACGGAAAAGGCAGCGCAAACCCTTAGCATTAGCGTGCGTTTTCGAGCCAACATTTCAGCGTGATCACCTGTCGACAACTGTAATCGCCACAGTAGTTCATTTACACAATTTGCGAATATCCTCCGATACCCTCAAATTTTTACATTCAGATAATCTCTGACCGAAGTGGCCGTTGCAAACTGGGCAAGCTTTTTCCAGCTATGTACATTCTCTTGACTAATTTCACTCGGGACCCAGTTCTCCTCATCGACTGTCCCTACAAACTAATCTCTGGGGCATGAAACCCTAGGGTGAGGTAAGCGATGTCCCGCTCATGAAAGGCCGTGGGCGGCGAACACCGCTGCGGCTTTAGTCAACATTCCAACTTTTATAACCTACAAAATTTTCTAAATCAAAAAAGCGTCCCTTCCTCTTCACAAAATATGCTTTGCTAGAAACGTGCACAAATCCATTCTAAAAAAAACTCTAATGCCACGTTTGCGTTTTATACGGGCTTTTCAAATTGTTCAACACCTAAGATTCTACCCAACTTTAGAGTCCACCCCATTTTCCAACTCATCTTGGTAGGCTGCTGACTTCAATTCTATTGAGAGAGCTACTGTTAGAGTATATCCAATTTCAGCTGTTTATTCAAGCAAATCTTCGATGTTTTTACTATTTTGAGGATGTGCAATGTCCTGACATAGTTGCGCTGAGAATTTTTCTGAGGTCAAGGGTTCAGTTGATAGTTAGTGAAGCCCTCTTTTATCTCTTTCGTTCAGATTGATACACCGACAGTAGACGGACAGCATGTGGCTTTTTTAAAGACGTCTATCACGATCGCAGTGACCTTTTTTACAGTCTTCTGAATTTTTTTGTCTTTTGAGAAAAAACCGAAATTCTAAAATGAAGTCTTCTGTTGGAACCTACAATTTAGTTGTTAAGAGAGTTTTTTGCATCTAGTATAAAGCTTCAAGAAAATTCGCATCACCATGTTTTTAGCGCTTGGTAGATAATAATCTGCTGGGTCGGTAGTAATCTGGTTTAAACTCCGAGTTTGAAGCTCCGCGTTAACTCAGAGATAACTCTGAGTTCCGTTTTTGAAACTCTGAGTTACGCTTATTGAAACTCTGAGTTCCGCTTTCGTAATTCCGAATTCCAACTCTCAAGCTCGGAGTTTTGCTTTGAGGAGCTGCTAAGCACTTTGCTGCAAAAACGACGTTAAAGTAGGGACTCGCACCTGTACGGTCTGGCGTAAAGATCCTATCACTAAACCGCTAGACCATGACACACCCATGAATCTTAAAATTGCTTTGCCATAATGTACTCACTCACTCCATTAACACTTAGCATGTCAAAACAAGTTATACCAAAGCCTCACTCATTTCCATTTCTATCGGGCAGTGATGGTTTATCACGAGGATTGGTCTTTTGCGCAGCTGAAAGCTTCAAACAATATAGAAAGCGGATAGCATACGCAATAATAAGAATTGACTATTAGGTTTTGCGCACAGAATAAATCCTCCGGGCAAAGTTGCCCTTCCATGATTTCGTCTTACTTACCGTATACCTACCGTAACCGTTCCATATGTCACCAGTGTATGTAGCAGATAGATTGTCCGTAATCTGCATCCCGAATAACTCCAGTGTACCAAGTTTCGATCAGTTCCGTGATTTTCTCCTATCTACCGTAAACCTACCGTAACCTCGTCAGAAGACACCACAGTATAATCTGCATGTCATATTCGTTATCGGTGCCACAAATAACCCCAGTGTACCAAGTTTCGATCAGTTTCGTGATTTTCTCCCATCTACCGTAAACCTACCGTAACACATCTACATGACCCCATAGTGAAAAATGGGAACCATATGCGTGAACAGCGCACCGAATAACCCCAGTGTACCAAGTTTTGATTAGTTTCGTAATTTTCTCCCATCTACCGTAAACCTACCGTAACACCTCTACATGACCCCTTAGTAAAAAATGGGTACCATATGCGTGATTAGCGCACCGAATAACCCCCTGGGCCAAGTTTTTACAAAATTTCAAAATTTTGTAAATCACTGCGCACCACGATACCCCCATCATGCCTGCTTAAACTACGAGCAAAATGTACCCCGGAGGACTTTTTAGCTGCCTCTCTTCTTTTGCGCGCTATTTCTCTTTCTCTGACCAAACTCAGAGTTATCTCTGAGCTACACGATAGACTGTAACGCGCATCAAACTCAGAGTTATCGCAGACACTAGTTGCGCGTTTGGTGGCGCTGTTTCTTGTGCAGGACGATTTGGACAATGTTGCGCTACTAGGAATAAACTACGTGTTAAGGAGAATCCTGCCATATCATCGCTTTTCGCATTTGATCTGTTCAAACACCTGTTAAGGGGGTCAAAATGTTGCGCGTTAGCTCAGAGATAACTCAGAGTTAACTCTAAGTTATAACTCTGAGTTTCGATAGGTTTACTACCGACCCTGGAAAGTTCACAAATGTTGAGATGTCAAGTGAACAAAATCATAGACTTTTGAAAAGATTAGACCTTACAATTACATTTGCATGTGAACGAGGAGTCGAACAGGTTTTATTTTGGTGTTCAGTAGTTCGATTTTATGGTAAACGTTACTGAGAAGCCTAGTTAGCGCAAAATCAATGACCAAAGGTTGCACTTACGCGACTGAGTCGAATCAAAACGTGAACAGTATGGAAGCGAGCCAAAGTGCAAACTTAAGACAAAGATTCGGACGAACATCTATCGCGGGTTGTTGACGTGCGATAGGCCCTTCTGCGTAAAATCATAGATTATTGGATGTGGATGTTGTTCGTGTCAATGCATGTGCCTTAAAACTGTCTTATCACTTATAAAGAAGTAGTGTACTCTTATAGTTTATTGAAACCGAAGCATTGAGGATGACACTATTACCAGCTATCATTAGTCATGTATAGACATGTATAAACATGTTTTTTGGCAAGAAAATTTTGCGCCAAAGCGCATTTTTCTAATAATTTGCCTTTTTATCCGAAAGCAAGCTTCTTATGCAACCTTAAGGAAAGCTCTACACGATACATAAAAAGACCATGAAAGCTTCAGATTTTGAAAAAATCAAGATTGTATTATTTTTTCACCACCTGGATCATTTTTCTGGTTTTTTAAAAGATGTGTCAAAATAAGCATCTAAAAATGCAGGGATATGTGCAAGTAGAGTGAAAACGTGAAGATAGAATCAATAATTAATTATATGAGAGTTTGAGACGTGATTCAAACGGAGGGTATTCACAAACACCGTCAAACGATGTACAACTTGAAAACTATACTGTTTAGAATAATGTAAAGAAGTTTATGGTATTTATAAAGCTAAATACCCATTTCTACGTATGTTTGTACGTATGTATTTGTAAAAACTGCGTTTTAAAGAATCTGCAAAGTGATTTGCGTTGATTCAAGCCACTGATAAATCTATAGATTGAACAAAAAATAACCTGAGACAACTCGACATAGTCACTGAGGCTCTCAGAAACAAATAGTCGCAGCCGTCATCATTGTATAACAGCATAGGCGAAAAAAGCTGAGGTCTGCCGAAATCGTGGTGATCATTGTTGGTTCAATCTATATACTTCTAAAGGAGAGGTATTTTTCTGCACAAAAATCTTAGTGTAGGCTTTTAGTTCCCTTCTGGAAAGATTTTGATGCCTTTTCAACAAGATCTTACTAAACTGCTCTGTGCATGTCACAACGAATGTCTCCAACATACCTTAAGAATCAAGATTCCAAAAATCGTAGATAGACTGAATAGTGGCTTGCCAGCTATCGTAACCATTACCTTTGGCAGTACGGCAATTACGACGATATGTAGGAAGTACAAGTGGAGTGAAGCTTTCCTGCAGATTATTAGAAAATTGTGCACATCGCTCTTAACATAATTGATCTCATACCCATCATTTCACGATTGCAAATTGTATATGCTTACTGATCTACCTTAATTTCAAGAGTTCTAGACGCACTTGTTTTTTTTCTGAACTCAATCAGCTTGAACAAGCCAAGTATGCGATTAAAGGATCCTCTACCTTGTTCTCCTTACTTGAAATAAAGTGTGGGAAAACGATCATTTGCCGAGTCACAATGTTGCGGCCGAGCTGTGGTCTAGAAAAATTGAGGAGGTGGATCTCGTGTCGTGAAATTAGGATAATGAACAGTCAATGCAAGGTTCCAAACAAAAGTACGGTCTCTTTGCAAAGACCTGCTTTCTGCTCTCGACTACTGTACACTACGTTACTCGACAAGGTAGTGCACTGCACATCATTAGGCCACGAATATGACATTTTGCTATTAAACAAGGTTTGAAATTTAACTTGGTTGGTAAACAAAACACGTGTTTTGAAACGAGAATTGATTCAAATCTACCAGAAAAGCGCTTGTTCCAGTATTTTTCAATTAAGTGATAGAAAAAACTTGCAGTTTGCTATAGCAAAATGAGATAAGTTTCGTGGCCTAGATTTCTGACCAAAGAAAGATTGCGTTGAGTGATCGCGTTCAGACAGATTATGATTTCTCAGCACGCAGTTTACAACAGCAAAGTGAATTTTCTTGTATTCGGAAAGTTCGACACTTTATGGGAACGTCCAATCACAAACTTTGTGAACAAGTAGGTCGTGATCACCTTGTGACTACAAATCAGCTACAAGTTTTCAGATTCACACATCATAGAGAGGCCGATGCACAAAGTCTAAGTCTTCCTGTCTGCCGATCAAGTTTATGCAAACGAACATAGAAAAAGATGTTTTTTCAGAATGTTTCTGATTGAAGAAAGCATTGATCACGCTATAATTTAGATTCGTGTTATTATTTTAAAGTTTAACGACTTTTCATATATTATGTTATTTGCAGAAATAAATTTGTGCGTCTGCGATATTAATCACTTTATCGCCGAATTTCATGCGTTTGCTAAGGCCCATCTTTTACGCCATGCATATAACGACGTAGTTTTATACAAGGCTTCATTTTGCACCAGGAGGCAATCTAGCATATGTCGCCTCACCTAAACATCAAAAGGATGCTCTCAGTCTTGATTGGCCTTCCTTTTCTTCTCGTTGTTGGTGCTAGCTTCTTTGAAAAAGGTCAGGTTTTTGAATGAGAAGCAGACAGGCATTCTCCATAACTAATACATGTAAATAGTTAAGAAAGAATTTCAGACATGCATAAAATTGGACAGCAAGTATACAAATGTGAGTTATATTTTTATTGAACTGCTATCCACACATCACAAGTGCATTTAATCGTAAAGTCTCGCAAGATTTGATCTTCAAATTTGAAAACCGAATAGCTTTCAAACCTTTTTTAGGGAAAGAAAACGAAATTACAGCTATACAACATTTGAGAGTTTAAGTTTGCGTTCAGAACGATGCTCTGTAAATGTTGTAAGATTGTTCTTGATAGCACCTTGTAACTAATTTTAGTTATCGCATTTCCAACTCCACCGCCTATTCCAAAATATGAGATGCCAAAAAGGACTGCACGAGGCGAGCTTTGGGATATGGTGTCGGGATACCGCTCAGTTGCGAAACAAAAATTATTCGAAATTTTCAGGTCCTTTTTCGAAACGCGCACTGTCGCGCGATGACCCATGGTTTACACCGGAAGAGACTATTATCTTAGGTTTTTTAATGATCTTCACGTCCCGTTAAAGTTGAAGTTGAAAAATTGACTTTAGGGCCACCTCTAAAGCTTCCATTCTCGAGCTTTGATAGGTAAGCTGAAACTTGTTCATTTCGTAAGTATGCCTCGCAAACCTGACGTTCTCCAACGCTGTCTAATTCCTGAAATCGATCGAGCAGAACGAATTAATAAGCCGTGGTTTACAACCTGACGAAATTCAGAATTTTGAATCCATTGATATGACAGCGCAATATTTTTCCTATTGCGACCGATAACGAGAAAATCTCAGATGACCACGTTTGAATTTATCAATCACTAGCTTTGCAAATTGAATTCGTTGCATTCTTATGCAATATACAGCAGTACCTACGTACCCGACCTTTAGTTATAATAATTTCATATTCGAGTTGTTTTCAGAAGCAAACTGATAAAAATGACAAAATGGTGACGGATTACAGAGAAACGCTGGAAGTTGGTTCAAAATAATAAATTTTTTGTATTGGGAAAACACAGAATGTGTTCTGTTCTCACAAATTTTCTCAAAATGTGACTCAAGCGAGGAAATATATGTACGAAAAATATGGTTTTTTCTATTTATGAAGCTACATAATTAGTGTCTAATGTGGCAAGGAATGCTTTTTAGTCGAAGTGGACATTTGAAATAAGGATGATGTCTGAAGTCATTGGTAAATGATGATCTCGTAACTGCATGTACGATACAGCTTTTGGAAAATATACAATTTGACTATTTCAACACTTGGTAAAGGAGCACTAGTAGGTTTTTGACTTTTTTTCGTAAAAAAAACATTATTTTAGAATGCAGTTCTTAAACACAACCCATAAGACGAACTTACGTTGTTTGTAAATGGTTGATAATAAGCGCACTCGTGACCAGCTCACAATGCATTTGCGGTGGTTACGCACACAAGCAATTTCAAAGAACACATTACACACAAGCACCACAGAAATTCAAGCATCTGCTGACATAAGTTATCAAAGTCCTATCAAATAAGTTGTTCATTTTATATTAGAAAATAGCGAGGCTTTGGCAAATGGTGTTCTAAACTACTAGGTTATTCAGAAATTTGTCCGTTTCTTCAAACCACTATAAAACCACGCACAATAAAGATCTGAACGAGTTTCAAAATGCATTCGATGCAGTTTTTTCTTCTCTTTCTTGAGAATACATTTCCGAAGTACAACCTTGTATGCTTTTTTGACTATTGTGAAAATTCTTCACCCGTCAATTCCAGTTGCTCGAGGTTCGGCTAGTTTTCAAAAATTTCATTCCAAAGTTCCGGCAAGGATTAAGTATGGCGCCATTGAAGCAAATCTTGGGCTATATGGTAATGTCTTAAGAGTTTCCTAATCTGCTGTTTTAGCTTCAAAAAACCATTTCTTCGGAGGTCTCAATTTTTGGCAAAGTCATGAACTGCAGCAAATACACGACTTTCGAATTTTATGCAAACTGAAACAATATTTTTTCTATACATTATTTATGCAACATAACCAAGTTTGATTTGCTTTGAGAGGCAGCTTTTTGAAATTTTCGGGACTCTTACGTATTAAACTCAATCAAAAAGCTGCAGTTTTTATCGAATAAATAACTATAACGGAGGCTTGGTAATCGTGACCCATGTAATCTAAAATGGATACAATGCAGCCGAAGGTTTGCTCTACATATTGCTTACCAGCGCTCTTCAAAAACATAAGGGTGAAATTTTTTTGAAATTCAGGAAAGATTTGGCGTTACTGCTGAGCTGCTCTAAAAGCCATGGCGATAGCATTGCAAAGACAGGGTAGATCAGAGAGCAGACGTAGCTGTAAGAAAGAGGATAAAAACGTGAATCAAATTGTACCTAAGTCGTCCGTGTACTGGTGTTCTGTACGCTTCAGTGAGCGATGAGTAAAAAACGGACAAAACTTTCGGGATAGCCTGATAATTCAATAGCGGCAGCGCTTATTGACGAGATACGAAAGCAAGCAATATTTCGCTCAAAGAAAGCACTGCACTGCACCGGCCTACACCTCACAACCAGCGTTCAACCATTTGTTTCCTAATTAACGAGCTCGCATGCTTTTGCGCAAGAAACTTTCATTGCTGTGGGCCTCCACACAAAGAAGAAGCAAGCAGTTTTTTGAACCCCCAAATGGGGACAGATTGGAGGAAATTTCTGCCGTGAATATGTTATTTGCAAAGCTTTTGGATAGCACAGGCTGCGGCAAAAGTCTGAGAGCACATATGTGATCATCCTTTACAAATCACGCTTCACCTAGCTAATTGCCTACCATATGTTTTTGTAAAAATTTTATTGAATAAGCGCTTCTGCAGAGCGAATATTCTAAATTTTCTATCATTTACAATTTTTTCGTAGCTAAAGATACTGTGAATGATCTATACACTTTGATGTTAGAGGAGGCTTTGAGCTATCACATCAGTTGTGTTTGGTGGTTGCGCTTGTTTCTTTCAGAAACTCAAAAATTTGCCAAAATTACCTGCGTGCCAGTGGCCATCTGTCTCTCAAACGATAAAAGCTATAGAGTTTCAAGCTATGCTAGAAAGCTATATTCTTTCCACAAGTCTTCTATATAGGCATCTACTTGAACTCGGTTGATGGAGCCATTTCAATAATTTTTAGATCATGATATTCCGCTTCTGTTCGCGCTATCACATCCAAATTTCCAGTATCGGAGGACACTTGCCTTTTTGATTTTCCAACAAATTTTTCACAAACATTGCAAAAATCCTTTCTATAAAATGTTGTAGCCAAAAGCTTGTTCTATAATGCTGCACATTTGCCTAGTGAAAGAAGAGTTTATCGTGAATGCATGAGACGAATTTTATTACAACTTCCTGCGTGAAACGACGGGTAGATTCTGCAAGATTTTCAAGGACTACTTCGAAGCCAAAAGGGACAATTTCAAAATTTAACAGCTGTGCTGTATTTGCAAAGGTTAAATTATGTGTGCACCAAACTTTTTCTTTCTAGGGACTTTCCTTTTGTTTTACCTGAAAAACTACTAGGCCAGACTTTTGCAGCACTCTGCACTTCATTTAGTGCTTCAAAATCAGCTTCAATGTGAAATCATGGGCCAGATTTGCCTGGACGCGAGCCCTTTTTTCATTGCGTAGGTTGTGTAGCCTAGGCTTCTCGCAGGCCGGTCATCCAAGTCCAAAGCATTGCGAGCATGCGTGAGTGCTGACGTTACAATATGTTGCGAAAAGAAAAATCAACTCACCATAGGCGTTGTTTTTGGAAACATCAAGTCTTCACTATCACTGTAGATTTTCTTGGAGCCCGACATCAATTACCGAAAGACCAAGTAATTAGTAAATGGATCGTGCCAGCTGTGCTTTGTTTTAGCTCCAACTTTAGACTCATCGACTGTGTCTTTTCCAATAAATTATTGCTGGTAGCTTTGTTATGAGTAACTGGTGACAACTTTCGAGAAGTGAGATAATCTTTCCATGAAAGCTAGTCAGTGCACGTGCTATGCATATGCATATGCTAGCCCGTTACATATTTTTAACGTAACAATGCAAAAACTTGGCTTGTAGAGTGCAGGGTGATTTCTTGCAAGCAGTCTTTCTTAGCAACCGTATCTCAACTACCTCGGAACCTAGGATTGCATTCTTGTTGAAAAAAATTTTTAAAATCTAATATGCATTGAAAAGCAAGAAAAAACGCTTCGCAGATATATGTGAACGTAATGAAGACAAAATCTTTCAGTACAGCTGCTTCTAACAAAGGCAACAAATCGGACACAACTATTGCAGCAAGCTAATATCTCCTGTTATAGGCGGAAAGGAATGCTGTTAGATGAGACCGTAAAATAGCATGCAAATCGACAAGATGACAATTTGGCGTTGATTTTAATGTCGAAAGATGCTATTTTGCATAACATTTAGGCTTATATGGACAGATTGCTATGTAAGCAGCGCATTATTGCTTCAACTTGCTACCGGTAGTAATGTCTTCTATTTTATTCGCGCTCCAGTTACTTCTTCTCATCAAAACATGTGCCGCAAAAGGTCGGTAATATTAAATCTTTAAATGGATTCTGAAAAGCAAAATATTTTACAGATTTCAACCCTGCCTTCATTGATAGTTCTTTGTTAATAAGATGCGAAACAATTGCTCTAAACTTGTTGTTCGCGCGTAACTGTAGAACAAAAAACTGCGACCTTACTCAAGTGTGAAAAATGCGAGTAGCACCATTTTTTGAAGTAATTTGTTTTATTCAGAATATGTCCATTGAGAAAACTTGTCGTGCAAGACTTGGGCGACCATATGATCGACTACATTGCATAAATTAAAAAGATACAGTTGGAATCACTCAAGTAATGCATCAAATTTGTTTCTAAACTGGCTCTAGTGGTTCCTATAAAGGTATGGGTGACAGAACATGACTGGCTTGCTTTGCATTTAGCGTAGAGGTTTTTGATTGATGGAATTTTGTGGTATGCTCTACACAGCTTTCCTCAGATGAGTAACAGCGCCAAATCGCCTATACTTTTTTAACTGCTTTCAGTGTGAAGAAACAAAATATTATTTGATGAATCGCAGTAGGTAAAATCAATGCAACTTTCTCAGTCATTTCTTTTTTTTGGCATGTTCAGGTCTTCCCAAATAATGCAGAAACTCAAAAGTAGGTAAACATTATACACTCACTCAATACAAACTCTATTCATCCTGTGATTAGCACGTTCGCTTGCCCTTGTACGGAGGGAGTGCAGGTCCTTCAAAGGCTCGCCGCTTATTCTGCAGGCGCACCCTTGATAGCCAATATTTACTTCGCTCCTACCTCGCACAGTCACACATTCCTGCATAAGTTCCCCTCCGAACAATTGCCTTGTTTCTCCTGGCATAATTAGAAAGGTTAGCACATAAGCAGAGCAAATGATTCCTTAGAAAACGAAAATGCAGTAAAATAGACGGATAAGCATTGTCCAGATTCGACTGTCACTCAATCTCGGCATAGTGAAGTTGTTTGGTTGTGGCTTGTTGAGCTGTAAACGGGGTGATTCAAATTTGGATTTCTGGCCAAAACGCCTCCAAAGCTTTCGCGCTAGAATTTCCGATTTGTATGCCAAGATCATGATTTTCGTCATGGAACTATCTATGCATGGCCGAGGGAGTTACAGAGTTCGATTTTTTGACCCGTTTAGGTGCTCCTACGCGAATACATGGAAGGCGCCCCGTCTCGCCGATGTACGTGTCTCCGCATGTCTGGCAAGTAATAAGGTACACTACTCCCGTTACCATGCAATCACCTTCTTTACCCTGAAGACATTATTATGCATTCCGGAGTCATGCAAAGCCTTTCGTATGCCCGATTGCGTACTAGCTGACATTTAAGGTTTGTAGGGGGCATCAACCACCCTTATCCAGTCCTATAGGTCCGCTTGTTGTACTAACCTCCTGACCGTCTGCTCAATCCCTCCGGGATGTGTGTTGAGCAAAATGGAATTTTTGCATCTGTTTCGGGAGGCGTGCAAGTGGTACCCGGGCAGTCGACTGCTGCCCAGTCAGCCGCCGAAGCTGCCGGCAGAGCCGCTGCAGGTGGTACAGTATTTGCTCTCGTCTACTCAAGCCGAGAGGTTTCCTCGCACCTCGTCGCGGTGAGGTATATCAGTGTCAGGGTATCCTAATATCTATACTTAGATACTTAGATGGCCCGTCTTCACGTGGCGTGCGGCCCCAGCACAAAAGTTGCCATTTTTCCCCGTCCCTCGCTTCAGACATCCACGATCTTTTTGGTTGCCATCGGTGGCTGCGTCCACGAGTTCCAGGTGCGATAAGCGTATCCAGCTGATTTCTCAGTTGGTCCATCCGTTCCACGAACACGTTTGGCCATCTCGTTGGTGGTCTTCCTCGGGGACGTTTGGCTTCGCGATGAATCCACTCAGATGTTCTTAGTGTCCATTTGTCGTCTGTTCTTCTCATGATGTGACCGACCCATCGGTGTTTCGCTCTTTCGCAACGTATTCCGCTGGGTCACGAAGACGGAACATTCTTCTCATATCCGTACTGCGAAATTCGACTAGATGTTGCTTGTGTCGGGTCATCTTCAGAAGACTGCGCTCGAGCGCTCTGTGGGTGGTCCGTAAAGTTTCGACGTGGCTACGGTGTCGGCCCAAGTCTCAGCTGCGTAACAGAGCGCCGGGAGAGCGGTTGAGTCGAACAGGTGGGCACGAAGCTCCGAGTTCGTCAGTTGGTCGGTGGCTTCCTTCAGAGGCTCGAAGGCGGCCCAAGCTGCTTTTCTTCTCTTGTTAAGTTCTTCCCTCAAGTCGACCTCCATGTTCATCGAACGTCCAAGATACACGTAAGAAGACGTCTCCATAATAGGGGGGGGGGGGGCTTCCAATTCCATTTCTGCATCTTCGCGTTCTTCATGAACTGAGTCTTCTTCCGAATTCGCAATCCGATCTTCTTCCCCACTTCGTTTAGTTCCTTCAGCATCGTCTCTGCTTCAGTGATACTGCTCGAGAAGAGAACGATGTCGTCCGCAAAACGAAGGTTAGACAGGAATCTCCCATCAACTCGTAGGCCTCTCTCGTCCCAGTCCAGTGACTTCATCACCCACTGCAAGGCCGCGGTGAACAGCTTCGGCGAGATTGTGTCGCCTTGTCGGACCCTCTTCCCGATTGGTATGGTCAGGAGGCGATGGAACAGCTGCATCGTTGTTGTACAGTCCTTGTAGCAGTTGGTTAGGGTCCTCACGTAGGCTGGGCCCACTCCTTGATCGACTAGCGCTGACAGGATGGCGTTGGTTTCGACGCTATCGAAGGCTTTCTCGTGGTCGACGAAGGTTAGGACGAGAGGCAGTCGGTACTCCCGGCAGACTTCTATGACTCTTGAAACCGTCTGGATGTGGTCCATGCAACTGAATCCCTTGCGGAATCCAGCTTGTTCTTAGGGTTGGGCTTCATCCAGTGCCCTAGATATGCGTGCGAGGATAATCTTCGTGAAAAGCTTGTACAGCACACTCAGCAGGCATATTGGACGGTAGTTCCGAAGATCCTCCCTTTCACCCTTCTTGAAAAGAAGGATGGTTCTTGACGTTCTCTACTGGTCGGAAATCCTCTCCTTCTGAAGGTAAGATGTCAGGTGCGACGCGAGAATCTCGTGTAGACGTTGTCCTCCGGCTCGCAGAAAATCGACGGAAAGATGGTCTGGTCCTGGAGCCGTGGATGTCTTCATGGTCTGAATCGCCGTGAGCACTTCAGCAGGTAGAATTTGTGGTGGTACTTCTCCAGTGGGAACAACGGGCATCGGCACGGGTGTTGATGAGCGGAAGAGGTTGGTGTAGAAGTTCTTCGCGATAGATTCCATTTTGTATCGGGAAGAAGTCGGAGTCCCGTCTTCGTTTCATAGTTCAGCCAGCTGTATGTGATATTCACAGAGGTCCCTTCGGCACTTCTTGAGACTCCGTCTTTCTTCGGCTGCTTCCAGTATTTTGGCTTGCCTGCACTTTCTGAGATCCTCCTGTAAGGCTGTTCTGCAACTGGCGTTGGCTATCAGTCGCTCGAAATGAGTTGCATTCGGATCCTGCCTCAGAAATCTTCTTCTTTCGAGCAGTTCCTTGGTGGTCTTCGAAATGCGCTCCAATTTCTTCTCAGAAGTCACTGAGGCACACTCTCCGCAAGCTCTCAATCCTTTCAGAAGCCGGTCGTAGTCGTACGTTGGGTCCTCCTCGATGGGCCAGTCACAACTTGATATGAGCCAGCCTGTTACCGTCATAAACGACATTGTTCCTTCTTGCGGTACTGTGACAGACTTTCTTTCCCAGCCTGCGACTGAATCGTATCTTCGCTCAAAGGAGGCGGTGATCGGAGCCACTGCAGAAGGATGGAACTACTAGACATCGAGCAAGCTCCACCTTCGGTTGGTGGGAATGTGGCCGATCTCCGCGTGAGTCGTTACGTTGGGCGATTCCCAAGTCCACCGGCGATGTTCCTTCTTCGTGAAGATGGAATTCCAATGGAAAAGTCGTGCGGCGGAGAGAAGCCCAACGAGACGGTTGCCGTTTTGGTTTCGAAGCCCATATCCAAACTTCCCAATCCTGTATTCCTCTTCTAGTGGCATCCCGATCTTCGCGTTGAAGTCGCCCACAACGAACTTGTAGAAGGACTTCTCGTTGCGGACGACCTGCTCCACGTCTTCGTAGAAAGCACCTAGTTCTGTTTCGTCAGCTGCTGATGTTGGAGAGTAGCAGTTGATGATGCTGATGGTCTTCTGACGTGGAGTAGTCGTAGGATGGCCAGTCGAGGTGGCAGGATCTCATGCGAATCGACAAGATGGACGATAGATGGGTGGACGACAAAGCCAACGCCTCCAACGTTTCGTGATGGGACCTTTTCACCACGAATGATGATGGTCCCATCACTCATCTGTCGCACGTCCTTCTTCCTGGACTTCGTTTCCTGCAAAGCGATGATGTGGTACTTGATGTGCTCTGCAGCGTTGAGAAGAGCGTGGAGGTCGGCGTTTGTGGAGACTGTCCTGGCGTTGTAGGTGCAGAGCATGAGGCAGTCTCCATGGCGTGTCGTCGGGGCAAACGTGTCTTTTGTCCAATCCAAAAGGCGCCCTGAGTACCCTGACATCGTTCTTGCTACCACCCGGCGCCGTAGGCGGGATCCGATGTGCAGAGTTTATTTCTCTTCTTTTTGCTGATCGAGTAATAAAATGTTTCCCCTACAAGAGCAGAACTACTAGGCCAACTCTTGATTTCCACGAGGCGATCGCTGACCTCGAATGTGGAGCGGGGAGGGACCGCCTAACGACCAGAAGAAGCCAGACGGCGGGGGATCTGGCGTGGCCGGTTCTTAGCTAGTCATCCGGCGAAAACCGGAAACGTCGAACTCCTTTACAGCTTGGGAGGCCCTACCAGAGTATACACTCGGCTGTGCATCGCAGTTCGACACCCTGTGTCACCCCAACGCCACGATGAGGCGACCGACCATTGTGGGAGCCTAATATCTACTATATCATTTCAAAAAGCAGAAAACTCATATTGTATGCTTGCAGTGAGTACAAAACATGCAGTGTAACATGCAAGATACCATGCAGTGAATACAAAAGGCGGAAAATTCACAATATCACATTACAAATTTACAATGAAATGTTTACAAATATCTGCAAAAATGAATAAATATAAAATCAGAGATTCCTTTTTGGGTTACGAACTTTGACATTCAAATACAAAAGTGATTATTGACTCGTAGTTTCAGGAATTTTTAGTTTTTCAACAAAAAAAACTTTTGGAAGTCAAACTAACTTCTCCATTAACACTTCAGAATTCGAATTCGACAATTGTTGAAGCGGTTATCAGGGGTGTCTTTTCAATTTTGGAGTATTTCCTTGCAACCAGTTCTAAGTTTTGAACTTTTTAATTTTTCAATTTTTTAGCCTGGAAAAGTGATAAATTTTTTCACTCAAGATTGTGAGGCTCTTCTTGAGACCTGTAGATTGGAAAAAAGCATTTTGATTTTTTGGTCATCTACGGTGTTCCCTTTTATCTTCCAACTCCGACTGTTCTTAAGTCTTGGCATAGTTACGAACCGCAGTAGGATGTTGAGCAACACGATCAAGATGGCAGTTTCTCTTTATTAGCTTCGACCAACGTTTCGGCGCAATCGCCTTCATCAGAGCCTAGAAAGTCGAATACATAAGGATCTCTTTCCTCAGAATGAAGAAGCAAGACAATTCAGTTGGAAGCTAGTACGAAGGAAAGAACCAGAGCGAGCCACGGCAGAGCAATACTCACCTTAATCGTTGCATAGGGGGTACGAGGTACCACCAACTATGCAATAACTATACCTCTGCTCTATTTATAATAACGATATGACCTGACCTAGCCTCAGAAACCGCAAAAGGCCTGATATGGCGCGAGTTTTAGTTATTGCAATACACTCCTCCTTCCGGTTTATTTTTGGATTCTTAGCGCTGATCCAAGACGCTTCCAAAGTCTTGCGCGATAGAACTTCGGGTTCGTAGGACAAAATCGAGACCCCAATTTGTATTTCAACATTTTCGTGTTGCAGTAAGCGATGACTACCGAGCAATGTACTGGTCCTTGACTTGTTCAGTCCATCTAGATGTTCCTTTATGCGGCAGCAAAGCGGGCGCCCAGTTTCGCCTATGTACGTGTCGCCACATGAAAAACATATGATGATGTATATCACGCCTGCCACCATAAAATCCCCCTCTTTACCGAATGGACTAACTACACAGCCTGGAGTCAAGCAACTCCGATCATACGCTCTATTTCTGACCAATTGCCTCTTAAAGGCAGCGTCCCACCAGACTGGGGGGGGGGGGGGTTACCTGGCTCTCGTAATGATGTAATAGTAGACACCCCCTACCTAAGCGGTGACTGAAGTTCGGAGCGAAAAAGGGGCTACCAAGCCTGAAATTTGCTCCGAAAGTGAGCCGAATCTTACGGTAGGCTCGGGCGAGTGCGAGGTGCATGCAACGTAGAGACGCAGAGTTGTTGCGGGTCCTTGCGCTCATGTGTGCGCTATACGCACTCTAGCCCTGCAAATCGATATTGCCGTGTGGGCGGCGTCCGGCCCTATCGTAAGATTCGGCCCACTTTCGGAGCAAATTTCAGGCTTGGTAGACCCTTTTTTTCGCTCCGAACTTCAGTTATCGCTTAGGTAGGGGGTCTACTATCACATCATTACAAGAGCCAGATACCCCCAATCTGGTGGGACACTGCCTTTAAGGTTGGGCTGTGGAATATCGACCACCCTGAGCGCGTCTTGCAAACCCGCCTGATATACGCATCGCCGCACCGCGCTGCTTATGTAGTCCGAGATGAAAGGCGTGCAGAATGGAATCTTATCCGTGGCTTTTTCCAAGCGATTTCTGCTGCTTAGAAAAGCGCGCGATTTAGGAGTACAGCTGCTTGTTGTGTACCCGTTTGACCTGGCTATTTGTTTGGCTAATGCTAAAGGGTAGGAACGCTCCTGGATGGCCGATGAAACTTCAATAGCCGTTCGACACATGTTTCCAATCATGGACTGCTTGACTTTCTTTGGATGCCCGGATAAGTAATGCACTAAAATGCCCCTTCAGCTGGGTTTCCGATACCACTTTGTTCTATAATCGCTCCGAGATACATGCACTTGTACACTGAGGAACGGTAGCCATTGATTGCAGGGTATTATTATTATTGGTCTAACCTTGAAGTCGCATGGGTTATTGGAGCTAAGACCTCCCGCGGGGAGTTTGTGCGTTTTTAGGAGCGTATAAAGTAGACAAGTTGGTAGATCGCTCTTTAGGCGCGAGATGAGACTTTTGGGAAACCCAGAAGAGCGAGCTATATCGGTCCAAACTCTATTGAGACGGCGATATTGCCTTCCGAATTCTACTGCGCTAGACGGCTGGTAGACAGTCTCGTCTTGCAGGTGATTCCGCGTTATCGCCATGTATAGTTCACGTGAAAGAACGACGAACTCACCCCTCTTTGTCGCTAACGGAAATCTTAATCTCCCCGGCGCTGCAGAGAACCGTGGTGCTGAGCTGGTGTTAATATTTGGACGCTTGTGGCAAATTTGGCGAGGATGGCATATACTGATGTTGCAAACACACGGAACTTTGAATCCATGCTATTTGGTTCCTGCGGTTTGAATAACAGCCTAGGAAAGGGTATAGCAGGGAGAGGACTTAGAACCCGTTTCTCCGCTCTCTTTCACTCTGCTCGCTATTTGCCTTGCGCCGCAGTCCTTTGTTAACAATTTGTAGGCTGCCTGCGATTTTGCTGATACCTTGGTCCTATTGATTGTGTAGGTGCAAAATTTGGACCGAGATCCAAAACTGAGATTGCATTATCTGATAGGAGTGCAGTGCCAATGATAGACATACGTGAAAGTAGCTGTACTCCTAGATCGCGCGCTTTTCTAAGCAGCAGAAATCGCTTGGAAAAAGTCACGGATAAGATTCCATTCTGCACGCTTTTCATCTCGGACTATATAAGCAGCGCAGTGCGGCGATGCGTATATCAGGCGGGTTTGCAAGACGCGCTCAGGGTGGTCGATATCCCACCGCCCAGCCTTAAGAGGCAATTGGTCAGGAATAGAGCGTATGATCGGAGTTGCTTGACTCCAAGGTGTGTAGTTTGTCCATTCGGTAAAGAGGGGGATTGTATGGTGGCAGGCGTATATACATCATCACATGTTTGTCATGTGGCGACACGTACATAGGCGAAACTGGGCGCCCGCTTTGCTGCCGCATAAAGGAACATCTAGATGGAATAAACAAGTCAAGGACCAGTACACCGCTCGGTAGTCATCGCTCACTGCAACACGAAAATGCTGAAATACAAATTGAGGTCTCGATTTTGTCTTACGAACCCGAAGTCCTATCGCGCAAGACTTTGGAAGCGTCTTGGATCAGCGCTAAAAGTCCAAAAATGAACCGGAAAGAGGAGTGTATTGCAATAACTAACGAGCTCGCGCCATATCAGGCCCTTTGCGGTTTCTGAGGCTAGGTCAGGTCATCTCGTTATTATAAATAGGGCAGAGGTACAGTTATTGCAGTTGGTGGTCCCTCGTACCCCCTATGCAATGATTAAGGTGAGTAATGCTTTGTCGTGGCTCGCTCTGGTTCTTTCCTTCGTACTAGCTTCCAACTGAATTGTCTTGTTTCTTCATTGATGTCTGAGGAAAGAGATCCTTATGTATTCGACTTTCTAGGCTCTGACGAAGGCGATTGCGCCGAGACCTTGGCCGAAGTTAATAAAGAGAAACTGCCATCTTGATGGTGTTGCTCAACATCCTACTGCGGTTCCCTTTTATATCAGCATATCGGGCATATTTTCACTTTTCATCATCAATAACTTAGTTTATTCAACCTACCATGGCTTATTTAGCCCGCTTAACCACTAATTCATGAAAATATTGAAGGACTTTCCTCATTTTATATCCATGCCATTTTCCTGTAATTTCCAGTTCGTTCCGCGACGTCAAAAGGAAGATTTAAAAAAAAAGAAACATTCCTGATAGCTGCTTGTTTTTTAGGTATACAGGATTATTTAATTTTGTGACCATTTTCCTTTAGAAAACTCTTCTCCATATAGCTTTGTTATTTGCATTGTTCTCAAAAATTGCCAATTTTTGCTGTTTATGATATAGATATGCAGGATGTTGAGCTATCCCTAAGGCTGTTATCGCAACTCAGCGCGACGAGGTGCGAAAAAGTCTCTAGGCAAGAGTTTCAGACGACGAACATATCTACTGTGCCATCTGCAGTGGCTTTGCCGGCAATTCCGGCAGCTAGCTGCGGCAGCAGTCGGCTGCCCGGGTACCAATTCCTACGCACCCATCGGTTTTTGTGACCACACTGCCCCGGGCCTGGCGATGTCTTGCAGAAGGATATGTAACCGTTAAATCTTATGCGGTCTGCTAATGACATAAAGTAAGCCTTTTGCTGCATGTCGGAGGAGAAGTTTACAGCAGTCCTGTACATACTTTTAACGACAGATTTTTTGGCTTGCTTGGGATGGGCTGAAATGCAGTGAATGAGAACTCTTGCTGCAGGGCTTGTTCATGTTCTCCAACAACCTTCTATAGATTGAAAATTACACAGTAAGCGTTCAATGCCGTTGTTCTCCTTACATCTTCAATGGCCACGATCAGAAGCATTCTTGTCAACCTGCATCATTTAATGTCCATTTCACCGCACTCTCTTTTTTAGTGTCATTTACTCGTCGTATATATCTGAAATTTCTAATTATGCCACGAGAGAAAAGGCATTGCCCGGAGGGAAACCAGAGTAAGAATGTGCGAGATAAATGCGACGCAATTGCGAGGTGTTCGCGAATTGAATATTGCCTTCCGATGCGCCTGGAGAACAAGCGGAGAGACTTTGGAGGATCCTGATATGCCGCCATCCTTGTACAGCCCCCTTCAGGGCCCGGCACCGATGGTTTGGGGTCAAACTGGACTTCGTTTTTGGAGGTAGAAGCAACGGGGACATCGTTTTTATGAGGTCCTGGAGGAAGCGCCAAAAAACACGACGAACATGTCAGGCACGAGTTGAACGTGTTCTTTCGCAAGCGCGCGAATTTTAAATGCAAGACTCAAACAAACAAATGGCTTGTTTACAGCGCACAAACAATCACATAGCTCCGAATTTGGGCTATGAGTATACAATATTACTCCAAACTATGTTATGTAAAAAGTTTCCAAGACTTATGTGTCTGAATACCCGTTCCGAATTTGTTGGTTTCTAGACCAACCACCGAACCAACTGGTTGGTTCGGAGCATAAATTTCGGAGAGTTCACATAAGTTTTGGACCTTTTTGATTTGGACGATTAAAACGCTCAAAAATCTATTATATAGGAAGAGAGCGAATTAAACCATTGCCTCTCCTCTTCTTTTGAGCCAAAAGTAGTGCAAATCTATACGCCTTGATAGATACTGCGCTCCAATCACACGCGGTGTCCTTTGAACTATGTGGCGAAAAATGCATTGCCAGATTGTTGAGGCCACAGATTTGGTTGGCCTAGGAGGTTCTCGACATTAGCGCTAAAATGGTACACTACCCAATGACAGAGCCTTTAATCAACTCGAAATGCTTTCTTTTTACTTTTTTTGTTGTATTAGTTACCTCAAAATGCGCTTTTTTCGCTTTTTTAATGTTATTTTGACTAATTAAGGGTTTCCATACTGATTTTTACGTCAAGAGGGACTTCGTAAATTTTCGCAAAGTCATGGGGGACTTCGTTTCCAGAAACGCTTCAAACCAACGCGTGCCGGGCCCTGGCCCCCTTCATGGTATTTCGTAATTAGCGCAGTGTATGTGTGCAGTTTGATTCGGTAAACTCATTTTGTACATAAGACAAACAAACAGCATGCAACGTTGTTTTCGCAAAATCTAGATTTTGTTTGAAGAATCAGAATCAGTCCGAAAATTTGTGCCGCTTTTCAAACCTAGTCTCAACTCACTTCAGAGTAATGTTCGGCAAATGCTCTAAACAGTGTTTGATACAGGGAACTCCTCTTTTTAGCAGTAATATATTTGTCCCGAGAACTTTAATGGTAACTCGAAATCGTCAGAACTTCAACCCATAAGTTATACCTTTATTTTAGCCATTTTTCAATTTCGGCTTTTTGGAATAGACTGTATGACAGCTCGATAGGGTAAAAAAATGCAATGTGATGCATTTTTTGGCCTCCAGAGCAGGTTTTATAGAATGTATGAATTGCTTGACTCTACTAAATTTGATGTCGATCATGCTACTCACCATCACCGCTATGTTTCATTGAAGCAGCTTTTTCTCCTCTTTCTGATACTTTTTCCCCCAGTTTGTGACGATTAGGGAATTATCAAAATTCTTAATTTCAAAAGCCTTCAGGCTGTACTCGGAAAATGCGAATTTCGATATTATGACGCGAAAAGCTTATGCTCAAAGACTTAATTGAAAATCATGCTTAATTTTTGATAGTTTCAAATTACGAGAATCCACTAATGTCTGGTGTTTGTGTACCTTATAAGCTCGCAAAAATGAAGACTCCTGGAGAATCGTCTTGCAAAATAGCGAAAGTTACCTACAAAAACCCAAAAAAATTTTAGCATTGCACTTTGCTTGCTCTATTTAACGGTTATTTCAAAGATAAGCTAGATCTAAGGAAGGTAACATTGGATGGGGATTCTAAAATGTGAGAGACCGTCAAGGACGTCAGAGCAGTAGGTACTTGAAGAAGAAACACATTCTGCTCTAAACACAGTACTGTTCAGAGCATTCGTCTAACATTACCCTGAGCGATTAGATGTTAAGTCTGAAAAACTGCACGAACTTTTGGACCGACCTCATTATATTATATGGGTTCAGATTGGCTGCAAAAAACACATTTTTGCGATTATTTAGTGAAAAGCGATATGTGGGCGCAAATGCTTCATCAAAATCTGTCAGATGACAGTATTGAGTAACTAACTGACCAGCTGCAATTTCGTTTTTTCAATTGAAGAAAAAAAAACCTGCAATGTGCTTTTCCAAAATGACTTCTGTTGAAAGTTCACACCTCATTCGCAGCTGAGCAGACTTAGTCACAGTTCATTTACCGTAGTTCTGCAGCAAGCCGTTAGAGCTGAGCCCAAATGCGCGGCGTTCGCGACGTACGCGACGTAAGCAGCGCACGCCCCAAATCTTCATGCACATGTGCGTGCGCCGCGTACGTCACCTACGCTGTGTACGTTGCGCAACCTAGCTCAACTCTTGACGTGCGCTAGCATTATTGTGGTCGAAAAGGTAATGAGATCCTGAGAGTGAAAATTTCATAGGTAGGGGGTTTGAAGTTTAAGCAAACAATTTAATGAGCTTTGAATAATGTAAAGATGCTACGTTCTGAGTTATTTTTTCTAGAAGGATTGTTTTGAGATACGCAAGCTTGCATATTAGAATTGCGTGCGATTTTTTGAGGACATCAACTTCCATGTACTGTTTCGCACAGCTTTTGGTAACTAGCTGCCGTTTTCATAAGTTTTGTGCAGCACATCGCGCAAGCTTTCTATAACATCTTCGACAGGACAACGTTGTCAAGTGCATATGATACAGTATTACGCTACTTCAACGTATTTATTGAATAAAAATATGCATTTGAATTGATATTTGGATTTGAGAGAATTACAGCGATGCGATGCAGAAGGAAGCTGTTACAACACGTTTTGGATACTAACTGGGCTAACTGGTATGAGCGTTCCGCGTCTCTGTCTCTTATGTTGCTAAACTCACTCTGTCTGGTTCTACATACCTCAACCAGCTTTGATGGAGCAAAGTCATCTCATGATAATCAATATCCAATACTCAACATATGTACAAAACACTGCACCATTCTTGGAAATCCCACAGAGGATGTGGTGCGACTACTTGATTATAACATTCAATGTTCACAAAAAAGACGCAACAAAGATTCGATTTTTTTGAAAACTTCAATCGGGCAGTTGCTTTGCAATCTAATCCTTACTGGAAAAGGCAGCTGGAAACATGTTAACATTGCAATCACCTATTGGGAGTCAGTTGGTTACCAAGTAAAAGCATTCTCCGATAATTAACTTTCATAAACTTTATTGATTTCCTCACATCCCACCTTACCTTTTTGCTAATTTGCAACCTTCTTGCTCAAAATTTGTCACTAATCGAAAAAATGATATGAATAGCATAACCAATGATATTTGTCTCGTACATGTGCAAAGTTCACAACAGTAGTCCAGAATCAAAATGCTACATTTGCAGGTATAAGCACACACAGAAATATAGGCAGGGTATTTGGTAGAAACACTTCTGTCATTAACGTCCCCCCGAACGGTCGGCTTATTTTGCTGCTTTGATCTAACCAACGATCGAGGATAGTTAAGAAGAAGTTCGGTGGAAGAAACCGTGGCTGGTCCACCGAAGGATGCCAAGACGAGATACCAAAGAACGCAGGACCCAACGACGACAAGAACAGTTGCGCGTATGTTTTTACAATGCTCGTTCTCTGTATAGTAGGAAAGATTAGTTGCGCTAGAGGAGGAACTAAGTATGATAAAATTTGATATTTTCGGATTATGCGAAACTCGTCGCAGCGGCTCTTCTTATACGAAACGAAGCTTCTCGAACTTACACTTCTATAATAGTGGACGAACAAATGGAGAAGCCACTAGAAGAAGAGTCGGCATACTAGTGATTGAGCGCATTCATCGTTATTGCGTAGGAGTAACCTTCGTCTCGGAACGCCTTATGCAGATCCACTTTCGGATGCGGGGAAGGTCTATGCGGGTTTCTATAGCCTACGCACCATGGCTGGAGAATGATTTTGAAGAATTTGTAGAAGAACTTCGATGCGCACTTTCACAAAAACGATACACCTATGACATTTTGGTTGGCGACTTTAACGCGCGTATAGGAAGAGATGGGCCACGAAGCGAATATGTCGGCGACAAGTGTCTTGGAATACGGAATAGTAAAGGGCAGGCCATGCTTGAGTTCGCTGAGTCTGAAAAATCCTATGTAATGAATTCCTTTTTCGAAAAGCCTCACAGACGAGGATGGACTTGGCGATCTCCCAATGGACAAGTACTGGAAGAGATAGATTACAGATTGACACGACAACCAAGGATAGTAACTAATATTGCCGTTCTCAACAAATTTAATGCTGGAAGTGACCACAGACATATCCGGGCTGATGTCGACATCCGGATCATGCACAGTAAAGTACGTTTTGCTCGACTGCCTCCCGATTATTGCGAGCTCAAAATGAAGACAGCTTTACTTAATGATCCCCGAGTAAATGGAATTTCATCAACTCTGATATCGAATGATCCGGTGAGCTCTTGGTTGCAACTACGCGCATCAATACAGAAGGCTGCTGCTCATGCAGAAGTCCACTGGGAACCGCTAAAACGGATATCCGATAGAACCCAAGCCATTCTTCGTTTGAGACGTGAAGTGAAGTACGGGATAAGACAGAAGAGTTCTTTCGACTCCGTTGAATACTCCACTGTTTGCAAGGTTGCCAGATGGTCAATAAAAGACGATCTCCATCAACATCATCTTTCTGTTCTGAAGCGTGTCGAGTCAACCGTATAAAGCGTGGCCGTCTTGAGCTTGTTCATCAACGAGAAACTATCTGCCAGCTACGCCGACCAGATGAGACACTAACAACCAACTCCACCGAAGCTGGTTTACTCGCTACTACTTACTTTGCTGAACTTTACGAAATACGCGACAATCCCATTCAGCCTCACACCCATCGAATCGTAAATTACCCAATAACTGCGGACGAGTTGAGGGTAGCTGCCTCAGAAATTCGCGGAAACACTGCCCCAGGAATCGATGGAATCCGATCTATAGCTGCGAAGTATGGAGTAGAGATTGTTGCACCACAATTAGCAGATATCATGAACCGAATGTTCGAGAAAGGTAGCATACCCAATGAATTTGCACATGCTTCCATGATTCTACTTCACAAGAAGGGCGATCGGTATGACATCAAAAACTACCGCCCGATCTCCCTCTTACCCTCATTGTATAAGGTTTTGACAAGAGCTTTGGCCCACCGGATAGAGGAAAAGGTAGATAAACGTCTTTCCATTGAGCAAGCCGGTTTTCGAAGAACGTTTTCAACTACCGACCGCTTGCAAACAATTAACCAACTTATTGAGAAGACCCATGAATACCATCTACCAATAGCACTTCTTTCCCTCGACTTTAAAAAAGCTTTCGATACTATTAAATTCAACGCAATTTGGGAAGCTCTTGCCTACTTTGGAGTAGATAATGATACGATTTTGATGATACAACTATCATATCAAACCGCAAGAGCCTCACTTCAACTTAATAACATCAACTCGTCTTTCATACATAGAGGAGTCCGTCAAGGCGATGCATTGTCTCCGCCATTTTCATCACATGTCTGCAGTACGCGATCGAATCTATACAGTGGAAAGAAGGAGAAGGATATGACATTGGTGGAAAAACGTTTACGTTACCTTGCTTTTGCGGATGACATTGTACTCATAGGTCTCAGTGCAAGTCATTTAAAATCAATGGCTGTAAAGCTTCTCCATGCATGTTTTCGAATAGGACTTCAAATTAATGGCCATGAAACCAAGTGGATGGGCGAAGACAGAGACAACACTTGGACGAGCTCGATAATCACACTGAACTTCAAAGTCATTGAACGTGTAGGTTGCTTCGTATATCTTGGACAGCTAATTCAATGCCCACGCAGTCATGATAAAGAAATTTCCAGACGCATAAGTGCGGCTTGGAAAGCATTTGGAAAAGTACGACAATTTATCAGCAATCGAAATGTTGCTGTTCATCTCAAACGTCGTTACTTTAATACCGTGATACTTCCAACGCTTTTATACGGTTGCGAAACTTGGGCGGTGACTAAGAACTCGCTGCTGAAACTTCTT
Source organism: Cylicocyclus nassatus (assembly GCA_958299035.1). NCBI lineage: Eukaryota > Metazoa > Nematoda > Chromadorea > Rhabditida > Strongylidae > Cylicocyclus > Cylicocyclus nassatus. The sequence goes on from CATQJL010000001.1 coordinate 7,771,390, forward strand.
CGATGCCAAAGTGCGATGGAACGATCAATGCTAGGATTTCGCTTAATAGACCAAAAATCTTCAAAATGGATACGTTTATCACGAAACTGAAAGATGTAGTCGCAATAGCTCGTCGAAGAAAATGGCGATTTGCTGGAAAAAAACTTGGCAAAGAAGGCGATGAAAGATGGACAGACATGCTTACACGTTGGATTCCACCAATTGGCAGACGTTTTCGGTGATGGAAAACCTAGAACGCGTTGGGAAGACGACATCCATAAGCATTGCAAGATATATAAACCTAATTGTAATTGGCAGGAGCTAAGAATGGAATGTGCTGTATGGAGAACACTTGGTATATATTACATATGCGGTCCCACTACTGACATAATGAAGACTCACATGATATCATCACGGTCTTTTGCATGAACAGTGTAAACCGTTGAGAATGAATAAAAGATAAGATAAGATAAGCTTTGGTAGAACAGATAGATATAGACAGTTTTGATTATCCATTCACAACGTTGCTTAGTTGTGTATTATAACAACATCCGAAAATACACTTATCCCTCAGACAATGAATATGTTTAGCCAAAGACTTTGGCGATAATTAAGAAACTCAGAAGATTGAGAGATTAAAGTGTGAAAAGCAAACTTTTTGGGAAAGCGTAATCAAGCTCTACATATACTAAGAAAGTGCTTAGAATAAGAAGTAAGCGCTTAGAAGACAATAAATCCTCTACGTCGTTTAATCTTACTTGAATTGGTAAAATTTACTGACCCTACAATTCACTTCTCTACGAATTTTGTTTTATTAGTGCTTTTAGGACCAGCGTCTTCGGTGACCAGCGAATTTTGTATACGTTCAGGGGGAAAGATATGGCATACGCCGGCAGGTACGTATGAAACCGCTAGTGAGCAAACGCAAACGTACAGCAAGATAAAGTACGCAATCAGGGAGTGTTATCTTCCATTTTAAATGGTAACAGCAGAGGAAAAATGAGTCAGTGATGTCGAAACTCGAGTTTAGATGTTAATTCAGAGATAATTCTGCGTTTTCTTCAAAACTCACAGTTTTTTCTTCAAATTCTGACTTTCGCTTTTCAAGTTTCGAGTTTTAACTCTCGAACTCGAAGTTTCGATTTGCTGTTATAGGAACTTCAGACACGTTACTGCAAAAGCGATGTTCAAATTGGAGCTTGAACCTAACTGGTCTAACTCTAAATCCTACTACTGAAAAGCTAAAATATGAGGCACTTTTCAAGCTCAAAACTGCTTTCTCTTAGGCCTCGGACAGAGTTCACGCGATTTGGTTTTTCAACACGACTAATTGTGACTAACTATCACAATCGAAGTGCAAGCTGGTCGGCATGCAATAAGCTCGTAACATTTGTCTTGTCGCGATTGAACCGTGACGATCAAATCGCATGAACTATGTCCGAGGCCTTAGTCTCAATTTATATCTAATTAGGGCACGAATATCGGCAACATTGCAAAACATTACTTTATTTTTCGAAAAGAAAGTCTCTGAGTCTTCAGTTGCTAACTCAGCGATACTGATTTTTTTAGACGACTCGGTCGTTTGCGTTTACAAGGTGCAAAATGAAAAGAGACAACTGGATTTAAGTAAGTTTCACTTTTCATGCTTTCCGTGCTCAATCACAAGCATAAGCTTAGATGTGCTGCAAAGAAAGCTTGACGGTTTATAAGATATCACTTTGACAAAATAAACTGCTAAGTCAATTTTTAGATCCAATAATTGATGATGTTTATAGGCTATGGGAGCATAAGCCATCGTCTTTTGATGGGGTTCATGGGTTCACATATGGCAAGGCTGATAAACTAGTGGTCATTGAAAACGCTCTGAGATTTACTGACTCTAGGCAAACGTTCATATCAAATTGAAATAAATTTTGTGCATCAAAATTCAGCAATCTTTCCATTTTTGTGTTCTTGATATTTGGATAACATGATACATTGCCACCGCTGATTGGCTAATATTCGCATGCACATATTCGTAGAACTGAAATCTTAGGGTTCTATAGTGCGATTTTCACTCTTTATCCGTTCTCCACTTCATTTGACTGTTAGTCATCGAACACTCTTGGAAGCGCACTGCAGCTTTCTAAAATCATATATAAACCGTTCAGTTATGTCACAAATCCACGGTATAGATGTTGTAACAACAATAACTGGCTTTAGCTGAAGAGTTTTGAGTCCTTCGTGATATGCAAAGTTCATCCCTTCGTGCCTGCCATAAACAGTTTTGGCGCTAAATTTAGTATGATGGATCTCTTCTATTTGGTTAATGGGAACAAGCGGTAGACAACCTACACTGATCTCATATAGTACAGAAGAAGTTAGCCAATGGCATCAAAGGAGAAGGTTACGTTGATGAATCTGTTGCTGAACCGGAAGAAAACTTTATTTAGATTCTGTGGTATGGAAAAACCGTGTCGGCAAACCTTGAGCGTATATCAAAGATTCTCTTTGTAGGAGATTACTTTCAGCCGAAGTGGAGCAGCTGAGATGAGCCACAAACAGATGCCGTGTAAATGGCTGTTCATATTTTATAGAGAATTTTTCCAACACCTATAAAGCTCAGCGCAACGATTAGGATTAGAATGACCACATCTAAACAATATGATCCTACACCTTGGAATCGTTTGTGCTACGGACACTTCAGCAATATTTACTTTTTAGAGATTGATTTGTCTACAACGACTGCCTTCTCAGGATATTTAGGCAAAAACTGATTTCTGATAATCGAAAATGCAAATCGTTTTAAGGCAATTTTTGCTTTTGTCGCGGTGAGGTTAAAAAGTAGTTTTAGTACATAAATTTGCTGGCAAAAATTGTTTCAAATTCAAGGAAATTCTGTCGCTTTTTGTTTGTTGCTATGCACTGCAACCAGGCGAACCTTAAAAATGCCTGAGGGGTGTTGTTCGATAGAGCAAAGCTAGCTCTACAGACTGGTTTGATAGTTCCGCTCTAAGATTTCCCTCTCAAAAGTTCCAAACGCCGAAAAAATGAAAAAAAAATTAGATTTTTCTCCAAAACTTTTTATGGACTTCCCGCTCGCACACATCTATACTGTCGACATCAAATCATACTGTCATATATGCAGTTTCCGCATTTTTTACTAGAAACTAAGACATCGAGAATTTTTCTGCTTTATTTGCAGCAATACTGGGCGTTTCAACATAAGTAATTCTTTACTACAAGCCTTAGTGAGTATAACTGAAAATTTTCAGTTTTTTTTTTCGAGTGTCGATAAAAAAGTCAAGTTTGGCCCCCTCTTCTGATTTTTTATGCTCAAATCGAAATTTCTCGAAAGATTGCTGAAAAAAATTTGCAGTTGTACTCATTAAGGCTTGTATTATAAAATTACTCATGTCAGAACGGCCTAACATTGCTGAGAAACATATGAAAATTTCGGTTCCTCGGCTTCAAGGAAAAAACAGCAACAGCATATATGGTTCTGATGTCGATAGTATAGGTGTCTGCAAGTGAGAAGTTTTTGAACGGAGATCTATCTTTTTCCCGTTGGCCAATCAAAATTTTTCAATTTTTTTCTAAACTTCGTGTGGTGCAACCTTGAAGCAGGAGTATCAACCAGTTCGTAAAACTTACTTTGCTTTATCAAACAGTACCCCAATCTTGGGGTATGTCTGGTTGCAGTGCCATTACAAGCAGATATTAGGTTGTCCGGAAATTAATGCCCGTTTTGAACTTCAACCGCAATAAGTCATACACTTCTCATTTCTAAATAGGTTGCAGAGTACCATTCGATAGAGCAAAGCAAGCTCTACAAGATGTCTTTTTTGCTTTTGCAATAGCTCTTATACACCTCGAGTTTTAAGGTGAAAAGTAAAAAGACTCAACTGCCCGAAAAATTGAGAAAAATCGTAACCCAGTTCATAAAATTCCTACTGAAATTCTTACTTGCTTACGTAAACACTATCCACATAAGACAACTATATACGCCTTCGCCGCATTTTTCCCTCTGTTAGAAACCAAAAATATCGAAAATTTTCGTGCATTTGCCAGAGTGATGCTGTGCCGTCCCTACATAGGTAATACATACATAGGTAATAATTGTATACCACAAGCCTGTAGAAGTACAGACTCAAATTTTCAGCTCTCCACAAGCTTCAGTTCTCGAGAAGTACCGAATACAGCTTTCCCTAATAAGGTGGTCTAAGCTAAAATTCAAATTTCTCAAGAACTAAAGCCTTTAGAGAGCTGAGAATTTACGTTTATACTTCTACAGGTTTGTAGTAAACAACTACCTATGTGAGGACAGCACAGCATCACTTTGGCAGATGCACGAAAATTTCCGTTTTCCTGATTTTTAACAGAGGAAAAAATACGGCAAAGGCGTACATAGATGTTTTAGGTGGATAGTGTTTACGTGAGCAAGTAAGAACTTTTGTAGGATTTTTATAAAGTGAGTTACGATTTTTTTCGATTTTTTGGGCTGCTAAGTCTTTCTAGTTTTTGGCTCGAAACTCGAGGTGGATAAGAGCTTTTGAAAAGCAAGATAGCCTTTTTATAAAGCTTGCTTTGCTCTACCGAATGATACTTTGCAACCTATTTAGAAGTGAGAAGTGTATGACTTATTGCGGTTGAAATTCAAAACGGGCATTAATTTCCGGACAACCTAATAAAAACGACTTATTTTCTTGACAACCTATTGGATCTACTGAAAAAGTCCTTATTTGACCTGTTTGATAAATTTATCTAGAGTTTGGCACTGACATATGTATACATACAGTGCTGGCCATGATTATGAAGACACTTTAGAAATCATTGTGATTTACGTTCTTTTCGATGAACTCGTCTGAAACTTTGCTGTGTAGTGTGCATGCATGCTTACCATAACTCCTCGAAACGGCTTCCAATCCCGCTGGTTTCGAACGGAAAAAAATGGAAAAATTCAAAAGAGCCTGTTTTGAAAGCTGGACAATCTCAAATTTTTTTTGTAGAGTTACATCCCAAAATATAAAACTTTTGCAACACTTACGACCTGTCATCCTACTCAAGGAAAGATGATCATTGAATTTTTCTTTTCCAACGGCATCAAAAATCAAACTGCTTCAACAGACAGCTGGTTTGAGGAGTTTTCAAGCTCGTATTCATTTCAAATGACAGTTGTGGAATACACTGAGCTTTTTCGATAGATAAGGTGAAGAGCGCTTTCATATACTCTGCGTAATCGCTGATTTTGGCAGACAAACTCCAACTCCATTGTAGGATTTTCACGCTTTTACACCACAAAACTCACTTTTCAATGTTCGTGAAGTGATGGGCTCGATTTATTACGTTGCCTACATGTTGACGCAGCTTTTGCAACAACTTTTAGATTTTTTTAGTGTTGCAGTTGCCGTTTAGATCTGAAATACTTTCCACGAAAACTCTCTGCGAGCAGTAGATTCAACATAATCACAAATCTCACTATTTTTTTCCCTGTTTCATGTCACATTTTACGCGGTAGCTGAGATTGACTAAGATTTTGAAGGAAGTTTCAAGCGGTCTGCTGTTCGATTTCCTGATTTGAGTTGCATATGATTGTGCAGGGTGCTCCACTCAACTCTCAGAGGATGACAACTGCGGCTGATCCGGAATGTTCGACACCGAAATTTTTTCCTGACTAGGCACACATGTTTATTGTTGTACAGCGCACTTAATGGCTACATGGCGTTGTTTTCTGTAACTTTCATCTATCGAAAAGGCTCAGTGTATTCCAGAACTGTCATCTGAAATGAACACGAGCTTGAAAACTCCTCAAACCAGCTGTTTGTTGAAGCAGTTTGATTTTTGATGCCTTTGGAAAAGATCATGCAACGATCATCTTTCTTTGGATGACAGGTCGTAAGTGTTGCAAAAGTTTCATATTTTGGGATGTAACTCTACAAAAAAATTTGAGAGTCAAGGAATGCGACAATGTTAAAAGACCAGGTGTTTTTATGATTGTCCAGCTTTCAAAACAGGCTTTTTGGAAATCTTCCATTTTTCTCCGTTCGAAATCAGCAGGATTGGAAGCCGTTTTTAAGAGTTATGGTAGGTATGCATGCGCACTACACAGCAAAATTTAAGGAGTTCATCGTAAAGAAGGTAAATTACAGTGATTTCTAAAGTGTCTTTATAATTAAGGCCAGCACTGTATATTGATTTGTACCCATAGAAGGTGTTGCTTCTCCGAGGTGTATCTCTTAGAAAGTCAAATCTCCGCAAAAAGCTGGAATGGGGGCTAAAAAACATACTTGGCCCAAAAGTTCGGTAGCACCGTTTTTAACAATCCATAACTTCTTCTCAAAAATTTGCATTGTTTTACCTTTGTTTAAAGGAAAAAAAACATACGCTCTACGATATCACCTGAAAAATTTTCTAACACGAAACAACTGCAAAGATAAAAGCTGTAAGGTAATATAAGGTAATCAGATTACCTCAAATTCTGATTTTCCTGCGTAGAGTTGGCAAAACGGAACAAATTCTAGGATTTGTGACGTTCTTCTCCTTTTTGAACAAAGTCGTGCTAATCAAGCTCTTCTTCGAAAAGTTACGAATTTGAGCAACCAGCAAAACGGCAGATCCAATTTTTTCGAAATTTTTCTGAGGAACCATGATTTTTGATGAACGCCTGATAATATTCTTCTAGATAGAAAAGCCATAATCTCACAAAACTGCTCATATTTTTGAAGTTCAGATTTTCGGCTCTTCTACACAGAAAGTGTTAGAGGTCTGTCAACTACTGCCTTTCCTTTTTTTAGCATAAAAGTAAGTGATACGACATGATGCCAGGCTTCATAAACTAAGATTTTTTCAAACTATCGCCGTCGAGAGTTTGGCCTTCAAGCACTTTTTGGAAAAATTATAACGGATAAAGGATTCGGAGTCTTTACAACCTCTTTCACTTCATAGTTGACAAGACTGCTGACTGCATGCGGCCTTTACAGTGGTTTGCGGCCAGCCAATTGCCAAGTCAATGCTTTCGTCCTGCCAGATTACTCTGGTACCCCGCTCCCGAAGTCTGGAGGACTTGGTTGGTCCAAAGCGGGATGGAACATGAGTCCCGATCTGGTCATAGCACCACGACGCCACTCGTTTCTTACGAAATTCGTCTGCACTACCTGTATCTCATTGATCGTCGCTTGTCACTAGTGGGATCCGCGACTTCTTCATTCGTTCCTGCCGCGAGCGATCGTTGATCAATATCTTCTCATTGCATCAGGTATGCGAGGAACGCTCTAAAGGACTTCTTTGAAGGACTTCGTGAACATGTCCGGCTATCGGGTCGGCAATCTTCCTTTTCAGCGTTTGACGTCCAGTGATGTCCAATCCTTTACAGCTCTAGTCCACAACTGTCGTCAATACGCATCACGTGTCCGGCACGTCTGATTTCATTCTGTTCTGCGTATGCGGCAGCACCCCCGATCTTCGATCGTTAACGTGGGGTGGAGCTTCGTATTCTTTCTCTTACTTGCGCAAGTCGGGACATCTTGAAATCAATCTCTCAACAGCGCGTTCGTTGACGCTTACCGATTATGTCCTGCTTCGGTCCACGTTTCCGAAGCGTACGTCAAAGCAGGTGGAATTGAAGATGGGCGCAAAGCCGAGTGTTCTTAGTCTTCTTCACTGCGTCCTTAATAGCCATGTATGCTCGCCATGATGCTCGTTTCCTTCTGCTCATCCGAAACTAACCGTTCATCATGTTGACTTCCCAACCTAAGCAGACGCGGCTAGGGCATTCAGCGATCGTCATTCCATTCAACATGAAAGGAGCATCAAAAAGCCATTCTTTTCTCATAAACATCGTCTTCGTCAGATTTTGAAACTGATTTTTTCACAAACATTGTCAAAATGGGCCAGCATTCATTCCGCTTGCGTAATGCCCGGTGTAATCAGGACTATGTCATCAGCGAATCGAAGGTGGTGTAGTTGCCTTCCGTCGACTTTCACATCCATGTCGTCCCACTCTAGTGTCCGCATGAGTTTTCGAGGGTGCCGCTGAAAAGTTTCGGCGATATCGTGTCGTCTTGTCGTACTCCTTTCTTCACGCGACGGTGATGTCCTTGCAGAATGGTGCGATCTTGGTTGTGAAGTCATTGCACAGCTCATGAATCATCTTGATGTACTAAGTTGAAATACATTGACTGTTCAAAGCATCGATGACAGACTCAGTCTCAACCAAATCTTTTGCCTTTTCCAAGTCTATGAAGATGAGACGGAGCGGCATCCTGTAATCGCGCGATATTTCGATGAGCCTTATTATCTGGTGTGGTCCATAATACTAAATAATTTCCGGCACTCACCTTGCTTGCATGGTTGTCTTTGTCTAATTTATCCATCGATCCCGTTGAGAATAACTCGTGTAAAGAGTTTGTACTCTACAGACAACTGGATGGGGCGACAGTTGCCGATGTCGCAAAGATCTCCCTTCTTGTACAGCAACACGGTCTCAGTGGTCTTCCATTGACTTGGAATCGTGCATTCCGTCAGGTACCGCGTGAAGAGCCTCGCCAGAGTTCTAAGAGATTTTTCAGGTGTTTCGGTTTGATTCTGTCGGGCCCTTCTGTACGGCATTTATTGACATGATAGCTTGTCGAACCTTTGGAAGAAGAACTGATGTGCAACATATCCGTCCATTTTGAGATGGCATGGTGGTAGGTAAACATGACTTGCAAAGAGATCTGAGTAGAATTTGTGACTTTCTCTTTCGACCTTCGAAAAGGTTGTGGTTCCATTAGGGCGGTGTAGTGCGGTCAGTTTGGTTTGAAATTGGCGATGCTTCGGCGGGCACTGCGTATACTTCTTCCGGCCTCCGCGGCGTCAACCATAACTTCTGCTTTTCTTCCTTTGAAAACTTTTTTCATCGCCTCTCTGAATTTGTTTGTGAACTCAGACGTAAATTGATAATTGCGTGGCTCTGCTCGTCCACTTTGGCGTATTAGCTCTAAAGCCTTTATTGACAGACGCTTCCTCGTAATTCTTGTTCTCACCTTCCTCAGCATAGCCTTGATGCTGGACAAACCTTTCGTACTCTTCGTCGATGTTTTCTATCACGGTATCTCGCCAAAAGGCCGGATATCGAAGAAAATAGGTTCCAAATGGTAGTAATTGTGGGACGGTGTTTTCGAACTCACTGGCTCTTTCCCCATTCCGTGGAAACAGATGGCACAAAGGAGACGATGGTTCGGATCCCGTGTAGAATTTCGGAACGACAGCGACGTCCGTCAAACAATACCTTCCATTGACGATAATGTGATTATGGTACTCTCCACCAGGCGATTCCCAGGTCCAGCGTCGGGAAGAGACTTTCAGATTGCGAGTTTCCATGGATGGACCTCGTCATCATGATGCACTCGGACAGTTTCTCCCTTTGTTTGTCTCACTGTAATCCATGTGTCCCGATGTGAAGCTCTGCAGGCGACCTTCTTGCTCCAATCTTCGCGTTGAAGTCACCGACGATGACCACATAGAAGGTGTGCCTTCTCTGTAAAACATCTCCAAGTTCATGTAGAAGGCCTCGACTTCGTCATCCTCGTAGCTCGATGTTGGAGCGTACGCTATGAAGACCGCTAAGGCTGGGATTGATCGACATCGTGATACTCGTAAACGTCCGGCCCGAAATATGAGTTGTTTTAATAAGTTGATGCTCACGATTAGGGCCAAACTCGTATTGACAACGCGTAGACTCGTGTGGACTCCTACGCTGTCGACTCCCACCTGTCACATGTTACTAAGAACAGTTCTTTCCCTATCAAACGTGGCGTTCAGCGGTGGTACCTCCTTGTCTTTATCAGTCCGATGACGTCGTCCTTGATCTTCTTTGCCTACATCAAGAGATCGTTGATGTATGCATTCGAGCGAATGCACGTACGTTGTAAGTACATATCGTCATCATCGTCTCTCGTTTTCGGCAGCCTAGATCGCCCTTCAAACCTTGTCCCTACCGGCGCTGCCTTACCTGCAGCTCCTCCAAGATTAAGGGAGCTTTCCATTATATCACTTACAGTCGAGTTATTTCTTGATTATGTGTGTTATTGCACACACTGTCCACCTTTGGCTCCCCATCCTGGATTCACAATCGCAGAAATAAGAAACTGACCAATTTATTCCTCGCATCAGCTTGTGGAGATGGATACTTAGAAAGTAAACAAAACATAAAGAAAACACCGCTAACACTCACCTGAAGGAGTGCCTAATCCTAGAATCCAGGATGGGGACGCCAAAGGTGGAATAAGTGCGTGCACTAACACACATGATAATATGAAATGATTGACTGTATTTAACGATCGAATTACTCGCAGAAGCAGCTTGTTGGGCTCAAATCTTCCGCGAAGGACGGTCGATGCTTATTTGTCAGAGGTGACTCCGAGCTCTCTCTCCTATCTCTGACCGGAAATAGGTATGCAAGCTTTTGGCGGAGGTGGGAAGTTCTTCCCCCCCCCCCTCTTCCGGCTCCCCGCTTGCTTTTCAGAGCAGGCCGGGGCCGCTCTAGGTCGGATTAGCCCCCTGTCCGCCACCTGGAGACGCCTCAGGTAGCCTCGCGACTGATCGGCTGAGATTACTCTGAGAAGGAGATCTGTGGCCTCGAAGAAATTGTACAAAAAGTAAATACGAGAGGAAAGTAGGAATTACCTGTACTATACAATATAATATAAATAATTGATAACTGCTATTCTGAACCATAGGTGGTAGTGCAAATATTTTGGTCAGTGTCGAGAAAGTTAGGGAAATGTCACTGTCAACATAGTTCCTACTACAACGTCCACATTCTAAAAGAGCTACATGTAAACGTGTGCGGACATGATTGTGTTAGCGCGCATTCGCATTTTAATAGAAAGGACAGTTTTTAGAAATTCACAAAGTATTTTCAACCTCTCGTATCAAATCCTACACTATGCACATAAAATGGAAATTTTTCGACAAATTTTGAATTTTCTTCAATTTAATTTTTTCTCTCGTTTTTGACATGCTGGTGGCACCAAAATGCTGCCATAAAAAAATAGTGCGAAAATATGTTCTAAAAAATTATGTCAAAGGAAAAGCACAGTTAGACGCAGAGAAAAGAGCCAAAGAAAAAAATGTTAACTTTGAGTACGCTTACAGAGTTGTTGTAAGCTTTTTAGCTTTTTGTGCATTTGTGGCATCAATTATACTGCAGTGTACGCTCTGCCGTGGCCTAAATATAGAGCAACGCTGAAGATTCTGGAAAGCTTTCCGAATTTCTCAGAATTTTACAAAAAACGTGCAACAGAAATTATCCGCCAACCTAATATAATCAGTTCCAAGTTACGGTGAACCACCCATGCTGCCAGACGGAAGTATGCTGCCACCTATTCGCGTAAGCTTTTCATTTTGGAGCAGGTACTGATCTAAATTATACCTGTAATCCTTGACACGAAAAGACTATGCTCTTTATCCCGCTCCAACTTGTCCATGAGCCCAAAATTTAACAGTGACTTGCAGCACCAAATTACGGTGAACCAAATAGACCGCCAGACGGAAGCGTAATGCTACCAATTTTAAAGCTATTTTCATCAAGAAACACGTTTTTCCAACTACATCCGCTACAGCCTTTGAAGTGCAGTCTGTGCTCTTGAATGCCCTAGCAAGCAAATATCTCCCTGCCTTTGCATGTAGAAGCTAACACAATGATTTCCAGCTCCAGATCACGGTGAACCGAACAGGGTGCCAGACGGGAGTCTGATGCCATCAATTCTGCGTAAGTTCTCTCAATCGTGGCCGTAAATAATCTGAACTATACCCCTCAAAGCCTTTAAAATGATAAACCCTGCGCTTTTGAATGACCTTCCAATCAAATATTTTGCTACGGTCTTTGCATGAGCATAAGATCACGATAACTTTTAGCATCAAATTACGGTCAACCAAATACGTTACCAGACGAAAGTATATTGCCGCTATATTCGCGTAAGCTTATTTTCATTTTGGAGCAGTAACTGATCTAAACTACAATGTAACCCTTGAAATGACAAAGATCACGACCTCTATTCTCTCCAACATTCTGCACGAGCTTAGAATCAAATGCAATGACCTTTAGCCCTAGATTACGGTGAACCAACTAACCTGGCAGAAGGAAGTATGATGCCGCCAGTCCTGCGTAAGCTTGTTTTAACCTTGGTGCAAGTTTTGATCTAAACTACACCTGTAATCCTTGCAATGACAAAGACTACGCACTCTGTCGAACTTTAGTCTTCTGCATGAGCTCTGAAGTTAACGCAATGACTTTCAGCGCCAGGTTATGGTGAATCAGATAGGCTGCCAGATGGAAATATATTGCCACCATTTCTGCGTAAGTTATCTCAATCTTGGATAGAAGTAATCTAAACTATGTATACCCGTCAAAGCCTATGAATTGGTAAAGTCCGCACTCTTGAATGACCTGCCAAGCAAATATCTCCCTACCCTTTTCTGCATAAGTTTAGAAGATACACGGTGACTTTCAGCCTCAAATTACGGTAAACCACCCACGCTGCCAGAAGAAAGTATGATGCCGCCAGTCCTGCGTAAGCTTGTTTTCACCTTGGTGCAAATTTTGATCTATACATCTGGTCCCGTAGTAAATCCCCGAAATATGTCGTTATGTAAAGAAGTCGAGGATACGACGTGTCAGACCAAAGGACGTGCTGCTCACGACCATGTTTCGGTCGCCGCAAAAATTACAAGCACACGCGCGATCGAGCTCTCGTTGATCGTCGACGGCGCGCACTGTCACTGCGCTATTGATATCTCTTCCAAAATAGATCAAGGTTGTAGTTAGCGAAGCAGGGTGCAAGATGGAACAATCGCTTGCAACATCTTCCGAGCAAATCGATAAGCAAGCTTTGATGTGTAACATTTTTTAAGTAAATGGTAAAAGTATGCACTGCCTTCACCATACTTTCCAACAAGGATCATAGTAAGGGAACCTCTACGAGTGTAGGGAATAGTGCAGTGCCAGTGCTGGACGTCGCAGCGCAAAAGGTCGTGGGTACGAGCATCATGTAAACCTATTATTTGCAAATTGCTGGCTAGTTAGTTTTTTATATGAATGAACAGAATTTACTAGATTTTGCTAGTGGAGGAAAATGGCAATGCAAAAGATAACATATCATATACAAGTGATCTGAAAATTTGTGAAGCAACCACTACTTTCCTTGCAAACATGAGCTATTCCATTAGCGACGCTAAACTGTTCCCTCCCTCAAATTTAAAGGGAAACACTGAGCGCACAGCTAATAAATAGCAATTTAACAAATATACGTTAAAGGTCTAAGATGGATGAAATGAGGGAACTGAGTCATGCAGAAAGGATTCTATGCACAAATGAGGTGCGATGCGAGAACAATGCGAAAAGATACTTTAAACAGATAAAATACGAGCAAATATTATTCTGATGTAATTTGTAGTCAAAATAACCTCACCTTCTCCAATTTACAAAGAATTTGGGAGCAGATATTCGCAGAATGTAGGGAGTCGTTCGGCGTTTTGACATTTGGGGCGCTTATCAACTGTTTATATCGATTGCTTCTCGCGTGCGTCAAACCTACTGCTGTGTCTACGGTCCTTGCACACAGGACGCGAACTCGGCGTACTCGATTCGATTCGTCAGTTGTTGCGCCTTCCTGCGTCTCCACGCTGGGCCCACTATTTTTATTTCTCTGCCCCTTACGTGACGACGTTCTGCGCTCTGCCCGCGAGGACGAGCACGTCCTGCAGTCGCGACGTCCCGCGATTTCGCCGCGCGGCCGTGATAAGAGATAGGCGCGCGACGAATCGCGGCCGAAACGACACGTGCTGGGTACGTGCGATGTTGCGAACGTCGCGACCCTCACGACGGGGAGATTACTACGGGCCCTGAAACCCTTGAGATGACAAAGACTATGCCCTCTATCAAGCTTCAACCTTCCGCATGAGCTTGAAAGTTGACACAATGACTTTCAGCCCCAGATTACGGTAAACCACACTGGCTGCCAGAAGGAAGTATGACACCGCAAGTTCTGCGTAAGCTTATTGTCATCTTGGTGCAAGTTTTGATCTATACACCTGTAATCCTTGAGATGACAAAGACTATGCCTTCTATCAAGCTTCAGCCTTCTGCATGAGCTTGGAAGTTGACACAATGAGTTTCAGCCCCAAATTACGGTAAACCACACTGGCTGCCAGAAGGAAGTATGACGCCGCCAGTTCTGCGTAAGCTTATTTTCATCTTGGTGCAAGTTTTGGTCTAACAAGGAAAGTTCACTTAGTCCAAGTGGCGATTTGGAAGGAGATCTATACCAATGGATAGAGCTGGAAAAGCTGACCTCAGATATACCTTCGCTATCTGCGATGCGTAGTTTTGAAAAAAAGTTATGAGCTTTTATGAAGCTAAATTTTCGTGCATTGTGAGTTGCAAAATTATGATAATCGCTATACAAAAGTGTGCAAACTCAAGCAAACCACCTAGTAAGCATTGTAGTTCTAATTTGAGTTCGTCCGAACGCTTTCGAATATTTTTTTACCATGTTGTTCATCCACAGGTCGCCTTTTCATTCCTAGATCACACTTCCACTATGTATACAAAAAAGCCCCATAACCTCCATCTAGAAAAACACGTCGCGTGGGAAACTTTTTGGATAGAACGTAAAACGATGTTTTCAAATATATCTTCAATATCTGCGATGCGTTCTACGAGATGGAATTTATGGGCTTTTTTGTGTATATAATGGAAGTGTGATTATCTAGGAAGGAAATGATGGCCTGTGAATAAACAAGTCGGAAAACGCTCGAAATTTGGATGAACTCAAATTGACCTACAATGCTTACTAGGTGTTTGCTTAAGCTTGCACACTTTTGTGTAACGATTATCATGATTTTGCGACTCAAAATGCACGAGAATTTGGCTTCATAAAAGCGCATAACTTTTTAAGAAGTACGCATCGCAGATATAGAAGCTATATCTGAGATCAGCTTTTTAAGCTCTATCTACTGGTATAGCTCCCCTTCCGGATCGCCACTTCGACTAAGTGAACTTTCCTTGTAAGTTTAAACTACACCTGTAATCCGCAGCCTTCTGCGTGAGCTTGCACAACGACTTTCAGCCCCAGATTATGGTGAACCACCCAAGCTGCCAGAAGGAAGTATGATGCCGCCAGTTCTGTGTAAGCTTGTTTCCACCTTGGTGCAAGGCTACACCTGTAATCCTTGAAATTACAAAGACTACGCCCTCTATGAAGCTTCAACCTTCTGCGTGAGCTTGGAAGTTAACACAATGACTTTCAGCCCCAGACTATGATGAACCACCCAGGCTGCCAGAAGGAAGTATGACGCCGCCATATTTGCGTAAGCGTATTTTTATTTTGGCGCAGGTGCTCATCTACACTACACTTGTATCTCTTGAAATTACAAAAAACAACGCCTTCTATTCAGCTTCAGCCTTCTGCATGAGCTTAGTAATTAACACATGACTCTCAGCCTCAGATTACGATGAATCAACTAGGCTGCCAAACGAAAGTATAATTTCACTAAATCTACGTAAGTTATCTCAATCTTGGATATAAGTAATCTAAACTATACCCCCTCAAAGCCTTTGAAAATGATAGTCTGCGCTTTGGGATGACTTAACAACCAACATTTTGTCCCGTCTTTTTGATGAGCTTAAAGTTAACAAAATGACTTTTTTCATAAATTTGGATGTTAACACAATGGCTAGGATGGTAAAGCTGTCTCAGCCGATCTCAGCTGTTGAAAACATCAGTTGAGCCTTCGACGAGTCAGCTATGCAGTAGTTGAGCCATTGACCCATATCAATCATTTTGACCATTTCCAAAGAGCCACATACAACGAGTTGAATCTCGACCTATACCTATCTTCAGGCACTTGTTATCCAATATGAAAGAAGGTTGCTAAACTTGCTAATTGTGCAGTCACTGTTGGTTTCATTGGTTTAGACTTTCTGCACTGTATGAATGGAATGTCTTTTACAATTGAAGAGCACTGCACATTTTAGTACCTGACCATACCAGATTTGTATTGTCATGCAAGTCTTTTCTTCATTTTTCACAAGAGAATTAGTGGAGAAAACTTCGAATCTTTGGTTTAGCCTATTTTAGGTTAATCAATCCCCTGTATGCAAGCTCAAATCTCCGTTTCGCGACAAACTCGCGCGGAGTAGGAGACTATATCTCGCGATGGGCCTCCCGCGCTGGCTGGTACAAACTATATTTTTTGTAAGTGTACGGCTGTGAAGCGTTTTGCAGATGTCCGCGTGGAGCAACCCCTTTCGGCGACTTATAGGGTATAGTGTATGCACGGCCGACTTCCCAAAAGTATCAGGTTGTCCCATAAGTTCCGTCTGTTTTGATTTTCAATCGCAATTAATCATGAACTTCTTGTTTCTACATAGGTTTTAAGGTACAGTTCGATGAAGCAAAGCAAGCTCTACAAGAAGGCTATCTCGCTTTTGCACCAGCTCTGATCCATCTCAAGTTCCAAGGCGAATCTAATAAGACTCGACTGCCCAAAAATCGAGAAAAAATCATAACTTTGTTTGAAAAATCTTACAAAAATTCTAACTTGCTCGCATAAACACTATCCATTTAAGACATTTATATACGCTGTTGCCGTATTTTTTCTTCGGTTAGAAATTAAGAAAACGAAGATTCTTATGTTTTTTGCTAAAGGATGCTGTACTGTTTCCACATAGATAGTTGTATACTACTAGCCTGTAGAAGTACAAATGTAACTTGTCAGCTCCCTACAAGCTTTGGTTCTCGAGAAATACCGAATACAGCTTATGATTTTTTTCCTCGATTTTTTGGGCAGTTAAATCTCTTTATTTTTCTCCTTGAAACTTGAGATGGATTAGAGCTGGTGCAAAAGCGAAATAGCCTTCTTGTAGAGCTTGATCTGCTCTATCGAATGGTACCTTAGAAGCTATCTAGAAACAAGAAGTTATGAATTATTGCGATTGAAAATCAAAACGGACGGAACTTATGGGACAACCTGATACCTTCGCGATGCACTCGCAGCGCATGCATTCAGTGCGCTTCTTACGAAACTTCTTGCTTCCCTTCCTTTTTTCGATTTGTGTCCTATTTTTGTCTTATTTCCTATTTTGGGCATAAGCAACCCACGACAACAACCGGTGACGTGTTTTTGAGTGCCTTAATAGGCTCGAGAGCTTTTATCTTGAATATTCCTCGTTTATTTCCTTGAATTGTTGTTTAAGTAATTTCTAATTGAATATTTTTAGACCTCGGTACAGAACCATCTCCCTCAGATCGCATCTGTAGAGTGTACTAATGCTTCAAGCCAGTATCAATCTTTAAAAACCGTTAGGGCTTCATTTGTACAATACTCATCTAGTCTTTGAAATCTGATTGTCTGGATTCCCTACATGTACAGAAGAGGATCATCACAAAATTGATGCTCTGTTTCTACCAATACTTATTACCACTCATTCATTACTAAATGTTTAAAATTGGATGTAGCGAAAGTTGCACACGCTCTAGTCTTGCATAGGATTTCTAAAGGACGAACTCAGAGTTTTCCATTTCTTATGCACATTCAATGCGAGTCTCAAGATACTTTACTGCTTGCAAGTTAGCGTTGCATTCAATTTATGCAACATACTGTGGCACTTTGAAACAGAGATTGAGCCTGAGTTAACAAGGAAACTCCAACTACGCTCTGCAAATATAAGATGGTTTCAGAATGAGTGTATGGAAACAACTTACAACAAGATGCAGATACTTTTACACCACAATAAGGACACGGCGCACTATGCGGTTTCACTTCTAGATGGACATCTTTTGCTGCTGACAGAGCCAATATCAACACTTTCTCGAGAACCTTCCACTATAGGCGATAGCATAGTTTATCTCAAGCAGGGTTCCAAAATAGAAACATTGTTTCTTTCGTAAGTAACTTTTCCCTTTTTTTCCGATTTTAGCCACTAAAATCTTTGCAAATGCATTCCCAAAAAAACTTTTGTGCAGCCTTTCGGAGACCTAGAAACTTGAAATGCAATTGTTCTTGGAGTATCTTCATTCTCGGAAACTTCAAATGTCATCGTTTATAAACGGCCGAGGAAAGTTTAGAATTAAGGATTCCAGACATCACCTGAAAGTTTGTTAGCCTGTTACCATCCCCCCCCCCCCCACGCTCCTTTTCCCGCCAGGTCGCAAGCAGAACGCAGGTTTGGTTAGAGGCAAGATATACTAACAAGGGATGGATACTTGGTCGAAGTGGCGTTTCCATACAAAATGTATGCTGTCTTGTAGAGCATGGTACGCTGAGTTCAAACATGCTTTCGGTATTTGCAAAGCGCTTTTTGGAGGGGAGTTATGGAAATTTCCAGATGCAAAAATTTGAAAATGCCGCTACAATATAATCATCTACAACCTTAGTCCGTGAGCTCAAATGGGGCCAAGATTATTATCAGGGCATCGTATGGAGTAAAGGCCTTCAATCTAATTAACTCACGTCAGTCATTACTCCTTTCAAGCGCCGGAAAGACCGCAACATCTATTTTTACCACAGCCAGATCATGAATTTATTTATTTTTTATCCTCGCATGTGTCCCGCTTATGCAGGGTCTGCTTTTCTCGTCAGATGTCTCCATGTTATTCTATCCGAGGCAAGGTCTTCGTCTATACCAAGTTCTCGCAGATCGGCCTTGACTCTGTCCATCCACCTCATTTTGGGCCTACCTCTGGGTCTTTGGGACTTGAGTTGCACTGGCGTTCTTCTGTCGCACAGAACTCCTGTTAAGGCTCTCCATTTCATCTATGCTGTGTTCATCCTGCCTGCGACCTCCTCTTGTAAGCCTCCCTTCGCTGAGACGTGACTGCCTAGGTACTTGTATGACGTTGTCTTTTTTAGCTCTTCACCATCGATGCTTATGGTACCAGGAGTTTGCTTCCTTATTTCCATATATTCTGTCTTCCTGGTGTTCAGCTTCAGGCCGTACAACTCTAGCCTGTTCTTTCAGTTTTGTACCTTGTCTTGTAGCTCCTTTCTGGTACTTGCTATCAAGACCACATCGTCTGCGTAGAGAAGTGTCCAAGAAGGTTCACGTCTGAGCAGTTCCATCACGTTCATCACAGTGATGAAGAGCAAGGGAGAGAGAACTGAACCTTGGTGCACTCCAACCTTGAATTGGAATTCTTTCGATTGCCCCGCAGCTGTCACGTGGCTTAGAGCGTTGTGGTAGATCAACGAATGTACTCATCTGGCACCCTGTGTTTCCGTAAGGCCCACCATATGACTTCATGGGGCACCTTATCGAAGGCTTTCTCCAGGTCCAGGAAGGCTGCATGCAATTCCTTCTGCTTCTCTCTATATTTCTCCATCACTATCCGAGCGGAGTGGATTGCGTCAGTTGTGCCTACTCCTTTCACGAATCCGCACTGATTTGGTGACAATTCTATGATATCTCGAAGACGCGTTTCGATTATTCGCTCAAAGATTTTTGGAGTGTGGCTCATCGGATTGGTTGGTAGGATGCGCAATCTGCTATGTCTCCTTTGTTCTTCCATATCGGAATGGTCTTGCGCTGGTGTACCAGTCGTGGCATGCTTTTGCTCCTTATGACTTGATTGAGGAGACTCGTTAGCCATGTGGCTCCGGATTGTCCACATATTTTCCAGTATTCGCTTGGTATGTCGTCTGGACCAGTTGCCTTGCCATTCTTTGTTTTTCTCACAGCCAGCCATACTTCTTCTTCCGTGACTGCCGGTACTGGTCCTTCTATGGGACTAGCTTCTGGGATGGATTTGATGGCGCGGTTTGTGGTAGCCATCTCTTCGAAGTAGGTTCTCCATTTCTCGGTGATGTCCTCTGATTTTCTTAGCGTCCTACCAAGTTTGTCTTTGATATGGAGGAAGTGTTCCATATCTTTTGTGGATTCCGCTCTTCTTCTCGCTAACCGGTATATCTCACGTTCTCCCTCGCGAGACTCTAGTTGATCGTAAAGCTCTTTCATGTATACCTGTTTTGCCTTCTTTACAGAAGCCTTCGCAGCGTGTTTGGCCCGTTAGTATGTCTGGCGATCGTCCTTCGATTTCGTCTTATGCCATCGCTTGTACGCATCCCTCTTCTCCTTTATGACTTTTTGCACGCCGTCATTCCATCACCAGGTTTCTCGATTAATCCTCCTTTTTCCTGGCTTTGTACTTCTCAGGATCATGTGTGCCACTTGGTGGACTCGATCTTTCAAGCTTGCCCAGAATTGCTCTGGGTTCTCTTGCAGGCTTGGTAGAGTTATTGACAGTGTTTGTTTCGCTTGGTTGTTGGTCTTGAGTTTCCACCATTTGATGCGTGCCCTGGTCTCTGTGGCTCTCCTGGTGTGCCTGTCGATTGAGACTCTGAGGTCGAGAAGGAGTGGTCTATGCTGAGGTATGCAGCTCTCACCGGGAATGACTTTGCAGTCCTTTACGTTTTTGAGGTCACGCCGGGTGAGAGCCCAGAAGTCTATCTGCGTTTGTCGCTCTCCACTTGCATATGTGATGAGGTGGTCATTCTTCTTGATGTAATATGTTCGCCAAAACCAGATCATGAGCTGAGGCGAATTCCAGAATGCGCTCACCTTCTTCATTGCATGTTCCGTATCCGTGGCCTTCGTGACATTTCCTTCTCGCCTTTTTCCCACATGTCCGTTGAGGTCCGCTCCTAGCAGGAGTATCTCGTCCAGTGGAATTGAACTGATGGTCATCAAGCTCCTGCTAGAACGCGTCCTTTTCATCATCCTTATATCCAACTTGTGGCGCATAGGCGGTGATTACTCGTAGGACCTGTTTCCCAGTATCTATCTTGATGCTCATCAGGCGATCGCTTATGCGCTCAACGCTAATTGCTCCTTAGAGTTTCCGAGACAGCTATACCAACCCCGTTTCTGGTGCAGGTGGCACCGTTGTAGAGGAGCTTATATCCATCTCCGATGTCGCGTGACTTTGCCCCGCTCCATTTCGTTCCCTGTATGCAAGCTACATCAACTCGCCGTCTTTTCAGAAGATCTGCTAACTCTCGAGAACGAGAAGTGAGTATTCTCTATGAGACATGTCTGCATATTTGATGCGACGGGGTGTTTCTCAGCCGGCTTGTCGCATGCCCTTCTTTGGAAGAACAGCCTGACGCTGGAATTGTGAGCAGAATTTTTGCCGCAGAAATTAGCTCAGAATTGAATCGAACCCGTGACCTTCAGCACGGTAATGTTAAATGGAGCACTAACCACTTGACTAACACTGCTCTAAATCATGAATTTATACCTTAAAAATTTCCCACAATTTCCCACCCAGAAGCGCTTTGCAGACAACGAAAGCAGATTTAGAATCAGCGTTCCATTTTCTGTAAAATATTTAGATCACATATGGAAGCACCACTTCGATCAAGTATCCTTCCCTTGTGAGAACACTAAGGGTTGCGCCAGAAAAGCAGAATTTGAACAATGAGTACAAGGTGAGTGTTCTTTGAAAATGGCTAGGACCTACCTTTTTACTTATACTGAAGTGATGCCTTCCAGGCTAAATGTAGATTTCTGAGCATAACTCCTTGTATTATCCTGACCCGAATCAGATCCGGTGCGCTAAATTACGCAAAAATCAACCAGTGTAGAATTTTCATTCACAACCTCCAGCATTTGCAAAGCCCTAATAAAGGGACGGACAAACAACGCTCGTTCTCACTGTTTTGCAATCCCGACAAGACAACTGTTACCAGTCCTTTACATGCCGAATATCTTGCATTTCGGTTGTGATAGTTTTTCGCGGCAACCAATCTCGACAAATTGTCACAATTAAAATGTAAGATAATCAGAATGCGTTAAACTCAGTTGTCTTGTCGGAAGAATCGCGAGGCGACAAAGCGCATGATGCCGGCCATCAAAGCTTGAAGTTTACTGCTGAAAAGACGCAGTAGCAATTTTACCCAGAACTGCGTATACGACGCGCGGTTAGCTATATCGCCCTTTGATATTCAATATCCCAAAAACGTGCCTACTGTTTGAATATTAATAACTCTTTAGTCATAGAGTCTTCGCAGAAGCTTCAGGTGATATTTTGTAAAGCTCGCTTCAACTTACAATTAGATGTACAATATGGAGCAAGCCTCCGATCGCTCTTCATTATTGAGGGATTACGGTTGGAACTTCTGGCATATAGCGTCGAAGTGAAAAAATTGCTGTTTCAAATGATTTCAAAAAATTCAAAAAGTTATGATATGATATGACATTTGATACTGCCCTCTATGGCTCAAACCTCTTCAAAGTTCTTTACAAAATATCACCTGAAGTTTCACAACATCTCAAGACTTCTGACAGGAGAGTTACCAACAATCAAACAGTAAACACATTTTCGGACACTCTGTTTTCAAAAGCTCTCATTTTTTGACTGATGACATCCGTTAGGGTTATGTCATATTCACCCATAAGCCGAGTTGCGTTCGATTCTTGTCAGATGGGGAACAAGCCCGAATTACGACCACTCATTTTACCGCGCTAAGCACGATTTGTCAAACTCATAAATTGAGGAGTTCCAAGTTTGTTCGAGAAGGTCCTTCTTAACAGTTGACGACAATGCAGTTTCTCAGTTGTCTGCTTTTTGGGACAGTGCCTTTTACGTATAAGTCGAGAATTTTTGCTTAAATCACCCAGATGGATGTCTACAGTATATCTACAGCAGTTCTAAGAATCGTCCAAGAGACGCGAAAGTATAGTAATTTCTAGGCGCAAGGAGTAAGAAAGCCTGTACTAGAATGTATTCCAATGCGTAGTAATCTTAACAAAATTCAAGCCATGACCCACCATGCGGGTCACATTGTCCCACGTGGCAGCCATGCATGACCCACCATGTGGGTCACCATGTCGTCAAGGTTTTGATTGAATAAAAAATTAGTGAAGGAGTACAATACAATGCATCTAAGCTTCGAAATGATAAGTCTGCTTTTTTGAGTGACCTACCAACAAGTTCCCTACAGTCTTTTTGCACCAGCTTGAATTCAAGCTTCGGCCCATAGTAAACCTCTGTTCAGCGCAACTCGGCTGGGAGCAGTCCTACGTTGAACCCAGGACGTTTCAGTCAGGCATCCAGAGCTATTGATCTGAATGCGGATCGCTATCTAGAAATGGAAGTCTTGAGCGCTTTCGAACTGAAACGTTTTGAGCAGGTTAGGTCAAAAGGCTATGTGAATGGAATTCACTTCCAAAGGCTATGGTTCGAGGCTGACTAGTGAGGTAATTTTGCGCCATCGCCGGGCGTTCATTGATAGCCGCCACTATCGAAAAAATCGATGGTAACCGCTCTCAAGGACATCGCTTAGCATATATTATAGAATGGGCAAAACAAAACTACGATACTTTGACTAAGATATTGAAAAACTGATAAAGTTGAAATACGAACGGAATGAACAGAAAAAATAAATTTTTGTTTAGCGCAGCTTCTAAAAAATCTAAGCAATCTCTGCCAAAAAAGAAGGAATATATTCTTCTTTTCTTTTCTTATATTCGTATTTCTTCGCCGCATTCTGCTGTTCATCGATTCTCGCCTACTTGGACCTCGAAATTGGGCAGATCTATGAGTTCTCCAACGCAACAACACGTTGAGTGGATTGTCCCGTGAGTTACTCACAAGAGTACGAGAGTTTTGTCTGATTCTCCTCTCTTGCACATTATCTCTCTCGGTTGACTCTAAACCCTGGCTAAGTGGAATTTTGTAGAACTGACGGCACTTAGCCGGGCGGTCTTCTGACTGTCCAACTGATTGTCCCGAAGCACGGGAGGATGGGCGGTCTTAGGTTCACCCTAAAAACTTCTTCTGAGTAATTAATCTGAGGTCAACTGAGATAAATGGGGATTTACTACGGGCCTACGACTTTCAGCTCCAAAACATTGAAACGAGTACACTGCTGGACGAAAGTATATAATGCCACCAATTCTGCGTAAACTTTCCATTTTTACGAATAAGAAATCCAAACTATGCCCGTACAAGCTTTCGAAACATTGAAGTCTACTTCTTCAAATGACCCACTAAGCAAATATTGTCCTACACTCTTCATGCACGAGCTCATTAATACTGCGATTTTCGGTTCCAGATTATGTGGATCTACTAACCTTCCAGACGGAAGTATAAGGCCACCAATGAGAGTTATTTTAATTTTGGACATAGGTAATCTGAACTAAAGTGCGGTTCATAATTATACAAGCACCCAAAATTTTGTAAGTTTTTGGACTTTTTGGGAGAAACTTAAAAAGCCGTTGGTGCCACGCGATAGAGCACAGCCGAAAACGGTATATGATTCATAAGAATGGAAATCAATGTCAACTGTAGGAGTGTTTTTGCGCCTAATGCGAATTTTTAGCGATTCATAATTATACGAACACCTCAAACAAAGGTCCATTTTTCATTCGAGATTGCAATCGTTTGAGTCCAAATTTTTTGAAAAGTTAAGTAACAAAGTCTGACATATCTGCTATACACTAAACTCAGTGCATTTTGAAAAAAGGACCCTTACTTTTTTCCAAAAGCTCTAAATGCTTTTGGAGTGACTGCGCTCAAAAACACCCGTTCTTCTGTGGTTTACTCGCTTTACTTAGCTTCTATCAAAGCTATGAGATAAAATAAGCTCTTGCGATAGGTATTTTGTTTGACGCTTGGAAAATCTTTGCGATTTGTGCCGTTTTTCAATCAAGTCCCAACCTTACCACAGAGTTAGCACGGTTTCGAGCCTCAAAACTTAGCTCCTAAAGCCGTAAAATGAAGCAAGCGTATAGTATGTAGAAGTTCACAAGACTTAATATTTGGCTAGAAAAAATCAGCAGCGTTGAGCGTTTGTTTTTGTCACGCAGACGTTATTTCACCAGAAATGTTTTTACTTTTGCAATCACACCTTTATATGGTTTGTAGCCCCGCAGCCGCAAGATTAGTTCTAGAAAAAACCCAAAAACTTTGGCACAGGAACATTATCATGCAAGCAATGCAGCTGCTTCATATCACATGTTTGCGCAAGAGAGAAGCTGAGTTTTGAGGATCGAAATCGTGCTGACTCTGTGGTAAGGTTGGGACTTGATTGAAAAACGGCACAAAACACAATGATTTTCCAAGCGTCAAACAATATACCTATCGCAAGTGCTTATTTCATCTCATAGCTTTGGTAGAAGCTAATTAGAGCGCGTAAATCACAGAAGAATGGATGTTTTTGGAGCTCAATCACTTCAAAAGCATTTAGAGCCTTCTGGAAAAAGTAACGGTCCTCGTTTTGAACTGCACTAGGTTCAGTGTGTAGCAGATATGTCAGACTTTGTTACTTAACTTTTCAAAAAATTTGGACTCAAACGATTGCAATCTCGAATGAAAAATGGACCTTTGTTTGAGGTGTTCGTATAATTATGAATCGCTAAAAATTCGCATTAGGCGCAAAAACACTCCTACAATTGACATCGTTTACCACTCTTATGAATCATATACCGTTTTCGGCTGTGTTCTATCTCGTGGTACCAACCACTTTTTGAGTTTCTCCCAAGAAGTCCGAAAACTTACAAAATTTTGGGTGTTCGTATAATTATGAACCGCACTTCATATCCCATCAAAGCCTTTCAAGTGATAAAGTTTGCCCCCATGCCCCCACTCATCAAGCAACTATTTTCCCACTATATTTCCACAAGCTCAAAGTTAACACTGCAATCCCAGCTTCAAATTACGGTGAATCTACTTGTCTGCCAGACGGAATATTAGGTTGTAACATAAATTTTGTTATGCTTGAATGAAAAAACCTTCATAACTTTCTCCAAAGATTTTTCCTCATCTCTAAATTAAGTGGAGGGCTATAACTTTTCATATATTAGGTTGTACCGAAAGTTTTGTCCGTTTTTTCAACCTATCATAAAAACGCGTGGAACGAAGTTAGAGAAACGCTCTAAACACTATCCGACGCATCTTTTCATTCTCTTTCTAAATGTCATGCTTCCATGCCGATTAATCTTTTGTTCATTGAGATAAACGCCGAAATTTCAAACCCATGGTTTTTACTATGTCCAAGTTTGGCAATTTTTCACAATCTTTATTTTTGACTTTCGGAAAAGCTTTGGCAACATTTAGATAGAGCAAACAAAGTGCAGTACAGTGCAATTTTGCAGCATCTATAGCTAGCCTTGAAAATTTTTTAGAATTATTTTTCTGATGTTATCAAATTCCACTTTTGGGGACGCCAAGAGCCATTGAACATAAGACGGCGCACAACTAAGGTGTTATTCGATGCAGCTTTTCTTTCTCTTTTCAATGAGTGTATTTTCTCTTCAATTTGCGGTGTCTTTGGCGATAAAATTTTCATAGTTCTTGAATTTGACCCCACCCCAGCGTATACACGTAAAATGCAAAATCTTATACTTCGAGGCGGTAAACGCTCATTTGCTTCGTAAAAATAGTGAATAATCATAATCGGTTTTTGAAAGCTTCAAAATCCGATCATTTGTTAATGTTCGAGGCGTTTCTGTATTTTAGAACTTCGCAAAAGTGAAGACTTTCGAAAAAATTATCTTCAAAAATATTGAAAAGCCAGCTAGATATGCCAAATAACTGCATTGCATTGCCCTTTGCTTACTCTATCTAAAGGCTATCAAAGGTCTTCCAAAAGTTGAAGTTGAAGATTGTGAAAAATTGTCAAACTTGGACATAGTAAAAACCATGAGTTCGAAATTTCGGCGTTTATCTCAGTGAGCAAAAGAGTAATCGGCATGTGGGCTTGACAATTAGAAAGAGGAGGAAAATGTGCGTCGGGTAGTGCTTAGAGCGTTTCCCTATCTTTGTTCCACGTATTTTTATGATAGGTTGAAAAAACGGACAAAACTTTCGAGATAACCCAATATAATGCCACATGTGAAAAATCCAAATATTTTTTGATATTTTTTAGTTTTTTCGGCTCTTCAACTTGCATTATTCAACAGCCTAGACTTCCAAACTTCCTTCATATCAGTAGTAATGTCCCCAGAAACTCAACGAAGTGAGAGCATAAAAAATAAGAATAAGAGAATTTTTAAAGGCAAAAGAAAAAATAGAGAATTGACTGCAGTTCAAAATTGCCTTTATATTCACTGTAACCCATACCTGTAAAGGTGGAAATGATGCCAATAGATACTCCTTTGTCCACTGCTCATATGTGCCAAATATTAGGTTTTTCCAAAGTTTCTAGAGTTTTTCAGAAGAGAATGAAAAAAGTGTCTAATGTCACCAATTTTGCGTAAGCTTTCTTCAAATATATGAAAACCAAACTATGCCCGTCCACGCTGTCAAAATGTAAAATACTTATTCTTCAAATGACCCACCGAGCAAATATTGCTTACAGTCTTTTTGAATGAATTTAGAAGTGAACGCAATGACTTTCAGCACCAGATCGCGGTGAATCTACTGGACTGTCAGACCGAAGTTTGATGCCATCAGTTCTGCGTAAGTTATCTCAATCTTGAGTATAAGTGTTAGGTTGTTAAATAAGTTTTGCAACTACTTTTATCTTCTCTCTATTTGCATATGACGCACTCAAACTTTCCATCATGTAGCTGAGACGTAAGCTACAAGAGAGGTCACAGTTTTGCACAATTCTGACATCGAGCGAGGGTTACGGTATTTTATGGTGTACGGGGAAAATTATAGATTATTAAAAATTGAACTTTGCGTAGGTTGAGTTATCTGACATGCTGATAAAACGATATTTTTCTCATGGTAAGGGTTTTTTTGTAATGTCGGAGGTTTACGTAGGGGTCACAAGCTAAACAAAAAAAGAGGCGTTAATTTAACTAATGAGCATGATATTCGTATTTGACGGGACAAATGACCCCACCGTGCAAAATCTTGGCGAATTCTGAGACTTCGACTCCTTAGTGATTGATGCTTCTCCTCAAGCAACTTCGGGCGGCTCGTCCAATTTTGTGAGGACGAAAAATCTCGAGTTGTCTTTGAATGAACCTCGAGCAACAGTTTGTGCACACTTTAGGATTGTTGATTGCATGATTCAGGTAAAGCATGGCTTCATTTTGACTAAAAGCCCCATGGATCCTTGAATTTCACCAGAACTTTTTCCTCATCGGAGAGCGAGCGATACGTGCCAATTTATAGCTCACAGAAGTCCAAACAATTTCACAACTTGAGCGCGCCAATATCAAAAAGCGAAAAGTTACGGACGCAGTTGCAGAACTTACTTAACAGGCTAATAATTTGAGCTATACCCATAAAGGATAAACGATAAAGGATTCGGCGTATTCAATACCCTCCGCGGACATGCGCCGAACGCACACTACTTCATAGGCGGAGAAGTGATTGTATGCGTGCGAGCGTTTACAGTGACTTGCAGGGGCCAACCGTTTACCAAGCCAGCGCTTTTATTCTCCCAGGTTACTCTGGTACCAATTTACCGTCTCCAGAGAGTAGAGAGCTTGGTTGGCCCAGGGGCGGGATCGAACCTCCGTCCGACCTGGCCATAGCGGCGCCTCCACTACGCCACTCGTCCCCTGAACCAGATACCCGTCAAAGTCTTTTAAATGATAAAGTTTGCTCCCATAAATGACATCCCAAGCACATATTTCCCTACAGTCTTTTCCCACTATTTCAAAGTTAATACTGCGATTTCCAGCTCCAGTTTACGGTGAATCTACTAGAATTCCAGACGGAAGTATTAGGCTGAAAACTAAGTTTTGCAACTGGTTTCATAACTTCACTCTCTTTGGATATGACGCACTCAAATTTGGCATTATGTAGAAGGCAATGTGAGCTACAAGTGAGCACAAATTGTCAATTTTAAACACGGCATAGAAAAGTTTCAGGCGTTTTTCGAAAACTAGTGAATGAGCATTTTTGTTGTTTAAGCTAAAATGAAGCCTTTGGCAGCCTAGACCACGCGCAGTAATCGGGATTCGTCTACTAATTATTGCTGGAGGTTGACTCCTTTGGCCTAGTAAGAAAGAAACAAAATTTAGGAGCATGTCGAGATTTGGCGTCCTCATAAACTCGAACGAGTCGATGTACGCAAGAGCTACTGGGGACGACCGTCAATGACTAAAGAGTTCGAAGATCAAATTCGCCGAGACTTAACATAGTAAGGTTATTTGACCTGCCAAACGCGAATATCACATTCATTTGTTGAATCAACGCCTTTTTCCTTATTTAGGGTGAGATCCGATATCGTACACCTACAGTAATCCTACAAAAAGTAATACAGTAATACACACCTACAGTAAAAAGTAATACAATAATACACACCTACAGTAATCCCCTTTTCACGCAATTTCACTATCGTTTTCGTGATCAGCATGTCGGATAACACCCCTATGCCAAGTTTCAGCCAAATCCGACAAACTTTGAATTTTTCCCCTTCATACCATGCTACCGTAACCCTCTCTGCAACGTCAGAATTTGGTAGGACAGCAGCTGCGCTTGTAGCTTACGTAATAACCAACGCAGTGGCAAAATTTGAGTGTATGTTGATTGGGAGGAAAGTTATAAAACCAGTTGCAAAACTTAGTTTCCAACCTAATATAATGCCACCAGTTCCGCGTAAGTTGTTTCAATCTTGGCTATAAGTAGTCTGAACTATACCCCTGGAAGCCTTTTAATGACAAAATCTGCTGCCTTAAATAATCAAGCAAACGCGCTATGGTCTTTTTGCATAAACTCAGGAGTTTGTAAACAACTTTCAGCCTCAGATTACGGTGAACTGCCAGACAAAGCTAAAGTTTTTTGAACACCCTACTTAGCTCATATTTCCTTATAGTCTTTCTGCATGAAAAAGTGAATCGAATCAATTCGCAATAAAAAGTGTTAATAAAAATATTTTATCAACGCTTTCGAAAGCGGATTAACTTGGGCATACATGTTTCATTTCAACTAATGTTTCACAAGAGCCTTCCGTTTTTAGCTCCTAGTTATGATGATGTTCTAAGCTACCGAAACGAACAATAATGGAGATATTGCTACCGAGTTTGAGTAAGCCTCTTAAGGGCTGAACGATAGATTTGGTCAAACCTGATCTAACCTTGAAAGGTGATTAACCCTACGCATAACCCCTATCTATGCTTTCAGATGGAAGATCAGATGCGTCCTTTGCGTGAGCTTTTAATCAACGGATGTGAGTAATCTAAAGATCAAAGGCTTTAAAATGATAAAATATGCTTCCTTGAATGGCCACCTAAGCACCTATTTCCATACACTCTTTTGCATGCACTAGCTCAAAGCAACGCTGCCTTTTTGCATGATAGGAGTCAATGCAATGACTTTCACCACCAGATTACGGTGAACTGCTAGACGATAGTACAACCACACCAAATCTGCGTAAGCTTTGAACCCATGGATAGTAATCTATACATGAAAAGCTTTGATAAAGTCTGCTCTGTTGAATGACCCACTAAGTGTATATGTTCTAACATCTTTTGCATAAGCTCAGAAGTGGACACAACTACTCTTTACATGATAGGAGTTAATGCAGTGACTTTCAGCCCCAGATGAGCTTTATGATGAGCTGCCAGAAGGAGGTACAATGACACCAAATTCGCGTAAGCTTTTAACCCATGGATATGAATAATCTAACGTCAAAAGACTGTAGAAAAATATATGTTCGGTAAATTATGCAAGAGAGCGACTCTATCATTTTGAAGCGAAGCTTTAAAATGATAAAGTCGCTCTCTTGAATAATTTACCAAGCAGGTATTTTCCTACAGTCTTTTTGCACGTTTTTAGATGTTAGCGCAATAATCTTCAGCACATATATTTCCATGCAGTCTTTCTGCACGAGCTCAAATTTAACGCAGTGACTTTTTGCATGAACTTAGGAGTTAATACAATGACTCTCAGACCATAGGTGCGATAGGGGGAGCCGGGCTCTCCCCAGGTGAAGGGGGTCTCGGCTGTTCCCGACCTTTCAGGGTGAAGGGGGTATGTGAGTCTAGGGGGGGGGGAGGAAAAGAGAAAAGGTAGAAAAGCGTGGTATGAAGAGCTCTAATTTGTACCCTATTTAGGCACAATTGAAAATTTTTTTAGAAATTTTAAAAGAAATTAAAAATTTTTAAAAAAATTGACTATATGAAGATCTGTGCTCCTGTTTCATTGCATCAACAAAAAACGAAAGCAATAAGGTTTATCCCAAAAGATGTACAAGTTAGGAACAACTTCAATTCCTGCAATCATCATCAAAAATATCACTATCGCTAACGTCAGAAACAACAAGTTCGCTGCTTGAAATATCTTCTTCTTCCTCCAAAAGGTCATCGGAGTAGAAGTAGAATTGCGTGCAAAAGCGTTCTGAGTCGAAAATGGATTTGAAACTTTCTTCTTCTTCTAAGCGCTTTTGTGATTTTTTTCCTGGCCCTCTGGTAGCACCAGGAAAGTCAGCGGGTAGGTGACCAGTTTCTTCGTACCATCTTTCAGGATATTTCAAAAAGTCATACGGTAACAGCCTGTTTGGACCACACCAATCCTTTAAATGAAGTTTTTAGATAACAATATGTTTAGTAGAAGGTTGACAAACCTTAAGTAATTGCTCAGATGCTCCATCGTTGTACGACTTCTGCGTTGTGTTTTCTGATAGCAGAGTAGATAGAAAATTTCTTTTTCCACCTCTGCCGTGCTAGTCGGAATGGAAACTAGCTTTGCTAGTAAGTCCATCAGATTTTTGCGGTAAGTAATGGAGAAAGAGCCAGATCGCATATGCTTTCGCAACACGGGAAGGAAATATTGCATAATTTTTTGGGCCTTGTCGAACTCTGGCTTCACCTCCTCTGGCATACGTCCTGTTAACTGATGAGAAAGCTGCTCGACTTCTTCTTTAACAGCATCGCGGAATAGCCGAAAAAAAAGTAGATACTATGCTGCGCGTTGGTTTTTTTTCAATATCATAGGTCATAATGTCACAAGGCGAATAACTTCCAAAAGCATAAAGCACAGAGTTGGGTTCACACTCCAGTCGGGATCTAAGAGGTAGTAGCTATGCTTTGTACTAACACCTTCCTTTTGTTCATATCCATGTTTGTGAATTTAGCAGCCTTGAAATCTTCAGCAACCTGAAGATCAGCAATGGACTTCCTGGACATTTCCCCATTAAAACTAGGCAATCTGCTTAGATTCCTTATGTAGGAAATCAGAGAGTTTCGCTCAATTGTCATCTCTGTATCAATGTCGACAAAATTTTCGTCGGCGTAAGATTCTTTCTGCCTCGCTGTTGAACTGGAACACATGCGAGTCATCTGCGATTTTCTAAAGTATTCTGCCTGTCGCTTCCTCTTCAAACTGCCAACCTTTCCAAAACATTGAGGCATATTTTAATGACATGTTATTCTTCTGAATGTCTTAAAGTTTTTGATTCATTGAAACCAACCATTCTCTACAAATTAGGTAAGGTGAGTCTAGAGCGTTTTCACGAAAGTGACCTTCTTCAGCACTAAGTTTACAGAGTATAGATTCCAGAAATGGGCGGGTTTTTGTGTGAAGGTGTGGAAATTCACCAATCTCCCATAGTTTTTTGAGTGTGTGCTAATAATGATGGCATAACTGTCAATCAAAAGCGCATTTTTTACCAAAAAAAACATAGACATATAACAACGATAAGCACGCTCAAATAGACGCGTTCGCTCACGTTCCCGTTAGTGCTGATAACGATGTCAATCCACAGCACATTTTTTACTATTAACTTGCTCCACCTCGCTCTTATTAGGTCGTCCCGAAAGTTTTGCGCAAGATTTTCAAACATTCGTAACTTCTGATTTTTCCAACAGATTTGACTGCTTCCACTTTTATGTGAAAGGGTTAGTTATGCTCTTTATCATAACATCTCAGCTGCTTAGTAATGATCATCTGTTGCATAGATAGGAGCGATAGAAGAAAAATGGTCAAAATTTGAACTTTCTGTGTAGGGCCATAAAAAATCGGAGACTTGCAACAAAAATCGGAGCAGTCAGTATTGTAGGTTCTTTCACCAGCTCTCTCTAACAGTGCAAAGTTTGCGCCGATTGAGCGTTTCTATGGAAAGTTATGATTTCCCTGAAAAATGCCAAAATAAACCAAATTCGCCCTTTTGTTTAGCTTGCTCGAAAATCATAACTTTTCATAGAGACCCTCAATCAGCGCAAACCTTGCACTGTTAGAAAGAGCTGGTGAAAGAACCTACAATACTGACTGCTCCGATTTTTGTTGCAAGTCTCCGATTTTTCATGACCCTACACAGAAAATTCAAATTTTGACCAATTTTCTTCTATCGCTCCTGTCTATGCAACAGATGATCATTAGTAAGCAGATAAGATGTAATTATAAAAAACATGACTTACTATTTCATACGAAAATTGAAGCAGTCAAATCGGTTGGAAAAATCAGAAGTTATGAATTTTTGAAAATCGTGCGCAAGAACTTTCGGGACGACCTATGCAATGTGTTGGCTTTTATGGGTCACCGGAGCAAGTGCTTTTTAGAGCCGGGAAGCAAAGAAGCCCTAACATGCTGCATACTATTCGAAAGCTGAGATCATGGAGAATCGAAGTAGACCGTCGACTTTTTTCTGGGTCTTCTGTGCCGCGAGGTATGAGGGATTTTATGTACCAAAAACCAACTGCTTTTTTGTTCTCACTTTCTGCTCTCCAAATGAATGCTACGAGGATAAACACATAATACAAATAATAAATACCGTTTCTTTTGTAAATTTATGAGTGTACTTGTTGTTTGAGGTACTTAGCCTGCAAAACCTTTTATAACGAGTTTTATCATATTCTCAGAGTACAATACCAATCTCAGCCCAGGTGAAGGGGGTCATCGGAAGTTTGGCCTCAAAGTGAAGGGGGTAAGATCCATCACTCCCCCTATCGCAACTATGTCTCAGAGCCAAATCAATGAGCTGCCAGACGGAAGTGCAATGCCACCGAATCTGCGTAAGCTTTTTATCCATAGATACGAGTAATTAAGCATTAAAAGCTTTGAAATTATAAAATCTGCGCTCTTGAATGACTGTCGCGGACTGGGCCCCCAGCTCCCTTCGTCAGCTCGGCTCACCTGCATCGGCGTATGGGAGCCGAGGACCCTTTCCGTGAAAGGGTTTAACGTTACTTGGGGCGGTAACTAAGCTTGCACTGAATGCTATTGTTCCTGCCACACGCTCCTGACTTCTAGGGCCCTGAGCTACCACCTCCTAGCACTAACCGTACCTGGGGCGTTGTCTCCATCCTCACTATCGCCACCTGGGGCTTGTCATCACTCAATGGCACTAGCATGAATCGTGCCAGCCTTCTAACAGATGTACCTTCTAAAGTATATGTGACGATAGCAACACATAACACGATATCACTCGGGGCTGCAGCCAAGCTGCAGCCCACCGCATCAGTCAATAGCCACAGGTTATCAAGTACCACTATTCATCCTTAACACAGTCCCTACACTCAAACAGTAGGGAATGAAAACAACCAGCCAGTTGTTAAGACCTAGGGGCCAGCAATATCGCAAACCCCCGTGGCGGTGTCGCCGACCTGTGCTAGGCGCGAGCGCGCACGGGCTTACGTAGTCTGCGGAGTTGCCTGTCCTCCATGGCGTGTTGAATGTAGAGAAACGCGTGAGTTGGGGACGGCGGTGCATCGATCAGCTGGAGTGAAGACGAAACTGGGACCCAACTGCTCAACAGGTTACAACATTGACGACCGACTTGAAAGCTGCGGCAGATAGCGTTGGGAAGGCGGGAGCGGCGCGAGGAAGCGTTTTAGGACCCTTTGCAGCGCGGCGGCGGACTCTTTTGAAAGAAGTCGTGATCCGCGACAATGACGCACTAAGCATGTAACCTACAGTTTTGTATGAGGTTAGTCAACGCTATGGCTTTGAGTACCAGATTACAGTGCCATCATTTTTGCATAAGTCATTTCAATCTTGTTCCATCCCATTTTTTCTTTAGATCTCACAGCAGTTCGCACGGTGTTTCGCAAATTGGATATATGCATTTAAAAGCTTTAAGCCCTTCTATCAAACCCTTTACTTGAGGCTCTTACATCAAAAAAATTCGAAAAAATTTTCGGCATCGAATTTGAAAAACCAAAGAGGAAAATAATCCAATTTCGACAATCACTTTGCGTCGCACATCAGTTAGGTAAGAATGTGTACTAAATAGTTCAAAAAATCTGCTGAGCCTAGGTAAAGGACGCGAGAGCTTTTGAAGCGGTTTAAGAGTTCTGAAAATTTAAGACTCTCCTTTGCAAACTCAAAAAGTATTTTTCTAATGTATTTAATGTTCACGTTGGACTTCTGAAGGCAGTGGTGAGAAACGTTGAGCGGATCATCCATAAAAAAAGGAAGAGTTGGTCTATGGCTATAAAATCATCGAATATATGTGTCAATTACTGAAAATTCAAAGTTTGGTGGTCACACAGCTTAGGGACGCGAACATCGCTGCGACAAAGTCTTGCTTCACTTTTGAAATGTGGCATTGAAAAGTCGGTAGAGGGAAACAATAAGAACAAAAAGCCTAGTAGGTTGTTTTGTTTGTTGTCAAGCTTGAATAAATATAACTTATTAAAAGAGAGGGAATTTGGACACAAAAAAGATGTCGAAAATAATTTTTGTCTCGGAATTTTTGTATTGATGTCAAAAAATTTCTTTCAACCCCTGTTGACTTAGAAGGGGACTGTACGAATTTAAAGAGCGGAATTAGAGCTTTCAAAAGCATATACACCATATTCCAAATAAGTTAATTATTGCCAAAAAGAAAACAAAAAATGGAACACAAGTACCGTCAAAGATTTTGAAACGATAAAGGCGCTTTTGAATGGCTTACCAAGCAAATGCTTTGCCACAGTTTTTAGGCGCTCAAGTTAGCACAATGACTTTGTGCATGAACTTAGAAGTTAACACATTCCTTCCAGCCCCAAATTACGCTGAGCTGCCGGACGGAAGCACAATGCCACTGAATCTGTGTAAGCTTTTGATCCATGGATATGATTAATATAAATTTCAAAACATTTGTAATGATAAAGTCTGCTCTGTTGAATGACCTACCAAGCATATTTTTTCCTACAATCTTTTTGCATGTGATTAGAAGCTAACACGACAACTTTTAGCACATATATATCAATACGGTCTTTTTGCACGAGCTCAAAATAATCACAGTGAATTTTGCATGAGCTTAGAAGTTAACACATTTAGTTTCACATTTACTTAGATCACGGTGAACTGCCAGAGGAAAGTACAATGCCACCAAATCTGCGTAAGCCTTTGATTATACCCTCAATACATAGAGCCATGTACTCTGGTAACCATCACTGCGAGGGCCTTGATAGAGCACAACCTTCATCTGAGAAAAAAAAACAGAAGTTATCCGGGCGAAGCTGATGTTATAATCATGACTGTTTATCGGAATGAAAGTGAATAAAGCAACTATGGGGAATAATATCTTGAGATTATCTCAGCAAAACCGAGAGTTTGCGTTTTTATAGCCTTTTTTACGCTAAAAAGAAAATTTTTCTGGAAGTTTCTCCAGAATTCAGGAAAACTTTCTCAGTCAACCTCTTATTTGACCAAAACCAAGTTTCAGAAGTTTGAAAGCTGTTGGAATTGAATAAAAACGAGAAACTGCGCTTAAATCTTGCGCAGAGAGTCGCGCACGAAAATGCTGGTCTATTTTGTTAATGAGTGATTTTCAACGCTTGGGACGTCGTCAGTTCTCCTCCCGTGTCGACATCAGATTGATATATAATGCTGCAGGGTTTCGTCGAAACCCGCGGAGATCTCCGACCAGAGCCAGATGCCCCTCGGTTCTGGTGTGTCTCCGCGCGCTGCGCGCTACCTCACTACCCCAAAAACGGGGCGCTAGGCATTTGCCTCTGGTACCTTTTTCTTCGCTATTTCAAACTCAATTTTAGCAAGCTATATATCATTTCAAACACTCGATCTCTACTTTCAAGCTGACAGCATCCCAAAACCACAATAGTTTGATCGAGAAATCTGGCAAAACCCATGTTGAAAATCTCTTGTTTTCAACTAGTTTAGCTCCTTTTCACGCGTTTTATTCGCCCATTCTATAGATCTTTTATCTCTTCATAATGTAAGCAACGACCCAGTGCTTATTTCTTCGATTGGCGAAATTTCCTGTGAAAAACCGTAAGAAGTGCGTTTTTCTAGTGTTCTCTTTCAGTGTATTGGCAGCAATTTTTTCCAGTTTGGACGATTATTGCTCAAAAAAACGAGCGCAAAAATCCAGACAACGAGCCAAGAGAGATTAACGACAATGCAGGGTTAAAGATTTAGAGGACCATCAGAAACTAAATCGCTCTTGACGTGCGCTTGGACTTAGTATAGAAAAAAGTTTGCGTTTTTATAAGTAATTCATTTCTCGTTTAACTTCTTTTGATAATCATCACTTCCGAAAATTGGTTATTTTTGAAACGATTACACAGAAGAATATAGCTTTTTACTTCTCCGGTGGACTGCATGATCCTGGAGCGAAAATCTGCACTTCGAAACGCCGCCAAATGAAAGATCCCAAACTCATTGCAGCGTTATTGTCAGGTTTTCAGGAGCTTCATTTGCTTTTGCTACCTGTTTTTCTGTTCTTACATGTTTATCTGTTTTCTTTTTACACTGCTATTTGCATCTTTTTCTTCTTTGGATTCCTATAAACAAACTTCTCTTCTCATGGGGGGGGGGGGGCAGATATTTGAACAAACTTCACTTTTATGCCCTGTCTCTAGGCTATCGAAGGTATGCTTTTGATCCAATGATATAAATAATCTGAACATCAAAAGCTCTGAAATGACAAAGTGTGCTCTGCTGAATGACATACTAAGCACATATTCCCCTACATTTTCGCTTGTGCTTAGAAGCTTCAGATTACGGTGGACTGCCAGACAGAAGTACAATGCCACCAAATCTGCGTAAGCTTTTGATACAATTGATATGAGTAATCTAAACATCAAATGCTTGAAGCAATAAAACCTGCTCTGTTGAATGACCTGCTAGGCACATATTTCCTTACAATCTTTTTGAATGAACTTATAAGTTACTTTCAGTCCCAGATCACGGTGAACTGCCAGACGTAATTACAATGCCACCGAATTTGCGTAAGCTTCAATCCATGGATATGAGTAATTTAAAAATAACTTCAAAATGATAAAGTGTGTTTTCTTGAATGACCTACTAAGCAAATATTTCCCTGCAGTATTTCATAAGCAAAGTCACTTACGTGAGTCATAAAAATGTGCAAAGACTTATTTATACTTGTAAGTAATTGAAATAATTTTTTAAACTTTTTAAGAATTCAGTTTAGCATTATAAAAAAAAATTCGGGAGCGTGGCTGACGCCACGCCCTTTATGAGTAATGTAACATAAAAAGCTTTAAAATGACAAAGTCTGCTCTGCTGAATGACCTACTAAGCATATATTTCCCTGCATTCTTTCTGCATGAGCTTAGAAGTTTATTTTCAGCTCCAGATCACGACGGACTGCCAAACGGAATTACAATGCCCCCGAGTCTGCGTAAGCCTTTAATCCGTTAATATGAGTAATCTAAAAAAAAACTCTGAAATGACAAAGTGTGCTCTGCTGAATGACCTACTAAGCACATATTTCCTTGCACTCTTTTCGCATGACTTTCAAGTTACTTTCGTCCCCAGATTACGGTGGACTGCCAGACGGAAGTACAATGCCGCCGAATCTGCGTAAGCCTCTAATCCATGGATATGAGTAATCTAAAAAAGCTTCGAAATGATAAGATTTGCTCTGCTGAATGACCTACTAAGCACATATCTCCCTACAGTCTTTTTGTATGACTAGAAATTATTTTCAGTTCCAGATCACGGTGGACTGCAAGACGGAAGTACAATGCCACCAAATCTGCGTAAGCTTTTTATCATTGAGTAATCTAAACATCAAATGCTTGAAATAATGTCTGCTCTGCTGATACTAAGCACATATTTCCTTACAGTCTTTTTGCATGAGCTTAGAAGTTAACACATTTACTTTCAGCCCCAGATCACGGTGGACTGCCTGACGGAATTACAGTGCCGCCGAATCTGCGTAAGCTTTCAACCCATGGATATGAGTAATCTAAAAAGGCTTTGAAATGATAAAGTGCGCCTTTCTGAACGACCCACTAGGCAAATATTTCCCTACAAAAAATAATTGCCATGTTCTGTAGTCATTAAACCTGGGCATGTTCGCAAGTGTCGAATATTGTTGTACCGAACAGGTAGTTAGGTGGTCCTTTTATTGTCAATAATCTTCGGCCTTACGTTTCGAAGCTTTCGTCTTCATCAGAGGCTTGAAATGGTTCAAAGCTTCATCCGTAACTCCAGCCCATCAAACGTCTCCACCAGCCCTTGCCAGTTCTTCTCTTCCCCTAATCTAGTGCAAAGATTGTGATGACAAAAGACATAACAGGGAACCACCGCTTTGTTAGATGTCCGTACCGGATGTAGGTGTTCGCGACGGACGATTGAGTTATACTGAGGGATGTCACATAAACAGTTATAGCTCACACAATGATAAAAACGGAAGAAAATCAGCGGTTATGGATAAGCGCTCGTTTTTGTTGTTTTGTGTTTCATAACAGCAAAAACGAGTGCTTATCCATAACCGCTGATTTTCTTCCGTTTTTATCATTGTGTGAGCTATAACTGTTTATGTGACATCCCTCAGTATAGCTCGTCGCAAACATCTACATCCGGTAAGGACATATAACGAAGCGGTGGTTCCCTGGTATGTCTTTTGTCATCGCAATTTTTGTAGCACGATTTGGAGAAGAGCCGAGAACTGGCAAGGGCTGGTGGAGACGTTTGATGGGCTAGAGTTACGGATGAAGCTTGAACCATTCCAGGCCTCTGATGAAGACGAAAGCGTCGAAACGTAAGGCCGAAGAGTATAGACAATAAAAGGAACACCTAACAACCTGTTCGGCACAACAACATTCGACACTATTTCTTTACAATCTTTTTGCATAAACCTGGAAGTTGACGTAATGACTTTCGCATGAGCTTAGGAGATAACATAATCACTTTTAGCACTTGTATTTCCATAAATTCTTTTCGCATGAACCTGCAAATCAACACAATAACTTTTACATGAACCTAGGACTCAACCCAATGACTTTTAGCCCCAGATCATGGTGAATTACCAGAAGGAAGTACAATGCCACCGAATCTGCGTAAGCTTTTAATCCATTGATATGAGTAATTTAAACATCAAATGCTTGAAATAATAAAGTCTGCTCTGCTGAATGACCTACTAAGCACATATTTCCCCATATTTTGCATGAGCTTAGAAGTTACTTTCAGCCCCAGATCACGGTGGACTACCAGACGGAATTACAATGCCGCCGAATCTGCGTAAGCTTTTGTTTACTGACAAGGGAAGTCACTTAACTTAGGTCGGGCTTTTGAAATGAGACACATACTCGGAACGCTGATTTCAAATATGCTATCCTTAGCTGCGAAGCGTTCCTCTGAAGCGAGTTAAGAGCTTTTTTAGTATGTGTCATTGACATACAAGTGAATATGGAAAGGTCTTTAGATGAAAATCTGTCCAGAAAGTGGTGGAAAATCAGAATAACATCAAATTGAGTCATTTGGATTTGATAGGCTATAATATGCATTTGAACCACTACCTAGATGATGATACCGTAGCATGCCTAAGTCTGTCAACACGCAAAATTTGCTCAGGAAAAAAGCTCATAACTTGCTTCAGAGCAGCTAAGGAAAGCAGATTTGAAATCAACGTTTCAAGCTGAATCCAACCGTATGTGTCTCATTTCAAAAGCCCGACCTAAGTTAAGTGACTTCCCTTGTGAGTAATCTAAACATCAAATGCTTGAAATAATAAAGTCTGCTTTGCTGAATGACCTACCAAGCACATATTTCCCCATATTTTGCATGAGCTTAGAAGTCACTTTCAGCCCCAGATCACGGTGGACTGCCAGACGGAATTACAATGCCGCCGAATCTGCGTAAGCTTTAATCCATGGATATGAGTAATCTGAAAAAGCTTTGAAATGATAAAATTGCTTTCTTTTATGACCTACTAAGTGCATATTTCCCTAAAGTCTTTTTGCATGAGCTTAGAAGTTAACACATTTACTTCAGCCCCAGATCACGGTGGACTGCCAGACGGAATTACAATGCCGCCGAATCCGCGTAAGTTTTTAATCCATAAACATGAGTAATCTAAAATAGCTTTGAAATGATAAAATTTGCTCTGCTGAGTGACCCACTAAGCACATATTTCCCTACAGTCTTTTTGCATGAGCTTAGAAGTTACACATTTACTTCAGCTCCAGATCATAGTGGGCTGCCAGACGGAAGTACAATGCCACCAAATCTGCGTAAGCTTTTGTTTTCTGAGTAATCTAAACATCAAATGCTTGAAATAATAAAGTCTGCTTTGCTGAATGACCTACCAAGCACATATTTCCCCATATTTTGCATGAGCTTAGAAGTTACTTTCAGCCCCAGATCACGGTGGACTGCCAGACGAAATTACAGGGCCGCCGAATCTGCGTAAGCTTTTAATCGACATGAGTAATCTAAAATAGCTTTGAAATGATAAAATTTGCTCTGCTGAATGATTCACTAAGCACATATTTCCCTACCCTTTTTGAGCTTAGAAGTCAACACTTTACTTTCAGCTCCAGATCATGGTGGACTACCAGACGAAAGTATAATGCTACCAAATCTGCGTAAGCTTCTGTTTACTGAGTAATCCAAACAACAATTGCTTGAAATAATAAAGTCTGCTCTGCTGAATGACCTACTAAGCACATATTTCCCCATATTTTGCATGAGCTTAGAAGTTACTTCCAGCCCCAGATCACGGTATACTGCCAGACGGAATTACAATGCCGCCGAATCTGCGTAAGCTTTAATCCATGGATATGAGTAATCTGAAAAAGCTTTGAAATGATAAAATTGCTTTCCTTTATGACCTACTAAGTACATATTTCCCTACAGTCTTCTTGCATGAGCTTAGAAGTCAACACTTTACTTTCAGCTCCATATCATAGTGGACTGCCAGACGGAAATACAATGCCACCAAATCTGCGTAAGCTTTTGTTTACTGAGTAATCTAAACATCAAATGCTTGAAGTAATAATGTCTGCTTTGCTGAATGAACAACCAAGCACATATTTCACCATATTTTGCATGAGCTTAGAAGTTACTTTCAGCCCCAGATCACGGTGGACTGCCAGACGGAATTACAGTGCCGCCGAATCTGCGTAAGCTTTTAATCGACATGAGTAATCTAAAATAGCTTTGAAATGATAAAATTTGCTCTGCTGAATGACTCACTAAGCACATATTTCCCTACTCTTTTTGAGCTTAGAAGTCAACACTTTACTTTCAGCTCCTGATCATGATGGACTGCCAAACGGAATTACAATGCCGCCGAATCTGCGTAAGCTTTTAATCCATAGACATGAGTAATCTAAACATCAAATGCTTGAAATAATAAAGTCTGCTCTGCTGAATGACCTACTAAGCACATATTTCCCCATATTTTGCATGAGCTTAGAAGTTACTTTCAACCCCAGATCACGGTGGACTGCCAGACGGAATTATAGGGCCGCCGAATCCGCGTAAGCTTTTAATCCATGGACATGAGTAATCTAAAATATCTTTGAAATGATAAAATTTGCTCTGCTGAATGACCCACTAAGCACATATTTCCCTACAGTCTTTTTGCATGAGCTTAGAAGTTAACACATTTACTTCAGCTCCATATCATAGTGGACTGCCAGACGGAAATACAATGCCACCAAATCTGCGTAAGCTTTTGTTTACTGAGTAATCTAAACATTAAATGTTTAAAATAATAAAGTCTGCTTTGCTGAATGACCTACCAAGCACATATTTCCCCAAATTTTGCATAAGCTTAGAAGTTACTTTCAGCCCCAGATCATGGTGGACTGCCAGACGGAATTACAATGCCGCCGAGTCTGCGTAAGCTTTCAATCATTGGTATGAGTAATCTAAACTTCAAATGCTTGAAATAATAAACTCTGCTTTGCTACATCTTTTCCTACAGTCTTTTTGCATACTTAGAAGTTGCTTTCAGCTCCAGATTACGGTGGACTGCCAGACGGAATTACACTGCCGCCGAATCTGCGTAAGCTTTCAACCAATGGACATGAGTAATCTAAAAAAGCTTTGAAATGATAAAGTGCGCTTTTCTGAATGACCCACTAAGCAAATATTTCCCAATAGTCTTTTTGCATGAACCTGAAAGTTAACGCAGTGAATTTGGCATGAGCTTAGGAGATAACAAAATCACTTTTAGCACTTGTATTTCCATAAATTCTTTTCGGATGACCCTGCAAATTAACACAATAACTTTTACATGAACTTAGGACTCAACGCATTGACTTTCAGACCCAGATCACGGTGAATTGCCAGAAGGAAGTACAATGCCACCGAATCTGCGTAAGCCTTCAATCCAATGATATGAGTTATCTAAACATCAAATGCTTGAAATAATAATAAAGTCTTCTCTGCTGAATGACCTACTAAGCACATATTTCCCTACAGTCTTTTTGCATGAGCTTAGAAGTTAACCTTCAGCCCCAGATCACGGTGGACTGCCAGACGGAATTACAATGCCGCCGAATCTGCGTAAGCTTTCAACCCATGGACATGAGTATTCTAAGAAAGCTTTGAAATGATAAAGTGCGCTTTTCTGAATGACCCACTAAGCAAATATTTCCCAATAGTCTTTTTGCATGAACCTGAAAGTTAACGCAGTGAATTTGGCATGAGCTTAGGAGCTAACACAATCACTTTTAGCACTTATATTTTCATACAGCCTTTTTGCATGAGCCTGCAAGTTAGCACAATGGCCCGTAGTAAACCCCGTTTCACTTGAAATAAACTGACCAGCGGCCACTCCCACATGCATAAGAATGCGACCTGATCTAACGGATGAGCGTCAGGGCAGGTGCCGCTATGATTTCATCTGATGGATGTAAGAGCATCATCGATTTTGAGATGAATTGGGGTGCAAAGGATGGGAACGCAGAGAAAAATTCCGTAAGTTCCTCGTGAGTAACCTACGAGATATAATGTGACATATTATTTAGAGCTAGAGGGCGCAAAACTGCACATTTTCGGGACCTTTTCAGGGTTGAAAGAGTCGATGA
Organism: Cylicocyclus nassatus; assembly: GCA_958299035.1. Taxonomy (NCBI): domain Eukaryota; kingdom Metazoa; phylum Nematoda; class Chromadorea; order Rhabditida; family Strongylidae; genus Cylicocyclus; species Cylicocyclus nassatus. The sequence goes on from CATQJL010000001.1 coordinate 7,815,470, forward strand.
GTAGCTATGCAGCCAAGAATGGGGGAAGCTAGTTATTTCCTTTTTTGCATAGTTTGCTTTGCCTTATTTTCTTAAAAAAACTGCGTTGAGTAAAATTTCTTCGTTCATTTCATTGTCTTTCTGTTCGGAAAATGGGTTTTTCATGAGAATTACTGCTAAAATATCGCGAATTTGTTTTGTTTACGCTAGATGCTACACTAGCCGATCCCGAAATACGGTCGCTGCGTTGCATCTCAATCAGTTATTCATTTGAACATGCCCGAAACAAGCACTATTGCTGTTTCTTTTTTGAGAACGCGCAGCCCTGTCATTTTTTTATAAAACGATCGACAATGAGATCAATAGCTCGCGGGATGCTGGACTAGGGCGCCCCGATCAACTCAGGTCCGCCTCAAGGGAGATGCCATGACGGAGAGTTTACTACGGGCCAATAAGTTTTACATGAACCTGGGACTCAAACCAATGACTTTCAGCCTCGAATCGCAGTGAACTGCCAGAAGGAAGCACAATGCCACCGAATCTGCGTATGCTTTTGATCCTTGGATATGAGTAATGTAACTTCAAAAGCTTTGAAATGACAGTCTGTTTTGCTGAATGACCTACTAATCATATTTTCCCTACAGTCTTTTTGCATGATCTTAGAAGTTAAGACCTTTACTTTCAGCTCCAGATCGCGGTGGACTGCGAGAAGGAAGTACAATGCCACCAAATTTGCGTAAGCTTTTGATCCTTGGATATGAGTAATGTAACTTCAAAAGCTTTGAAATGACAAAGTCTGTTTTGCTGAGTGACCTACTAAGCATATTTTCCCTACAGTCTTCTTGCATGATCTTAGAAGTTAAGACCTTTACTTTCAGCTCCAGATCGTGGTGGACTGCGAGAAGGAAGTACAATGTCACCAAATCTGCGTAAGTTTTTGATCCTTGGATATGAGTAATGTAACTTCAAAAGCTTTGAAATGACAAAGTCTGCTTTGCTGAGTGACCTACTAAGCATATTTTTCCTACAGTCTTTTTGCATGATCTTAGAAGTTAAGACCTTTACTTTCAGCTCCAGATCGCGGTGGACTGCGAGAAGGAAGTACAGTGCCACCAAATCTGCGTAAGCTTTTGATCCTTGGATATGAGTAATGTAACTTCAAAAGCTTTGAAATGACAAAGTCTGCTTTGCTGAGTGACCTACTAAGCATATTTTTCCTACAGTCTTTTTGCATGATCTTAGAAGTTAAGACCTTTACTTTCAGCTCCAGATCACGGTGGACTGCGAGAAGGAAGTACAATGCCACTAAATCTGCGTAAGCTTTTGATCCATAAATAAAATGTACTTCAAAAGTTTTGAAACGATAAGGTTTGCTCTGTTGAATGATCTACTAAGCACATATCTCCCTGCAGTCTTTCCGCATGAGCCTGGAACTTAACACAATGTTTTTTTACATGAACTTTGTACTCAACACAGTGACTTTCATCTCCAGATCACGGTGAGCCAGGTGGAACTACAATACCACCAAATCTACGTAAGCATTTGAGATAAGCAATTCATCAAGCTTTGAAATGATGAAGTGTGCTCTTCTGAATGACCTACTAAGTATATATTTCCCTACGCTCGTTTGGCACGAGCTCAAAGTCAACACAGTGACTTTCTGCTTCAGATTGCGGTGAATCAATCAGGATGCCAGATGAAAGCATAATGCTGCCAATTCTGCGTGGTTTTTTGATTTTGGAGCAACAATGATAAATTCTACATGTCAAAGTCCTTAACAAAGTCACGACCAAGCCATTTTTTTCACATCAACCATTTCGGACAGCACAAGGTCTGCATATCAATCCAGCAATTATGATCCAGCCACTAATGGTTCCTATCATCTGTAATGCTAACCATCCAAAATTATTGTAGAAGATGTATACAAAAGCTTGCTCAGTCTGTCCAGTATGTTTTATCGTAAACAAGCAAGGTCGAAAGCTCCAGAAAGCTTAAGAGCGGTAATTCGAGCCTGATCGTCATGTATAAGCTTTTAAGCAATATATAACCTGATACAGGGTGTCCCAAAAGTATGTATACACTGTTTGATCGTTGTCATCTTTTTTATCAAAAATTCTGTCGTCTATTTTCAGGTACCATTTTGTAGAGCCTGGCTTCGATATGCATCTCCGGTGTGGAGCGAATACCGATCGCTCTTCATTACAATACCGCTCTTCGGCGCACTCCGCCACACTCCGCCGCAGTGCGCCGAAGTGTGGCAGAGTGTGCCGGAGTGCGGCAGAGTGCGCCACTTTCCGCCGCAGTGCGTCGGAATGATCGTCAATTTAGCCATATCTCGCTTCAGAATGGACGAATTCTGAGTCCGAGGACACCGTTCGATTCAACTCGGCGAGACGCATCATCTTATATATGAAGCTGAACGTCTGTTTGTCTGTTTGTCTGTACGTATGTTCCGAATAGAAAACTCCATTTCTGAACCGATCCGGACCAAACTTGGCACACATACACTTCGGGCCCCGGCGGGTGTCATAGGCTACTTTTCGTCATCGATCGATATCGATTTTATCGATTTTTATTGATTTTTTTGCAGAGTTCACCTACGGGGCTGGGAGTTGGCACAGGGGGAGGGTAAGTGAGCACGGGGATTCCGAATACAATATCAGTTTTCAGAATCATCGATTATTATTTTGGTTGAATTCAGTGTGCTGATAACAGTATTACCATTGATCTGTCGCTGATGACACATAGACAGCATTCTATAGGAGTATGGTAAAGAGCCACTCTGATCGAATTTGTTCTAAGATTTGCTCAAGATCACAATACCGCCCAAAGAATGTCAAAATTTCCGTGAACTTCGCGGAATTCCGGGATTTCCGCCAGAGTGCGCGATAATCCGGAAAGTTCGCGACATTTCAGGATCCGCGAAGCCATGCGAATCACGCAGAGTACGCAACGCCGTAACTTCCTTCGGAATGAATATATTCCGAATCCAGAAGCAGCATTGTGTTCAGATCGTCGAGTCAAATATTTCGATATACAGTATGCTCTCGATATTCCATTTCCAGTTTTTTCGAACTTTTTCTGTGGAGGTCCTTTCGCAAGGATGTAACGCAGCGTCTGGGTAACATAAAAGATTTCAATAAACGCTATTCAATAGTACTCTCCTTGTAGATTATCGAGAGTAGCTGCAGACTGTCTTCCAAAAGAGATAGAACTGGTGAATTTTGGAAAAATCACGCGTTTCTAAATTCTACTCGCCGTAACTTCCTTCGAAATGAACATATTCTGAATCCGAAGAAAGCTTTGTGCTCAGTTCATCAAGGCAAGTCTTTCGATATACAGCATATCCTTGATATTCCGATTTCAATATTCTCAAATCTTTCTGTAGACGTCTTTTCGCGAAGGTGTAAAGCAGCGCGCATTGCCCCTAGTAGACTCCAGCAAGGACCTTTTGATTGTACTTTTGCTGTAGATTATGTAGCGCTTAAAAGTAATCACAGGCATCTTTCCAATGGAGGTAGAAAGGCTGGTAAATCGTAAAAAAAAATCTTGTTTCCCAAATTCTACTCGTCGCAACGCTAGAATACGAGGCTATCTTGTTAAGCAGATGTGAGTTTTGTAATCACCAGGTCGGATAACCCTTATGAACAAGTTTTCCGAGATGTTCGGGTGATTTCATTTTTTCTTGTCTGACGCCCTGAAGCTGGCCGGTGGATTTTGGTCAAAATGATGATGATCTTGAATTGTAGGGAAACGCCGCTCATAGAGTTTTTCGAACACGCTCTTTACGAATATCGTGGTCTTTGAGGATTACAGGGTCTTTTTGGAGAGATACGGTGAAGTGACTGTAACTGCATCATGAAAGTGCGTAACTTTGCCCGCACTTCTCGCGTATCTCTCAGAAACCTTGCCTTCTCGCTCTTTCAAGTCAAAATTACTAGGAATTGTGCTATCGAATGATGCATGACTTAGGCTCCAGTCTGTGAAAATCGCCGAGTTACGAGCCTACGAATACACGTCCTTATGAATTTTGCCTAAAATGTAAAGATCGCAAATCTCGTCGAAATTTTACCGTGAGTGCTTGTACAGCACGCTGATCAAATCTTTTCACATTCTTAATGGATCTTATTGTGTTAGATTAGGTGCTTTGAGTTCTAGCCACAAAACAGCTTTGATATTCAATTGCTGATGCACACGCAAGTACTATATTCAATACAGTGGAGTCATTGAGCGAAGCGAACATAATATCCGCAATGCGAGTGTCATACAAGCACTCACTGTGAAATTTCGACGAGATTCGCGTCTTTGCTGGAGTCTACTAGGGGCAATGCGCGCTGCTTTACACCTTCGCGAAAAGACGTCTACAGAAAGATTTGAGAATATTGAAATCGGAATATCAAGGATATGCTGTATATCGAAAGACTTGCCTTGATGAACTGAGCACAAAGCTTTCTTCGGATTCAGAATATGTTCATTTCGAAGGAAGTTACGGCGAGTAGAATTTAGAAACGCGTGATTTTTCCAAAATTCACCAGTTCTATCTCTTTTGGAAGACAGTCTGCAGCTACTCTTGAACGCTCGATAATCTACAAGGAGAGTACTATTGAATAGCGTTTATTGAAATCTTTTATGTTACCCAGACGCTGCGTTACATCCTTGCGAAAGGACCTCCACAGGAAAAGTTCGAAAAAACTGGAAATGGAATATCGAGAGCATACTGTATATCGAAATATTTGACTCGACGATCTGAACACAATGCTGCTTCTGGATTCGGAATATATTCATTCCGAAGGAAGTTATGGCGTTGCGTACTCTGCGTGATTCGCATGGCTTCGCGGATCCTGAAATGTCGCGAACTTTCCGGATTATCGCGCACTCTGGCGGAAATTCCGGAATTCCGCGAAGTTCACGGAAATTTTGACATTCTTTGGGCGGTATTGTGATCTTGAGCAAATCTTAGAACAAATTCGATCAGAGTGGCTCTTTACCATACTCCTATAGAATGCTGTCTATGTGTCATCAGCGACAGATCAATGGTAATACTGTTATCAGCACACTGAATTCAACCAAAATAATAATCGATAATTCTGAAAACTAATATTGTATTCGGAATCCCTGTGCTCACTTACCCTTCCCCTGTGCCAACTCCCAGCCCCGTACTCTGCAAAAAAAATCAAAATCGATAAAATCGATATCGATCGATGACGAAAAGTAGCCTATGACACCCGCCGGGGCACGAAGTGTATGTGTGCCATGTTTGGTCCGGATCGGTTCAGAAATGGAATTTTCTATTCGGAACATACGCACAGACAAACAGACAAACAGACGTTCAGCTTCATAAATAAGATGATGCGTCTCGCCGAGCTGAATCGAATGGTGTCCTCGGATTCAAAATTCGTTCATTCTGAAGCGAGATATGGCTAAATTGACGATCATTCCGGCGCACTGCGGCGGAGTGTGGCGGAATGCGCCGCAGTCCGGCGATTTTTTTGACGAATTATGAGCGGTATTATACTGTATCACGGTTGGAAATTTCAGCTTTCAGCGTCATTGTGGATCACCCTTTTTCCAACTAAGTTTCCAAAAAGATCTGAAAAGTGGTGTACCACGGTTTTTATGCGCGTGATTTTATTGCACAACTTTGTACGAGTTTTCCAAGCATTTCAAGTGGTGTAATCACGACTTTAGGGAGCATTGTATTAACAGCTATTGCCGTTTACTCATCATAACTTATGAAAAAAATGTAGCGGTCGAGTGCGAACTTCATATTTGATTTCACCGACTTGAATTAGTCTAGTATAAAAGTTTTAGGTTGTTTGGTTTGCTTTCTGTGGCAATATAGGGCACCTAATGGCTCACATTCTCCTTGAAGTCTCTGCCGTAATCCAACAGTAATGAAAATCGACAGGTGATATGTAGCGATAGTGTTTCGCTACATACAATAGATCTGAGTCAATGCTAGCTCTAAAATGGTGCCAGCAGGTAGGCAAACGGCTTCTTGCTGAAAGACATATCAACGATCAATTGGTATATACATACTTTTGGGACACCTGTATAGCTAGAGTTTTTGAAAAGATGAAGCCCTGCCTACCTTAATCTCTTACCAGACATTTGTAAGGTGTTTCAGTATAATGCACACACTGTTTGATCGTTGATAACTCTTATGCTTTGATATCTTCCGTCAAAACCTAAGTACCAATTCGAAGCTAACTCCAACGTAGATTTAGTGCACGGCGCAACTCGCCCAATCTTCATCGCTGCTGTAGGATTACGGCAGAAACCTTACAAAGGTTTTAAACTACTGAGGGGCCATCTTTTGCCTCAGAAAGGCCCCAAGCCAAATTTTTCCACGTTAAAAAACCTTGTATACAGTTTTGCAGACTTTGTGAAAACATAAGTTGTTGGAGAGCTTTTTCACTGTCGTTCCGTCTGGAAGTCCCTACAGTAATCCTACAGCAACGAAGAATGATCGATGATTCACTCCACATTGTAAATCTAAACTGAAGCCAGCACTACAGATTGGTACCTAAAGATCCGCGAAAGAGTCAAAGCCAGAAATTCATCAATGATCAAACAGTGTTATATGGGGCGCCTGTGTAGCCTCTGGTTACGGTGAAGCAAGTGGGCGTCCAATAAATAACCCCTTCAAATAGGCGTAAGGTTTTTAGCATGAAAAGAGAAACTGATTTATTCCTTACATGTAGAAGCTGAATGGTGGAGAAGTGTGAACATAGATCTGAGCATTAAAGTGCGTTCTTGACAAGTACTCCGCATTTTTTTCTGGAGTATTTGAGACGCATGCACTAACATCCCCGCTGGGGAAAGGATCGCAGCTCAAAACAAAGCTTCGTACCCTGACGCTCCAGATATGTGATTTCACACAGTCTAACTATCCGTGAGTACTTACTTACTTACCATACTTCACTATGAACATACTGAACAGGAGCGAGAAGCTGTATAAGTCGCATTTTCAGCTTTTTATATATTCCCCTGATGATCCCCGCTGGCCGACCGCCTTTTCTCTGAAGTCATTTTTTCGAGATCAATAAAGACATTCCAAACTTATTGTTTACCTAACTCAATAGTGCTAAGCATGCCGCTGGGAAAAATGAGTTTTTGGAATATCAGTTTTTCTGTAAACCCCAACTTTCGACTAGTGTCAATCGCAAATTTCATGAATTCGAAATATCACATGCTCTTACCAGAAACATGATTAACTCGGGTTAGATAATTGGTACAACTCTGGAATGTTTTCGTTAACTTCGAAGAAAGAAAAATGACAAAATAAAAGACGGTCTGCTGATGGGGATTATCAGGGGTCATACAGAAAGCTAAAATATGCGGCATGTACAGCTTCTCGCTCCTATTCACTGAGTTTGTAGTGAAGGATGGTCGGAATACCTATGAATAGGTAGACAGCGTGAATTCCACATATCTGGAGCTTCAGGATAGCACCCATTTAAGCTGCGATTCCCTCCTTACGGGGATGTTAGTGCATGCGACCTCTAGAAAGTAAAATGATTCAGCAGATCACTTTGAGGCACCTAAGCCGCAAAGTGAAAGTGTCATGCTCACAGGTGCGATAAGGTGAGAATGACCCCTCCAGGATGAAGGGGGTCACAGCGGTTGCAGCCCCTCCGGGTGAAGGGTGTTTCACTTGATCAAGAAATCATTATATGTCGACGGGGGGGGGGGGGGAGGGGGAGGGAGCCATGGTGTTCGCTCATCATGTTTCTTAGTGAAAATTTATATTTTCAATTCCTTGCCATCACTGGTTGTCTTTTTTCTGAAATGTGAGCCGATGTGCTGCTGGATTAGCACACAATTATGGTTCTGACCAGCACCTTGTATTTTTTTTTACATTTTTTCTTTTTCCTTTTTTACATCACCCCGCCTGTTTTCAAAAATTACCGTAGAAGGTGTGCATGCGAGAAGATTTGTTTCGGAAAAAGTTAGACAATTTTTGAGCATTTACGAATTTTTCAAAAGAAGAAATCGTAGTTTCTGCAGATGAACAGCAACGTCAGCAAGGGAAATGTTTATAAAACCATTTTGTCCTCCGCTTTTAGAGCATATATAGTTTGCCTGGAGTCTGTTGAAAAACCTCGTGAAGAGTGTGGGTAGTGATTTCTGGATATTTACGGGTTTTTAGGATAGAAAACCCGTAACTTCTGTGGATGAATATCCTGTGCGCCTTGATGGTCATTGTTGAACCGTCTTGTCTTCTGCTTTCAGAAAATATATACTTTGCCTGGGGTCCGTTAAAAAAAGTGCCTGGGTGAAGGGTGTCCTAGTGATTTCTAGAGATTTTCTAATTTTAGCATAAAAAAATTCATAACTTCTGTAAATGAACATCTTGTACGCCGCGATGGTCACCCTTGGAACAGTCTCGTTCTCCGCTTTCAGAAAATATATACTTTACCTGGAGTCCATTAGAAAAAGTGCCAGGTGAAGGGTGGGTGAGACTTTTATACCATTGTAAAAAGGCGTCTACTTGAACACTCCCATTATAAAAGCTCACCCATCCTTCACCCGGCACTTTTTCTAAAGGACTCCAGGCAAAGCATATATTTTCTGAAAGCGGAGAACGAGACTGTTCCAACGGTGGCCATTGCGGCGTACAGAATGTTCATCTACAGAAGTTATGAATTTTTATATGTTAAGAACTCGAAGATCTTCAAAAATCACTAGGACACCCTTCACCCAGGCACTTTGTTGATTGGATCTCAGACATTCTTTATAATTTCTGAAAGAGGAAGACGAGACGGTTCCAATGGTGACCATCACGGCGTAAAAGATGTTTATCTACAAAAGCTATGAATTTTTTTATCTTAAAAACTCGAAAATGTCCAGAAATCACTACTCACACCCTCACCAAGCACTTTTTTCAACAGCCTCCTTCTTATCTATACATAAACAATTCACGTACAAATATTTCCTTTGCTTAACCTTACCTCACTGTTGATTTTTCTTCTCGGCTTTTGGTGAAAGGGGTCACCTTGGTCCCGGCTCAGGGGTGAAAGGGGGGTGAGAAAATTCTCACATTATCGCACCTGTGGTCATGCTGCTAAATTTGCGTAATGGCTTCAGCTTGTAGCAATAGCTAATCCAAGCCAGTCTTGTTATAGCGCTGGGAGACGAATGTCTGCGCGCATAGGTGTCCTGTTTGACCGAGTCTCGGGTACACTTGCATGACATTACAAACTAAAATAATTTTTACGAAATGGAGCAGCTGGGCTGGCAGGAAAGGATAATGTTACCGTTTTCTTAGGTATTTTCTTCACGAGAAGGCAGTTTGATAGATAGTGTCACATAATCGTGAGTGTGCAAACCGATCCGGGTCACCTAGAAGCGCTTGGAAACATTTACTGCCCTCATAACTTGCTCTATCCAACTAACATCAAAATAAGATCCTTTCAAACTAAACTAATGATTCTCAGCAACACATGAAGGTGATGCCCCTATGCTTTCTGAGGGAATAATGTTATCATTAAACGCCTCTCCTATGCACTCTAAGGAAACAATGTTACCAACAAATGCCTAAGTTCTTTAGCTTGGGAAGAAAAATGGAATTAAGTTAATCCGCCTTAAAAATACTTTATCAATGCTTTTGAAAGCGAAATGACTCGCGCATATATGTTCCAAATCATTAATGTTTGAACAAGCCTTCCTTTTCAGATCCTGGTTATGATGATGCTCCTAAAACACCTAATCGAACAATGTTGCCACCGAATTCGAGTAAGTCTCGTAAAGGCTGAACGATGATTTGATTAAAGTTGATCTGGGTTTAAAAAGGTGTTCAATCCTACAAATAACCACTTCATGCTCTCAGCAGGAAGATCTTAGATTTGCAATTTTTTGATTTCCATCGCAATTTCAGATGGAGCAAACGCTGAAGCCTTCAGTCCATCTTGGGAAGGAACGTCAGCAAGCCCAGGTATGTTAATTTTGGATCAAGGAAGTGGCAACAGTGGCTGCTGACAATGTAAACCCTTATTAAGTGTTCTTTGGAAAGCTTTATTTGCATAAGTTACGACTAAAAATGGTGCATTAACCTGCTTTTCTTCATCTACCGACTTCATTTGTTTTGGTAGCTATCTTGGCAAGCTCCTTTCCTTGTTTTGACAGTGATAATCTCTCAAGCAAAGACCAGTATCAGATTGTAAGCAATGGCTAAATGTCTTTGACGGATAAGGAGACATATATTGGATCTTTCGAAAGTAGTGTTGCTCTTTCCAAAATGAACACCACGTTTCAAATGTGGGACAAATATTCCCATGCAATCTTGGAAGCATAAGATGCAGCATTTTCTCTTTTTTTAAATGGTTTCAAAATCGTTACTGTACTATCAATAAGCTCTCGGACACCAAAATTTGCGTCTCCTGCTTTGGAAACGTGAAACAGTCAACCCGTTTTGAAAGCGTTAATAGAAAAATTCTACAAACGCTTTTGAAAGCGGATTGACTCGCACATACATGTTTCAGCTTACTAATGTATTTCACAAGAGCCTTCCTTTTGAAGTTCCGGGACATGATAATGTTCCTAAGCTACCTAATCGAACAATTATGGAGATATTGACACCGAGTCCGAGTAAGTCTCGTAAAGGTCAAACAATAAATTTGATCAAAGTTGATCTGCCCCCACAATGGTCGGTCGCCTCATCGTGGCGTGGGGGTGACACTGGGTGTCGAACTGCGATGCACAGCCGAGTGTATACTCTGGTAGGGCCTCCCAAGCTGTGAAGGAGTTCGACGTTTCCGGTTTCGGCCGGAAGCCTAGCTAAGAACTGGCCGCGCCAGATTCTCCGCCGTCTGGCTTCTTCTGGTCGCTAGGCGGTCCCTCCCCGCTCCAAGCCCGGGGTCAGCGATCACCCCGTGGAAATCAAGAGTAGGCCTAGTAAGCCACCTCTTGTAGGGGAACAAATTTTATTACTCAGACAGCAAGAAGATTTAGAAAAAACCCTGTACATCGGATCCCGCCTACGGCGCCGGGTGGTAGCAAGAACGATGTCAGGGTACTCAGGGCGCCTTTCGGATTGGACAAAAACGACACGTCTGCCCGGACGACACGCCATGGAGACTGCCTCATGCTCTGCACTTACAACGACAGGACAGTCTCCACAAACGCCGACCTCCACGCTCTTTTCGACGCTGCAGAGCACATCAACTACCACATCATTGCTCTGCAGGAAACGAAGTCCAGGAAGAAGGACGTGCGACAGATGAGTGATGGGACCCTCATCATTCGTGGTGAAAAGGTTCCATCACGAAACGTGGGAGGCGTCGGCTTTGTCGTCCACCCATCTATCGTCCATCTTATCGATTCGCACGAGATCCTATCACCTCGACTAGGCATCCTACGACTACGACCTCCACATCAGAGGACCATCAGCATCATCAACTGCTATTCTCCAACATCAGCAGCTGACGAATCAGAACTAGATGCTTTCTACGAAGATGTGGAGGAGGTCGTCCGCAACGAGAAGTCCTTTTACAAGTTTGTTGTGGGCGACTTCAACGCGAAAATCGGGATGCCACTGGAAAGGGAATATAGGATCGGGAAGTTTGGATATGGGCTCCGGAACGAAAACGGCAACCGTCTTGTTGGGCTTCTCTCCGCCGCACGACTTTTCCATGGAAATTCCATCTTTATGAAGAAGGAACATCGCCGGTGGACATGGGAATCGCCCAACGGAACGACCCACGCGGAGATCGACCACATTCTCACCAACCGAAGGTGGAGCTTACTCGATGTCTCTGTAGTTCCATCCTTCTGTAGTGGCTCCGATCACCGCCTCCTTCGAGCGAAGATACGACTCAGCCGAAGGCTGGAAAAGAAAGTCTGTCATAGTGCCGCGAGAAGGAAGGAAGTCGTTTATGACGGTAACAGGCTGGAAGAGCTCATATCAAGTTGTGACTGGCCCATCGAGGAGGACCCAACGTACGACTACGACCGGCTTCTGAAAGGATTGCGAGCCTGCGGAGAATGCGCCTCAGTGACTTCTGAGAAGAACTTGGACCGCATCTCGAAGACCACCAAGGAATTGCTCGAAAGAAGAAGATCATTGAGGCAGGATCCGAATGCAACTCATCTCGAGCGACTGATTGCCAACACCAGTTGCAGAACAGCTTTGCAAGAGGATCTCAGGAAGTACAGGCAAGCCAAGATACTGGAAGCAGCAGAAAGAAGACGAAGTCTCAAGAAGTGCCGAAGGGACCTCTGCGAATATCACGTACCGCTGGCTGCACTACTGAACGAAGACGGGACTCCGACTTCTTCCCGATACAAGATGGAATCTATCGCGAAGAACTTCTACACCAACCTCTTCCGCTCATCAACACCCGTGCAGATGCCCGTTGTTCCCACTGGAGAAGTACCACCACGAATTCTACCTGCTGAAGTGCGTATCGCGATACAGACCATGAAGATGTCCACGGCTCCAGGACCAGACCATCTTTCCGTCGAACTTCTGCGAGCCGGAGGACACCGTCTACACGAGATTCTAGCGTCGCATTTGACATCTCTTACCTTCAGAAGGAGAAGATTCCCGACCAGTGGAGAACGTCAAGAACCGTCCTTCTCTTCAAGAAGGGTGAACGGGAGGATCTTCGGAACTATCGTCCAATATGCTTGCTGAGTGTGCTGTACAAGCTTTTCACGAAGATTATCCTCGCTCGCATATCAAGGACACTAGATGAAGCCCAACCCCAAGAACAAGCTGGATTTCGCAAAGGATTCAGCTGCATGGACCACATCCAGACCGTTTCGAGGGTCATAGAAGTCTGCCGGGAGTACCGACTGCCTCTCGTCCTAACCTTTGTCGACTACGAGAAAGCCTTCGACAGCGTCGAAACCAACGCCATCCTGTCTGCGCTAGTCGATCAAGGAGTGGACCCAGCTTACGTGAGGACGTTAGCCGACTGCTACAAGGACTGTACAACGACGATGCAGCTATTCCATCGCCCCCTGATTATAACAATCGGGAAGGGGGTCCGACAAGGCGACACAATCTCGCCGAAGCTGTTCACCGCGGCCTTGCAGTGGGTGATGAAGTCACTGGACTGGGACGAGAGAGGCATACGAGTTGATGGGAGATTCCTATCCAACCTTCGTTTTGCGGACGACATCGTTCTCTTCTCGAGCAGTATCACCGAAGCAGAGACGATGCTGAAGGAACTAAACGAAGTAGGGAAGAAGATCGGACTGCGAATAAATCGGAAGAAGACTCAGTTCATGAAGAACGCCCTTTGCGAAGATGCAGAAATGGAATTGGAAGGCACCCCGATTATGGAGACGTCTTCCTACGTGTATCTCGGACGTTCGATGAACATGGAGAACGTTTTGAGGGAAGAACTTAACAGGAGAAGAAGAGCAGCCTGGGCCGCCTTCGGGCCTCTGAAGGAAGCCACCGACCAACTGACGGACCCGGAGCTTCGTGCCCACCTGTTCGACTCAACCGTTCTCCCGGCGCTCTGTTACGCAGCTGAGACTTGGGCCGATACTGTAGCCACGTCGAAAGCTTTACGGACCACCCACAGAGCGCTCGAGCGCAGTCTTCTGAAGATGACCCGACGCAAGCAACATCTAGTCGGACTTCGCAGCACGGATATGAGAAGAATGTCCCGTCTTCGTGACCCAGCGGAATACGTCGCGAAAGCCAAACACCGATGGGCCGGTCACATAATGAGAAGAACAGACGACAGATGGACACTAAGAACATCGGAGTGGATTCCTCGCGAAGCCAAACGTCCCCGAGGAAGACCTCCAACGAGATGGGCAGACGTGTTCGTGGAACGGATGGACCAGCTGAGAAATCAGCTGGATACGATTTTTGCACCTGGAACTCGTGGACGCAGCCACCGACGTCAGCCAAGAAGATCGTGGATGTCAGAAGCGAGGGACAGGGAAAAATGGAAACTTCTGAGCTGGGGCCCGCACGTCACGTGAAGCCGGGCCATCTAAGTATCTAAGTAAAGTTGATCTGGGTATGAGAAAATGCTTGAGCATTCGCATTACACTATCACGCCTTCAACAAGGAGATCTTAGATTTGCAATTTCTTAATTTCCATCGCATTTTTAGATGGAACAAACGCTGGAGCCTTCAGTTCACCATGGGATGGAACATCAGCGTTGCCAGGTATGTTCTTGGTTTGATCAAGGAGATGGCAACAGTGGCTACTCATGAGAACGTAGATCGCTTGGCCTCCCTTTATTTGCTTTGTTAGTAATCATCTCTCAAACAAATATCACTACAGTTTGTAAACAAAGGCTATAATCAGGGTTGAGCAAGAGGTCAGGCACAAGTCCTTCAAAAACGACCCCCCCCCTCTGAAAGCCCCTAAACGACGCTTGACCTCCACGTCCTCAGGGTGTTATCTTTTGAAGAAGACCACTTTCAATGTAGGTTTCTATTTCTTAAAACTGTAGGCCCGGCTTTCTGCGACTGCACAACTACACGCAATTTGACGGCAAGCTTTGGATCTGGATAGCCCTCTTTTCAAAGCTATAATTTTCGCAGGGATGGCGTATTTGGCTCCAAATTTTCAGTATAGCAAGAAGAAGCTTTGCGCTCAATACCCATACTAAAAAAGGGGCGATTTTTGCATATTGAAGGCAACTTAATGGGGTCAGGCGCAACCCCTCAAAAGCTCAGGCGGCCTGACCTTTTGAGGGGTTGCGCCTGACCCCATTAACTTTATTTCCGAAGAAGCTTTTCTACCCAACTTTCATGTGTTTCGCTAGCTCAACCCTCGAAGATTCAACAGTAGGTGTTTGAGCTTGAGTCGACTTGTTTCGGCCTTGTGCTAATCCGAGGAGTTGAAGCACTCAATGTGAAAAACGTGCCGGTTGAATTTTGGCAGCACTTCTTACTTCACTGTTTGGAAGCGATATAAAGCCTGATTTGTAGCATAGACTTGTAGAGACATTACTTTGTTGTGAGTATAGAAAAGCTTACATTTTTCACTTTTGAAATCAAGTTAATCATGTTTGAAAATCACCTTTTTTGGACGTGAGAAATATTAGAAAATGCAGAGGCAATGGTTTGTAGAGCGCATAGAGGTAATTTGACATGCTGATTACGGAAAGGATTCAGCATTCCGCACAGAAAGCTTCCTTGTCGGCCTCATGATCTGTCAGGGTGAAATATGAAGATTGAATTTTGGCTAACTTCGATTGTGGAAACAATCAGTATGTTGTTAACGACCGTCATTCCTTTAGGTGACTGCGATATCCACCGGACTAGCGCATTTCTTCTTCACCTTCGTAGTTTCTCCCAAATGATAAAATTCGCTTCTTAATTACGACCCCCTCCCTTAATCTTACCCTCAATACGACCCCCCAGGTCGGGCGCGCCTGACCCCACGCTCAACCCTGGCTATAATCCTTGATAGAAGAGGAGGCATATATTAGTTGTAATGAAAAACAATGCAGCATTTCATCCTTTTTCTGAAAGTTAAAATTTTTTAATTAAGTTAATTAATAAAATTTTTATAGCACAATCAATGAGCTCTCGGAAATCACCTTCATATCAAACCTGCGAAGCAGTTCAAATAAAGATTCGACAGAGCGATTCTTAGAGAATGCAATACAACTTTTTTCTTTTTATCATAGTTCATAATTTTTTTTAGAGATTTTTCACTAATACCGTCGGATTTTAGAAGGCCTACGTCAGCCGCAATTACATTAAACACCAATAAGCCTTCGGACTTTGAAACTTCCAAGATGGTACTATAATTTAGCGCTAGCCTTACAAAGCGAAGTTTACGGGTTCGAAATGTCAAATTTTGGTTCCTTGGGTATAGCTTGGGGTTCGTTCAGAAACATGAGTTATGACGATTTTTCCCCGATGGATGCATAAATCAAAAATAAAGGCAAACATTGAAAAGAGGAGAAAGTTTGCATCAAATACCGAGCTGCTCTCCCTTTGATGTTCGACGAGGTTTTAGTTGGCAAAACAAATTGGTAGCACCAAAATTTTATTAAAAAAGTATGACGAGCTATGGAAAAGAGAAAAATGTTTTGCATCATATAGGGTCTGCTCTATGAATATATTAGGTCGTTCCGAAAGTTCTTTCCTTTTTTTCAGTCTATCGTGAAAACCCCTGGAATGAAGTTAGGGAAAGCTTCAGGTACTATCCGACGCAGCCTTTGTTCCCCTTTTTAAATGTAGGATTCCTGTGTCGTTTGCTCCTGTGGTCATTGAGATAATGTTCGAAATTACGAACCCATGGTTTTTACGGTGTCCAACTTTGGCAATTTTTCACATTCTTCTTTTTTAACCTTTGGAAAAGCTTTAATAGCACTCAGATAGAGTAAACAAAGTGCAATCCAATGAAATTTTTCGGCATTTTAACTGGCTTCTCAGTATATTTTAAGATAACTTTTCTAGAAGTCTTCACTTTTTGCAAAGCCACAAAACACACAAACGCTTCGAACATTAACAGGTCTTCGGATTTTGAAACTTTCAAAAGTCGATTGCGATTATTCACAATTTTTACAAAGCAACTGAGCGCTTACCGCTTCGAAATAAATGATTTCGCATTTCACGTCTACACTCTTAGGCGGGTTAAAATCAAGAATTCTAAAGATTTTATCGCCAAAAACCTCCACAAATTAAGAAGAAAAATACTCATTAGAAAGAAGAGGAAAAGGTGCATTGAATTGCACCTTGTTTACTCTATCTGAGTGCTATTAAAGCTTTTCCAAAGGTTAAAAAAGAAGAATGTGAGAAACTGCCAAAGTTGGACACCGTAAAAATCATGGGTTCGTGATTTCGAACATTATCTCACTGACCACAGGATCAAGCGACGCAGGAATCTTACATTTGAAAATGGGAACAAAAGCTGCGTCGGATAGTACCTGAAGCTTTCCCTACCTTCATTCCAGGATTTTTTCATGATAGGTTGAAAAAACGGAAAGAACTTTCGGAACTACCTAATATTAATAGGATCCTCGGAAGGTTGATATAAAAATTTAGAAGAATTGTGAAACATCTTAAAAAGCATGGATGACAGATATTTTAATTTTTGGAGAGGTCATTGGTTGTGCTGTAACAATTTCAAAATCTTCAAAAACATGATGAAGTGCTGCATCGAATGCTACCAAAAACTCTTAGAAGCCTTTGTTCCATGAGGGGTAGTGTTCATTTGAATGAAGCGGACGGCCTAGCTATTAGAATGAACGGTAAAAAATGGGACACTTCAAAAATATCTGGAGGTTTCTCAAGAAAGAGAAGTGATTAGACATTCCAATTTTGGCAGTTGTTAGAATATGTTATTCTCTTTCAGATAATATTAGGTTGATTCATAATTAATGCACGTTTTCTATACTTCAACTTTCGACCAAGATAATTCTTCTTTTTTCAAGAGACATATCTGGGCGCAATAAAAACTGCTGTAACCACCAAATCAGTGGCTATAAAACAGATACTTTCGCGTGACTGTATCTAACACAAAAAAGATTTTCTGGCCCGAAGAGTGCCAACAACTTTTTTCAGAAGCCTTTACTTTGAGAGAGCATAATTTATGTTTAAATGAAGTAGAATAAAGCAGACTTCGCTCATCGTGTAGCCAAGGGTCTCTTGAGCAGTAATGCCAAGCTTGAATTTCGCGGAAAAAATGTAGAAGAAACTATCGCGAAAAAGTCGAAAGAATTCACTTTTTTCTGGCATCTCGGCGGGTTCAAAAATCGATCATTTTTGAAGTTATTTCATTTATCTCCGCTAAAAAGTGGGAAACCCTAGCGCTTTTCTACCAACAAATGAACTAGGTCTACCCTTGCTAAATAGTGCAAAAGACCTGCAATCGCCTTTTGCTTGAAAGTTTTATATGGCACGAAAGGGCCGCGACCACTATTAAAGTTCGCAAATGAATTTCTCGGCTCAGAATTCATGGAAAATTTTGTTCAAAAAGCAACTTGTAGCGCAAAGTTCCCTAATTTTTATGCATATTTTCTATAATCAATTCGGCTATTCCTCACGGATTTAGAGCAAAAAGAGTGAAAAGCAAAAATTTTGGGATTTAGTCTCTTTTATTTGAAGGCTCAGAACATTGGAATGAACGGAGATGTACGAAAGCGAAGGCCCACATAAGAAACTAGAAAAAACGCTGTTTTAGAATGCGTAAAAAGTTTTTGAGGGATTTGATTACACGTCAAATACCAGCTCTTGGAAGAAGAGGTAAGAAAAACGTGCATTAATTATGAATCAACCTAATACTTATATAAGGTCATTTACATAATTACTAATTTTTATACTTGTTGAAATGCAAAGTTAATCACTTCGACAAATCATGAACTCTGAACAGTATCTGCGCAGTGTAACATGTGAGACCACCCAAAGTACCCCTGCTGGAGTGGGTGGTGCGAAAGTCACCAAACCCACACGGCTTGGTGGCCTCAACTTCCAAAGTCAGGAGATATGGCCATCAGCAGCTTCGAGAACGAAGATACGCGTTATTCAATTCCTTGCAGGTAAACGCATGTTTTCTAGGTACCATCTCATAGAGCTTTTTACGCTCTGTCCATCCATGTGCAGCTTGCCTGCCTTGCCTTTATCTCTTTTCGGAAAATATAGGGCAACATTTTTTGGTTTTTTATTGCGCCAAAAATAGCTATTTTCAGGTTTTTTCGTTTTTTTTTTCTGAAATTGAAAAGAAATCTTAGGCATTAAACATATCGTTCAAAAAACATGAAAAGCTCTTTCAAATGACATGTCATTTGCTTTACGACTTCACGGTATAGCAGTGCAAGATTGAGAGTTATTCAAAAAAAAACCTGTCGGAGTTCTTCACGACGCCACGCGTACGGTTATGAGAGAGGAGCGGTAACGCGTTGCCAGAGTAATAGAAGATCGGTTATGTAAGCGACGTTTGAGTTGCAGCCTGTTTGTTATTGGTGAGGACAAAAAAATCTCAAAATGTAATAAAATCAAGCTGTCCCATTTCTTCCGTTCACCCTAATAAATACCCTAATTTCACAAGTACAAGACGCAGCTGAGTTTTTTCCAAAACCTAGTAGGCATTTATAGGAGTAGGCTTGTAACAGTCATACGAAATATTTGGAGGGCTGTAACTAAGCGAGGAGGAGGGAATTTGAAGAGATTCAAATCTCAGTTCAGGGTTTTGATGTAGAACAAAGGTGTGTTGAACATGTGAAAAAATTATGTAAAGGAAGGGATATTTATTACCTTTTCCTTTCACAGCCACCTTAGGTGGCTGTTCAAGTGGCTGGAAAGCCACCTAACTTCGATAACTTTGCCAAGCCTTCAGTTCACATAACTTTTTCATAATTTCTCATGCGTGGTCTAAAGTCCTTACTGCCCATTCACACACGATTTTTAGTGTCATTTCAATTTCTTTTCGCTGTAAACTTCGGCTTGTTTATTTAGGGCCAAGTTTTGAATTCGCGCGCTTAACGGATGAACCTGTTGAAAGAGGAATTTTTGGTGTTTGCAGGAATGGGATGATAAGGCAAAAATGACGAAATGATAAGGCAAAAATGACAATCTGCGTCCGCTATAGAAGATGAAGGCTGACATGAGAACAAGGAAGTGATTGTGGGGGTAGGAGGGGGAGAGAGGGGGGGGGGGGTAAACGATATCACTCTTGTACCTCGAAACGATATCCAGTTTACCTCATGGGTCACCTGCGCTGAGCCCTGGTTGAAGCAACTTGGCAGACAGTTAATTTAAAAAACTGAAGATCACCTTCGAATTGTTGGATAGAGCGCAGAGCTCTTGAGCTATGTCTTCAGCATAAATGAGATAGCCGAAAGTAGCAGAAGTACGAATTTGTTGCCTTTCTAGCGACAATTATTTTCTAGTCTTCCTCAATTTCGAATTCGAAGAATACTATAGAATTTCTGAGACAGTCCAGAAGTGCAATCTAAAAGATTTGGCGCAAATAACTTTTGCGCACACGCATTGCAAAACAGCATTACTTCGTAGAGAGGGCCACTGTGGATGCTTACTGTGACTTGCTAGACTTAGCCAATTACCATTCGGTCATCCCAGTTCACTGTGCCACCAATTCACCGTCTCTGAGTGCGAAAAGTTTACTTGGTCAACAATCGGAATCGTACTTTGATCCGATTTGGCCATAGCGGCGCCCCATACCATTGCGTCACACGTCTCTAGTGATTGTATCAGTCTCACTGCTTCATAAAATCCCAGCAAACTTTCTGCCAAAGAGTTTCATTATCTCTCAAATTCGTATTGCGATTGCAACTAACATTTTATGGATGCTTTGAGCAGGATTGGAATGCGCTATGAGATAATGCATGCTGTAGCATGCAAATTCAATAATGGACCCGCTTTTAAAGACATTGAAATCTTTTTAGAAGGCAGTGAAATGCAATTATTTTTTCACTTCAACTCTGAAACTATTTTCAACTGAACCTTCACAAGGTCTAAAGTTGCTTAATAGGGAGCTAGCATGCTTAGCTTGGCTTGGCAGGAGACATACAGTGACCGCCAAAAAAGTTGCGGACAAGTCGCCTTCCTTCGTTCATCGCTCAGTTTCAGACGGAAAACAAAGACGAAAAAAATGGGTGGATTGCATGAGGTGATAGAGCTCTTCAAGAGCTACAACCTGCACGCTACATTTTGTATCCTAAAAATGTAAAAATCTTTTCTAAAAAAGGTCCAAAAAAGGCCGCGTCACAACGTCGCGGACAATAATTCTTCGAACGCGAAAATTCTCTTTTAGGTCTTCTTTTGCAGCAAAAACAAAAGTTCCCCGGAGGTAAGCATACTATATTGTAGAACTCACCGAGGACAATAATCGAGTAGTGGTTACTTCCAAAAAACCCAAGCTTGGATCTTATTTTCCTTTTTTTCAAAAAATAACTTCTAATTCCCTGCTCTAAGCCATAATTCTTCACATGGGAACCTATTCAAAACATCCCAACAAAGCTATTCGGATAAAATGGATGCCCTTGGCAACCTCCCATGCATCGGACGTGTGCTGGTGAGCTTCTTTGCTGAAAATGGCTTTTGACCGTGCGTGCACATGACCCCACCTGCACCTCACCACTGACTTGCACCGCATTGCAGGGTCTTAGCTCGGCCGGCAGTCACTTAACGAGCCTACTAGCAGGCTCATTCGAAAGAGCGTGACTTCTTGGACACGAAGATATGCAAAAGAGTTGGGTATGAGAAACAGCGGAGAATTGGCGGATGGGGTGAAAAAGCGCAGCTTTAGTGGTAGCCTAAGGATTTCCAGCTTAATTTGAACAGAGCTTCTCTCGCTACAAGTTCTATCCTGGAAGTTTGAAATCTTCAGTGTTCTTGTAATAGATCCATTTCGAAACTTTAGGACTGTTCTGGTGTTGACAAGAGCCTCCATTCCAATCACCTTTAACGCCACGCTTTTTCACCCCATCCGCCAAATCTCCGCTGTTTTTCATACCCAACTCTTTTGCATACCATCTGTCCAGAAAGTCATGCTCTTTCGAATGAGCCTACTTGCAGGCTAGCAGAGTGACTGCTGGCCGAGCTACAACCTTGCAATGCGTCCAAATCACTGGTGAGGTGCAGATATGGTCATGTGCACGCACTGAGAAAAGCCATTTTCAGCAAAGAAACTCAGCAGCACGCGTCCGATGCAAAATGGCAAAGGGCATCCATTTTATCCGAATAGCCTACTTCTATAAATGCTGTTGAAACCGGAATGACTCGCGCATACATGTTCCAATTCACTAATGCTTGAACAGGCCTTCCTTTTTAGCTCCGGGTTATGTTGATGTTCCTAAGCTACCTAATCGAATAATAATGGAGATATTGCCACCGAGTCCGAGTAAGTCTCGTAAAGGTTGAACAAAGAAACTGCAGCACTAATGCTTGAACAGGCCTTCCTTTTTAGCTCCGGGTTATGTTGATGTTCCTAAGCTACCTAATCGAATAATAATGGAGATATTGCCACCGAGTCCGAGTAAGTCTCGTAAAGGTTAAACGATAGATTTGATAGAAGTTGATCTGAGTTTGAAAAGATGTTCAGTCCTACAAATAACCATTGTCATGCTCTCAGCTTGAAGATCTCAGATTTGCAATTTTGTGATTTCCATCGCAAATTCAGATGGAGCAAACGCTGGAGCCTTCAGTCCACCTTGGGGAGGAACATCAGCAATACCAGGTATGTTCTTATTTTGGATGTAGTGGCAACAGTGGCTACTTATGGCAATGTCAATCCTTACTAAGTGTTCCTTAGAAGGCAGCTACTCGCATAAGTTACAATTGAAAATGGTGAAGATTATCAAACTCCTTGTCTTCATCTATCCATTTTATTCGCTTTAATGAAAAACTACTATCTTATATATTAGGTTGTCTCATAATTAATGCACGTTTTTATTTGCTTGCTTTAGCAAAGCAACCAGACTCAACCTACCAAGGGTAAGGGGTACTGTTCGATAGAGCAAAGCAAGCTCTACAAGATGGCACTCATATCTTTGCGCCATGCTCGATCCACGGAGAGTTCGAACTCAAAATCTAAAGATTTCCAAATGCCCAAAAAATCGAAAAAAATCAGATCTTCGTCCAAATAATTCCTACGGACCTCCCACTCGCTCACATCAATACTATCGATATCTGATATCCATATGTGCAGTTGTCGTATTTTTTCCTTGATTAGAAACTGAGAAAACGAAAATTTCCCTGATTTTCTCTAAGCAATGCTGAGCCGTTTTTGCATATGTGGTTCTATACTACAAGCCTAGGTAAGTATAACTGTAGGTTTTCAGCCCATTCCAAGCGGTAGTTTTCGAAAAATAACAAATTCGGATTTTTTCGTTCCAGTTTCAGTGCTAAAATCGACATTTCTCGAAAAGTACCGCTCGAAATGGGCTGAAAACCTACAGCTATGCTTACCTGGCTTGTAGTATAGAACTACATATGCAAAAACGGCTCAGCATTGCTTTGAGAAAATCAGGGAAATTTTCGTTTTCTCAGTTTCTAGTCAAGGAAAAAATACGGCAATCGCACATATGGATATCAGATATCGATAGTATTGATGTGAGTGAGTGGGAGGTCCGTAGAAATTATTTGGAAGAAGATCTGATTTTTTTTTCGATTTTTGGGTATTTGGAAATCTTTAGATATTGAGTTCGAACTCTCCGTGGATCGAGCATGGCGCAAAGACATGAATGCCATCTTGTAGAGCTTGCTTTGCTCTATCGAACAGTACCCCTTATCCTTTGTTAGGTTGAGTCTGGTTGCTTTGTTATAGCAAGCAAATAAAAACGTGCATTAATTATGAGACAACCTAATATTAGGTTGTCCGGAAATTAATGCAGGTTTTGAATTCCAACCGCAATAAGTCATACACTTCTCATTTCTAAATAGGTTGCAAAGTACCATTCGATAGAGCAAAGCAAGCTCTACAAGATGGCCATGTTGCTTTAGCAACAGATCTCATCCACCACAAGTTTCGAGCCAACAACTAAAATGATTCAACTACCCGAAAAACTAAGAAAAATCATAACTCTGTTCATAAAAATCCTACAAAAATTCTAACTTGCTCACATAAACATAATCCACATAAGGCATCTGTATACGCGGTTGCCGTATTTTTTTCTGCGTTAGAAATTAAGAAAACACAAATTTTCGTGCATTTGCCAAAGTGGTGCTGTGCCGTCCCCACATAAATAGTTGTATACTACAAACCCTTAGAAGTACAAAGGTAAATTTCCAGCTCTCTACAAGTTTTGGTTCTCGAGAAATTTGAATTTTAGCTTGGACCACATGACTAAGGAAAACTGTACTCGAAATTTCTTGAGAACTAAAGCTTGTAGAGGGCTAGAAATTTACGTTTGTACTTTTAAAGGTTTGTAGTATACAACTACTTATGTGGGAACGGCACAGCACCACTTTGGCAAATGCACGAAAATTTCCGTTTTCTTGATTTCTAACACAGAAAAAAATACGGCAACCGCGTATATAGATGCCTTATGTGGATTATGTTTATGTGAGCAAGTTAGAATTTTTGTAGGATTTTTATGAACAGAGTTAAAATTTTTCCGAATTTTTCGGGTAGTTGAATCTTTTCAGTTTTTGGCTCGAAACTCGTAGTGGATCAGATCTGTTGCTAGAGCAACATGGCCATCATGTAGAGCTTGCTTTGCTCTATCGAATGGTACTTTGCAACCTATTTAAAAATGAGAAGTGTATGACTTATTGCGGTTGGAATTCAAAACCTGCATTGATTTCCGGACAACCTAATATAAAGCTGAATGTCTGTCTGTCTGTATGTCTGTACGTACGTTCCGAATAGAAAATTCCATTTCTAAACCGATCCGGACCAAACTTGGCACACATACACTTCGGGCCTCGGCGGGTGTCATAGGCTACTTTTCGCCATCGATCGATATCGATTTTATCGATTTTTATCGATTTTTTGCAGAGTTTACCTACGGGGCTGGGAATTGGCACAGGGGGTAATCGAGCATGGTGATGCCGAATACAATATTAGTTTTTAGGATTATCGATTACTTTTATCGATTTTATCGATTTTTTTGCAAAGTTTGAACTACGGAGCTGGGAGTTTGCACAGGGGGGTAATCCAGCATGGGGATTCCGAATACAATATTAGTTTTTGAATCTCCATTATTTTTTATCGATTTTATCAATTTTTTTGCAAAGTTTGAGCTACGGGGCTGGGAGTTTGCACAGGAGGGTAATCGAGCATGCTGATTACGAGTTCGATATTAGTTTGGCGCTATTCGGCTAACCCGGCCCCAAAATTTTTTTGTCGTAGAGCTTGCTCAGATTCGTGTATAAGTTATCTTACATGCTGATTACAGATATCAAACTTTCGTCGCAGAAAGTCCTCCCATGTGGTTACGATAGGTGTACGGTAGGAAGTCAAAATCATGAATCCGGCTGGAGTTCGGTCCATATGGTTTATTCGACATGCTAATTACGAATATCATCTCTCTCTGCATATTGGGACCTTTTCATAGAGTTGTGGTGGTTATAGGGCATGGAGTCGAAAACATAGATTTGCTTTAAACTTTGTCTAGGGTGGTAATTTAGCGCGCTGAACATGAATATCATGCTGATTTCGCAGGATAGTGCATTTTCTTGGGACCGTGGGTGTAGATGGGTCGAAGTTCCAGATTTGCTCAACACCTTACCTGTAACGGTTCACAAGTATACTGCTTATGAATATGAAACTTGCTCGCTGTTATAACGCATTAGTGAAGTTATGGTGAGTTGCAGGATTTGAATGGACAGGGCCAATTTAGATCCCAGATATTCATGAAATGGGGAAACGGTCGTTTTGCGGTCTCCAGCGCCATCCTGATAACCTGTCCCAACGTGTAACGCACGCGGAAAATCTCCCGCCCCCTGTTTTTGCTTAGGCAAAAGCCGCCGAAGGGTGTAACCTCGCGGCAAATCTCTCTCCCCCTATTTCTGCTTAGGCAAAAGCCGCCGAAGGGTGTATTGCACGCGGCAAATCTCCCTCCCCCTATTTCTGCTTAGGCAAAAGCCGCCGAAGGGTGTATTGCACGCGGCAAATCTCCCTCCCCCTATTTCTGCTTAGGCAAAAGCCGCCGAAGGGTGTATCGCGCGCGGCAGTGGTCCTGTAAGGAAAGAATTACGGTCGTTGGAAACTTTTATACCACACGAATTGCCTTTATCGCGGAGATTGAGCACGATATTCTTTGAACAGCACTTTGCGTAATTCCCTGACAAGGTTTGCAGGTTTATGATTTTTACCCGCTGCCACGCGATGACCATGATATTGTCATCAGCGGCTCAAATAACCCCCATATACTGAGTTTGAGCAAAATCCGTCACAAAAACATTTTGGGGCCCGGATAGCCGAATAACGCCATCAGTTTTTAGAATTATTCTTACTTTTATCGATTTTATTGTTTTTTTGTGCAAAGTTTGAGCTACGGGGCTGGGGGGTTGGTGCGGAAGGTAGGTGAGCATACTGATTACTCACGCAGCGGGAATAGGGAATGTAGAAGTGGGCACAGGTAAAGGTGTACAGGGATAGAAATCGAATTTTTATCGTTTTTGACAGGGCCAGGCGGAGCCGGGTAAGCCAGCTAGTAAACTATAAAGTTCATTTATATTGGCGTCTCCTTTCCCTTGTTTTGCTCGGTTTTCAGCTTATTTGAATGGGAGGAACAATCTGCTATTCATTTCGGGTTAGCATTATGAAATTTATTCAAAGCATGTGATGAAAAAGCACACCATGTCATGAAAAAAGGAGCTATTATCTGAATGTCATATGATGATCCTTTTGGCTCTCAAAGTACCTATCATTTGAACTTTTTTTTTGCAGTTGTAAGCAATGTATGTGGGCTATACGGGTGAGAGATTAAAGTATGTTCAGAAATTTTTTTCCAAATCTAACACCAATCTAATATGGATAAAAACTTGAAAGACACATAGACGTATAGGTATGCAACAATGTAGGTCCCTACCGTTCGTGAACTTGCAAACTCGCGGCTTTCCTCACACTTAAAAACTCTTTTCCCTTCATCATCGGTCCTTTCTTTCAACTACGTACTATCACAGGTGGACGCAATAGCGATGCATCTTGTGCTTAGAGGGGACATCTTATTTTTATTGTCATTCTATAATCAAAATTCACTAAATCATTGTTCTCTTCGACAGGCCGAATCTGTAGATGTTGCAAAGAATAAATTGTAGAGTCACATTCGCAAACACTGTCACCCACATCGCCTCCTCGTACGTATCCGAGCAACCCAGATCATTCTACTGAAGAAGACACGGAAGTGACTAAGCCTCCTGTAGGACCCATGTCAACGGCGTGCCGAGCTCAAGTCATGTACCTGCATAATTTATACAGGTGAGAATTGATCATTTACTGAGCCAGGGCTGGCTCATAACAGTATGACAATTCGTCAAATTCTTTGCGGGATCAGAACATCGTTTCGCCAACTTTAGGGTCACCTCAATCTAGTATAACATTGTGATGCCTCCATCTAAGCTATAGCTTGAGACGGTCCACTAATGCAGTCTGTGGGGCTAAAAACAATTAGTAAAAAAACAACAACAACAAAAACAGCAACAACAACAAAAACAACAACAACAACAGCAACAACAACAGTTGAGGTAACAACTAAACAAGAACTAAACAACAACAACTCACTTGCTTTGGCCGCATTGCGATACTCCTTTGTTTATTAGCACGTCATAGGAAGTAATTGTGACATGCGGTTTTTTATTCCCGCCTCAACGAATTAATAAGCAATAATGTTCCAAAAAAGCATCAAATTTTCTTCATTTGTCCAAATTTAGGTTGCCTTTTTAGCATCGTTTCCACTGAAGGTGACTAGATAACTCTAATTTTACGCGTATAGAACGCGGGGGATTTTCTTTCAAAATCGAACAGCATTACACGTCAAAGGACTTTGCGACCAAAAAACTATTTATAGTGTGCATATCGCCTGAGAGTATCGTGCGGTATAAGCCTCGTTTTCCGAGACACAACTAGCCGGGAGCGGCACGCTTGAAAAACCGAAAAAGGTGCCTATCATGAAATTAGGGTATTAACCGTACGCGTGATCTAAAAGCGCTTGTGCACTGATTCAAGAGCTTGCTTGCAATGGTTTTTCAGTCAGCCCTTTAATAGTAGCTAACAAGAGTTCTTCAACATATGTAATAAAATCCAAACACCAATCAGTTTGAGTACTGCTTTCTAACGCTTTACAGATTTGATGTATCTAAGCGTCGTTCGGGCAATTGGCGTTTGTGCCGAAACAGAGAATAACTCGTTTAGTATCTTAATTTCATGTGCTGATATAGCTACAAACAATCGTCTAGCAGTTTGGCTGACAAGGTGCACTGTAGTTCTCGCAGAGGGTGGCTTCGGCATGATACGGCATATTGGGTCTAGGAGAGCAATGGAGCAATTACAAAACTTCACCGAACATTGCAACTCATCGTATTGGTACTTGAGAATCTCCATCAGATGAAAGTTAGTGATTGAGATGTAGAACTACTGCTTATCGGTCGGCGAAAAAGAAAAGAACAAAGGATAGAAATACCGAATACTCAGCAGTCATAACTACTACAATTTAACAAGTACAATAAAAGCATCCTTTTGCTTTCCAGTGCAGCTGGTCAATTTTAGAAAAAAAGCGCGATTTATACAGGGTGTTTGAAAAGTTCGTGGCCTAAAGTATTTCTAATTCGAATTTTGATGCGTTTTTTGTTTAATTGTGCTCATCGGACCTAAATACCATCACTTCTGTAAAAATTAGATTTTTTTGTGGTTTCTTTGATTTTTTATTAGATTGAAACACATCAGAATAGCTTTCCAAACCCCTTTCCTCAAAACGCTTGTTACAAAAAAGGTAACATAATTTTCAGAAAACTTAGTATACCTTCTTAAAGCCCTTTCTTCAAGGTTTCTCAAGTGTGCTCTCACTTTCGTAGAAGTAAGTTTGTTTGAAAAATATCGTACCGCGAAAGCCAAGAGATCCACTTTCAGGATTTTTTTGTCAAAAAGTCCAGCACCGAAATTTTTATATCTTATCTTAAAAACCTTTGCAAGCGCGCAAATTTCTCGAAAACGAATACAACGAAGGCCAGAGAGTTGTGCTACAAATACATGTTAAAATAAGACTTCTAAATTTTTTCAAACTGAAAAAATTTCAGCGCAAACAGGGTGCCGCGCCTGTCTGCTGTGATTCAGCGCATAAAAAATCTTTGTTAGCATGCTAATGTAGAACTTTTGTTATATAAAGAAAGTGTAATCTAGGACTATTTGTAGTAAAAAAACCAAAAGCTGTTTGCCTTTTCCGGCGTTGGAAAAAAAGAACAAAACAGATGACGCACTCTCCAAGGAAGCTGAAAAAATTGTTTACTTCCAAATTTTTAAGGGTATTTTGAGGCAAAAAATATTTTTCTTTGTTGATTCAGTGGTTTCAAGGTTTGAAGAACACATATAGCAAAAAACGCGTCAAAATTCGAATTGGAAGTACTTTAGGCCACGAACTTTTCAAACACCCTGTACTCGGATTAGGATACTGTTTTTTTCCAAGTTCAGTATCACACCTGGTATAGGGGAATGCAAATAATTTTCGAGTGGTTCTGGTTTCCAGCTACAAAGGATGAGAAATTAGAGGAGAGTGTTGAAGAATGATTCGGGCTGCTGACAGCAGTTGTAGTCGATACGCACCAGCAGATGGCAAGAGATTATTCGTGAGGAACGAGTTCTGTTTTTTGGTATGCCATTTAAAATTTCGAGTGTTTGCAGATTCTGAGCCTCCGCAGTTTATTTGGTATTTCCTGCTTTCTATATGACATGCTAACTTTTTTGACGCAAATGCGGATGCTGTGCATGCTATACTTCGATTGTATTAATTTTTTGTGATAGACAAGATTTTTCAAGGGTACAGAGACTTTTGCAAGTTTGCGGAGGCGGATTGCAAATTCTTTCATGCAGGGTGTCGCAAAAGATGTGCACACTGTTTGATCGTCAGTAACTGCTTTGATGGCTTTCGCTGATCATTGAGTACAGCCTGTGAAGCTGACTTCAACCTGAATTTATAGGATGGAATAAATAATGTGGTCCCTCTTCGTTACTGCAGGATTACGGTACGAATAATCAACACCAGAAAAACTGTGAAATTAATCGTTTGAAATTTTTTTGCTCAAAAATTTTGGAAAATTGTTAGTTGGGTCTCCATGCATGCTGATTTCGCTACACAACTTTTCAAAAAATTTTGACTTTTTTAGCGGTATCTTGCAAGGCACTTCTGACGAGCACTGGAAAAACCATTCTTACGGTACACCTGAGATTACTTGTAAAAAAGCATTAGAATAAGGCACGAACTCCATACTCAAATCAAAGGTTTCAGTTTGCCTGATACGAGGGTTTTTGGCTTGTTTCGTTTTTTTAGGCAAGATTTGGCTCTCAATAGCCTAAATTCTCGGAGTTTCTGACGTAATTCTTACAGTAATGAAAAGAGATTCGGTGCTTCGCTCCATATAGTAAATCTAATTTGAAACCAGCTCTACAGAATGGTGCTTACTTGTCGAAAAGCATTGAAGCAAGAGAGTTATTAACGTGATCAAAACTGTGCACAATTTTGGGATTCCGGATTTTTGGGATGGATGTATCCAAAGGGAAAAACCCACAGTCGAAATTGGCTTTTTGATTATAATATGTATATAATCTATAAAGCATCAAACTCTGATTCCAATCTTGGTTTTTCTTGCCAAGCCCTCTACACGCTGAATCAGGAGTGTTTTTGAAGCGAAAAATGATGGTGGAATCTAAGTAAAATTAGCGGGAATGGTTTCTCCAGGGCTCTTAATGCTGGGCCTTTTGAGCAATCTTTCACTGACCTGTTCAAGTTGCGCGCTCAATGTTTTGACCAAGAAGCGCTCACTACTCAGCGTCCAGAGGCGCTTGGCAGATAACAAAGACGGTCTTTGAATCAGCGTTTAGTGCTTTTCGGATTGTTATACAGGGTGCGGGAAAAGTACTGTCCCTCATAAAAGCGAAGCAATCGGCGTGATTCCCAGGTTTTTCTGGTAAGTTTGAAGTAAATTCTCACAAGGGAAGGATGATCGGTTAAAGTGGCCTTTTGAAATGGGCTCTATACTAGGAAACCCTTCTTGGTAAGGCAATCTCAAAACTACCTTCGCTAGTTGCCGAACGGTTTTGTGTGGGAGCTAAAAGGTCATTTTTCTCCGGCGCAGCCTGCGCGCCTACTGATGTGCGAGGCGTTAGAACTGTGGCGGTGGCGCAGTGACAAGGCAGCTGACTGCGAAGCGTATGGCTGAAGGTTGCTGGCATTTTGTTCTGCAGATTTGTGAAAAGTCTATTGGGTGACAATAAACGAGAAATACTCATTGCTAAGCAGTTGAAACAAGCTATTTACGGCAAAAACACACTATTTCTCCAATCTATAATCTTCTACGGTATGTAGTTCTGTGGGCATTATGATGTCACAATAATGGGTTTCAATGATATATCAACACGTATACAACCACAATATGTTCACAGCAGAGAGCTTCTTGGATCCCTTTTCCCGCACAGCGGATAAAGTATAAACGATTATAAAAAATCATAGCTGATTGTAGAAGTAGTGAGTTTTGCACTAAATCTATTAAGTGCCACCCAATAGATTTTTTACAACACTGCAAAAGAATTTTTACAACATTGCAAAATAAAGTGCCACCAACAGGATTTGAACCTTCGACCATACGCTTCACAGTCACCTGCCTTGCCACTGCGCCACTGACACCGTTTGCTCATTTCCAGCGCCTCTCCCATCAGTAGATGCGCAGGAGAAAAATGACCTCATAGCTTCCCCACAATCGCTCGGCAATTAGCGAAAGTAGTTTTGAGATTGCCTTGCCAAAAACGGTTGCCTAGTATAAAGCTCATTCCACAAGGCCATTTCGACCGATAATCCTTCCATTAAGATGTGAATGTAATCAAGCATTTTACAAAAACTGGCTCAAACTGCAATTTCACCCGGATCCCCTTTCCAGCGCATCCCATATCAAATCTTGCAACTCCCTTTTACAAATGTAAAGGAAGTGTGGAGTTTTTTGAAAAAAAATTTGTTTCCAACTTGGATTCGAGAAATCTTACTGCTTAAGGAATGTTCTAGTGTCTTTATGATATGCTGAAAGTAGCCAGACCGCAGCTGCAATAGGAGAAAATTTGGGAAATTTTCCAACGAAATAGCGTTGCGGCGCAACAGGGTGCGACCAGAAAAGTGGCACAGAAATTAAGCACAATCGTTTAGTGCCTCAAAATTATGATGCAAACAAAGCACGATGCTCTTTTCATTACTCCTTTTACTTTTTGTTTGAATCTAGAGTTTCGGACCATAGTTCGGATCCAATTCATTGAGCAAGAGCAGATCTGACTAGCTTCTTCGTGAATTTTTGAAAATCGCTTGGGATTTAGTTTTCCTTGTTTAGCCAAAATTTTAATTCACTGGTCCATAATAAGTAAAAAATTTTGGAGAGGAGATTATGCTCTACATACTACCTTAATTTGAAATTAATGTAACTCTTGGTGGTAAAGTTACAGTCCAAAATTGAGCCCAAACGCTGCGGTGCATCGTCGATGACGCTGTTCGCTGTTATCACTCGTTTGAATAAAGAGAAGGAAGCCGTTTCAAATTAAAGCTAAATTAATCTAATCTCGAAAGTCTCGCCTACATCTAGGAATCAAAAATCTATAAATTTTCTCCGTCTATAAGATTTTTCAGGAGGCAAAACTGAGGGGCAGTACCTTTTGCGCACCTTATATATCGTGTGAAAAACATTTTCGATTTTGGGTCCATTCCTTGTGAGCTTGTACTTTATGTTGCTGCGCGCTGCGAGTACGCACTCGTAGCGCCTATGTCGCAAGATAGTTCTTCTCTCGGAATTTCCATTTTCGCATACTATTATTTTCATTCAATTGCTTCAGTGTCCAAGGTGGGACTCGGCAATATCAATGACTTTCAATTGCAGAGGGCTATCTCAGCTTTTCTCTAACAAGAAGGGTCGCGACCTCGAAGAGGCTCAAGATCACCACGCGATGCATATTATCACGAAAAGCTTGAAGCGCTGATTTCAAAACTGCGTTCATTTTTTGCGGTTTTTGAGAAGGACGTTATGAACTTTTTTGTGTGGAATTTTCAGGGCTGATAGTAGCCAAAATTATCAAAGCCGAAGCATTTTGGACTCAAACCTACTTGGAACAACTTTTCCATGCTTAATGTAATCCATTCAGAATGTTATCTTATAAAAAGCAATTTGAAGTTTTTCCATTATTTGTATTGTCTCAAAACCATACGAATTTTGATGACAAACGCTTATAGCTTCCTTCGCAAAAAAATTCTTCAGATATAGGAAGCCAGTTTGAATTCAGCACTCCAAGCTCTTTGTAAGGGTACGCACATCTTGCGGTAACCGGCTACTGACTCCGCGACCCTCCCTTGTAAGGTTAAAGCTGAAGATGTGTGAGCTGCTGTTTTGTAGCTTCCAAATTTACGTGGTTTTAAGCGCATTAGTTACTTGGTATACCTGTCACCGGGTGTAGGGCGTTAGGCGACAAACCCAATTTTTTGGACCCCAAAGAACTCCCCGTGCAAAACGTCTCCTCCGCCAAAAACAGGGGGGGTGGGGGTCGGGGCCGATACATTACCCGACGCCAATGAAAAAATGGTGAATAGTTCTGAGTTACGGGATTTACGTTGCTTGCGTTTTGCACGTTTTGTCGCCTAACGCTTGCCCTCCCCTGTCACCATACCTGTTGCATCGTTTCTGTGAGCAAAGCACTGGGTTTCGAGATGCTCTGTTCCAAATGTTAAGTAATTTTTGATCCGCTAACAGGAGCAAAGAGCAATTGCGACAAAGAAGTGCACAATAGATTGATGGAAGAATGCTAGAACCAGGGCCCGGCACGAGGTGGGCAAATGACAAGCTGGAAATCGTTTTGAGGCCAAAAAGCAAAGGGGATATCGTTTTGCGGGTCCGGGGCGGAGCACAAGAAAAAAATGATAATTGAAATCGTTAAAGCAAATCTGGGCCCTTTCTTATGTAGAAATTGAATAGGGGCACAGCAGAGTTCGCGCGCGTCACGTCGCGCCGTCGCTGACTGCTGCACGCGCATTGTCGCGTAGCCGATGCCTTTTGGAACAACATACATGACTATTTCTCAATGCATGCGTAAATGTATGGCACTGAATTTCGTAATCGAACAAACCGAGGCTGGTGGAAACGAGTAGGAAAGTTTCTGAAAAACTTATGTGAATGGAAGGAGTACTAAGCATTTCTTTCCAAAAATTTCCCATAACTGGTGGGCGAAGTTGTGAATTCAAATGGCTAATTTGCAAAGCACAGGTGACGATATCGCATGAAACTTGGTAGGTACTTGGACACAAGCCTGTAGGAGTTAACTTAGGAGTTTCACTGGAAAACTATGTGACTGAAGGTTGTGGCAATCTTTTTTCTGAAATTTTCCCGCTTGCAAAAAAATGAAAAAATGGCTCGTTTGCAACGCAGAGGTGACGAAATCGCACGGGATTTGCTGTGTATACGCGCAGTAAGGCTAAGGAACAAAGTATGAAAAATTATGGAAATCTTGTGTGAATGAAGAGCGTGCTCAACTTTTTTCCAAATTAGGTGGGCAATTGCCGGTGGGCAATTGCCCACCTAATTTGGAAAATGCCCACCTAAGGTAGGCAAGACTTTCAATTTACATAATTTTTTCAAAATTTTTACATAAATCTGTTGTACACCTAAAGCTTAGTATATGTTCACATTATGGTTTCAAACTCCCCCTCTCCTCTTTACTATAGTCAATAGGATCAGCGGCACCCTTTCTTCCTGAGGAAAGCGCGCCCCAATCGATCGATATGCGCGGGAACGGCGTCACTCAGGCCTAAAACCCGTTTCACATGTTTTTCCTTGTATTATCTAGTAAAACTGCTATTTTAATGTCGTTTTGATGTCTTGTTTTCTTTTTCGATATCATTTGATAGTTTCGTCATTGAATATTTTATTATTTTGTGGTAAAATGCTCAGCACTGCAGGCTTCGCCCAAAAGCACTCAAAAGCGCCCATACTTGTTTGATCTCGCTTCATATTTCTCATCTTATTCAACACACTTTCCGCTTGCTTAACGTGCTGGCTTTTATGGACGTGTGAAGTGAGGAAGGTGAAGAGAGATTAGAATAACTTAAGCGCTTTTGAGAGCTTTTGAGCAACGTTTGGCCGGTGCCTGCGTTGCACAGCACAAAGACTCATTTTTGGGCTCAAAGACGTATTCGTAAAAAATTTTGAAGTCAAAGGGGAATTCTTTCTGAAAAACCCCTTTTGCCCACCGCGTGCCGGGCCCTGGCTAGAGCTGATCGGGAACAGTACCAATCGCTTGCGGTTAACCAGGAGCCTCATGATAGGCACCTAGGTAAAAATTTGTCTGTATGAGCTATAAGGGATTGTTAGAGATATGAGAGGATACTGAGTATTAGGTTGGTCCAAAAGTTTTGTCAGTTTTTTTTCAATCCATCGGCAAACACGCTAGAATGAAGACAAACAAACGCTTCAAAATGCATCTAATGCAGAATTTTTTTCTCTTTCCAGCTGCTGAAATCCCATTGTGTTTTGGCGAGAGTGGCGAGATATTTGCTGGAAATTACAACAACTCGTTTTTACCATGTCCAACTTTCGCTAATTTTCAAAAAAATTTTATGAGACATTCGGAGAGCCCTAATAACCGGCAGATAGGGCAAACCTTTTGCCAACCTATGCAATTTTTTGTAGCCCTACGGCTTGTCTTTCAGAATTTCTACGATTTATTTTTTTGAAGTGACCAAATTATACATTCAGCCTATTTTGACCTCGTAGAACATAAAATGTTAAACACTTCAGTCACCATTCGATGCAGATTTTTCTCCTCTTTCTAACACTTGTCTTTTTTTGCCGAGACAGGCGAAATTTGTGGGGAAAATCGCAGTATTTCTCACTTTCAGGAGTGCGCAGTGGCATAACCTATGTTTCAAAATCTTCATAATTTGAAGCGAAAGTCGCTCATTCACTTTGTAATGGTAGCGGTAGTAATAATCATGGGCTAAAACCTCAGTTTTCTGAAGGTTTCGCAGTGTTTGGTGCAATAACAGGTTATGCAATTTTTCTAAAACACAAGATTTTTAGAAAATTATTTAGCAAAAATTTGGAGAAGCTAAAAAAAAGAAAAAATTGCTCAAGTTGGCAAAAGGTTTGCCCTATCTGCCAGTTATTAGGACTCCTCCGAATGTCTCATAAAGTTTTTTTGAAAATTAGCGAAAGTTGGACATGGTACAAAACGAGTTGTTGTAATTTCCAGCGAATATCTCGTCATTCCCAACACAATGAGAGTTCAACAGCTGAAAAGAGGAAGAAATTCTGCATTAGATGCATTTGAAGCGTTTGTTTGTCTTCATTCTAGCTTGTTTGCCGATGAATTGAAAAAAACTGACAAAACTTTTGGAACCACCTAATATATTGCCGTCCTTTTTGAAAGTCACGAGATACCCAGCGTACTAGTGCGTAATTACAGTTAGCGCCCCCCTTGCTAAGTGAATTTTTGAGATGAAAAATGGTTGCGTTACTTTTTGTGTGACAGCTCAACTTGCAACGCGAAAACTTTTAAAGCTTGTTTCCTTTCGATTTTCTTCTAAAAAAATTGACTTCTTCGCCCCAAGAAGAATTACAAAGATTATGAAAGTGGTGCGCACGAGTTGGAGACCTATTCAAGTGACATTTGTTTAAGAACAAAATAATTTTGCCTTTTATGCCATTAGGGCAGAACTAATATTGAAAAAGAGCACGACAAAGTAAAGTTAGCCCACAGAAGTCTATCTGATACCCGATTAACGTGTACAAAGCTTATCAACTGCAGTGTCGGGGCACCAGCGTCTCCACCCCCACATGGCCGCTTCGCCGGCCACTCGCTGTTTTCATCTGCTCAAAGATCAGTAATTTCCGAAATTGCTGTCTTGAGAGGAGCCGAAAAGAGCAAACCTCGAGCCCTAAAGTAACCCTCTAGGTTCTCTTAAACTACTATTCGGACTCTCAATGTTTTGAAATTTTCGATTTTTGATTGATTTACCAAGCTCATGAATGCACCAAATACATAAAAGCGAAGTTAATTTTAAATTTTGACGATTCAAAGCTTGATTGTTACCAACCAACACATAAGCATAATCATTTATCACGTGCGTATAATCACTTAACAAAATTTGAAAACGTGAGGTTTTGCTCAGTAAGCTAAGTTTTTTTCTTTGAAATAATGAGAGTAAAATTCAAAATTTAAGGCTGCCCAAAATGGCAAAAGGTGTATCCAATTTGTTAGCCATTACCGTTTTTTGAGAGAAGAAAAGGTTTTGGAAACCGCGGAAATTTGGGATTTATCTGAAAGACTGGTCAAATGTTTCCTTTCCAGCTCCTTCAACTTTCAGCTAAGTCGGAAATTTGCCCGAATACCCATCGCTTTGTGCTCTTTCTAACAAGACATGCCATAGAAAAGCAGAACGAAAGAAGAGCCAAAAGTTACCATTCCAGAGAAAATGTAAAAATGAAAAAAAATTTTCAAAGATGTTTTTGTTAGCAATGTTAGCAATCTCTTTTACGTTTGTGAAAAGCCAAACGGGAGACTAGCAGCCAGAATGCTCAAATTCTTTTGCGATTAACAACAAAAGGTGAGTGAAGGGTTCGAAATCGAGTGCAAAAAGAGGTTCGAAATCGAGTGCAAAAAGACTGGAAAGATGGGAAGTGGAAAGATGGGAAGACTACATGCAAACTAACATCTTTACTTCTGGAACATCTTGATCACCGCGCATGATGAAGATTTGCGCCTATCTGTCAGTCTCCTTCCTTTGTGATCTTCGCTTTCAGCACAGGATGAAGGGGTAATGCCAACCTTTACGGGCGCTCAGTTCCGGAGTTCATCGTACCTTTGAAGGCGTATTTACAATGCAATATCTTTGAATGGCCTGGAAGGTAATTTGTGCAGATAAGAGGGTTAAACATGGAACAAAAGTTAGCTCCTACACTTGCGGTGGCCTTCATGGCCAAGATTGAGGCGCCAGTCCTAGAATGCCGTCCGTTGCTATAGCAGATTCATTGACGACTGTTTCATAATCTGTTCGACTCAGGCAGAGGTTGACAGTTGTTTCAAGATACTCAACGAGCAATCTGCATACATCGAGCTTACGAGGGGAAAGCCCAGCGAGGAGTGGCTACGCCTTAGGTGTACACGTAAGAAAATGGTACCGAAAACTCTGTAAAAAACATCCTATTATACTTCCGCCCAGCTCATCCCTTACATATGAAGAGAGCTGGGATAAAAAGTATGTTTCGCACAGCTTCTCGCATTTGCAGCGGAGCAGAAGAGGGCAGAATCTCTTGCGCTGGCTCGTAGTATAGCGGCTTCTGACGGCTCTGAATACCATGCTAAAAAGACAAGCTGCGTGGAATACATGATTTTCAGGTAGATAAACCTAATATAACGGATAAGATCCCTTTCAGCGTCCCCTATATCTCCGATGAAGTTAGCACAGGGTTCAGCACAGATCGTCTGGAAGCAGGCTGGACTTCGTTTTTGAAGCAAAAAGCAATGAAGATATCGTTTTCGACGAGTCGAGGCCAAACACGACGAATAGGCGCCATTTAGTCGAACACAGCTTTTCGGACAGGTTATCGCACGATTGACAGCTCAATCGTGTAAGGCGAAAAGTGCGCGCGATTTGAAAGCAACGCTATAATAAATAAATTGCTTGTTTACAGCGCACACGGATGCATATGACACCAAAATTGAATTGCATGCATAGAATATTATTTGCAAAAGAATTATGCCAAAAAAAAAGAAAACTTACGTAAAGTATTACTTTCCAAACGGTCTCCAGACGGCCACCAGACGATCTGAGATTGTCTGGAGTATTATATTTCTGTCACTTCACATAAGTTTCGGATTTTTCTATAATGGACGGATTCCCCAGCCAAAAATCTATCTCTGAGCATGAAGACATCTCCATATCATTACCTTTCCTTTATTTTTTGCCTTCATTTCTCCATAAATCGCTTTGTTAAATATCGCGCTCCAATGCCAAACTCTTGTGCATGCGTAGTATTCAGCTCCAATTTGGATTTCCACTCTTCTTCCGTTTTTTCTTTCAAACTAGTAAATCTTTCTTGTTTTCAGCTTCTCCTAAGCAGGTAGGTCAAAGGGGACTTCGTAAAACATCCGAAAGTCAGGGACACTTCGTTTTCAGAGACCCTAGAAACCGACTCGTGCCGGGCCCTGAGTTAGCACTGCCTTAAGGCAGTGTCTGAGGAGATAAGGGCTAGAAAATTTTGTTGCGATGTTGGACATACCCCCAAATAACCTAAAAGGTATTTTGGTTCGCAACCGCATTTACGATCGCACTTGCATAACGCCCAATTGCATTATCTGCCTTGCGGGCAGGCGCGGGGACTGCATAACGTCGGGTGTCATCTGCCTTATCACCTGCGCGGGCTGTGGCGACACGTATATTAGTAAGACGGCGTGTCCTCTATGCTTCCGCATTAAAGAGCATTTAGACCGCAGGAATAGATCACGCTCGATCACATCTCTACACTCACAGGGTGCTGAAACACGCAGGAGATAGCTTTGTAGTTTCAGTGAAGTTCTTAGCGCATGAATCCCAAACATCAGCTTGGAAATGTTTGAAAGCCTTTCGGATTCACGCAAAAGTCCACAAATGAATCGCAAGGAGGAGTGACTCTCTATCACCTGTAAGCTCGCACCTTATCTGGTCACCTCTTTTGACTCATTGTAGACATATAAATAGCGTGGCATACGTGGTCACTCATTAGCTCGCGCCTAGACACTTGTATGCTATCGGCATTTTGTGTTTGGCGTGACAGTCTAGTCGGTGAACGGGCAGAGTCTTTGCTTGTGGAGCTGCAGAGACGGTTGATCGGATAGGTTGCAGATTGTTTTGTCCAATCCACGCTTTGAAGAAGGGATCTGCCGAAAGGTCTGCCACATATACCAATCTCGAGTGTAGCTTATATAAACAACTACAACAAACTTATTAGATTCGCAAACTAGCCAGATAAAGCCAAAAAAGGATGGTCATCGTGCAGTCTCATGCCTTTACTCCAATCAAAATAATAATCAAGGCATTGTTAGGCGGTGAATAAAAAAAGAAAAGATTGCACGACAAATGTATCACTGCGTCACCGCAGCTATCTTTTTAATATTGCTTTTTTCCTAGCTAACCTTGTAATGGTTTTGCCATGCGTATGACTGTGTTCGCAAAAGCTAAGCATACGAAACTAATCAACGTTCCCTAAGTCTCCTTCATTTTCTCGAAAAGTCAAAGTTTTTTCGGCAACTTTGCTATACATAAAGATAGGCTCAAAAATCTTGGCAACCACAAAAGTTTTTTAGAGATGCTTTCTAACACTAGACTTGTGAAGATCTTCGTGGCCTGATTAGAGCCGCGCACTTCGGGAATCTTCGAATTGGGAACCCCACGCCATGCTATTTTCATTGAATTTTATTTTGTATTATTACATTTTCAGATTGTCGTTTTACGTCGCTGCTTAAATGCAAAACCTGCATCTTATTTTCAGAATCTTACTTGCTGAAGGGTTGATCAGAAATGGAAAACGGGGTAAACCCAATCTTCCCAAAGCAGCGAATTTATATAGAATGGTAGGATGCTACGTTGGTTGCTGCCATCTGATATCCGATCTGTACAGTCTGTTTTTACGACGTGCTCACTCAAGCACGGCTTTTCCATTTTGTAATATTGACAAATAACTTGTGTTTGGCTATTCCAGCGTTATGACATGGATTTGGAAGCAGAAGCGCAAAGATACGCAAACACTTGTCCAACAGCTCCTTCATCCGTCTCTTCGAGACCAAATTCTGGTGAAAACTTCGAGATCGTGTATAAAGTCTCATCCTGCGAGTTTCTGATCCCGGAGGTAAGCTATTGAGCACATCCAATTAAAAAGATCCTGACGCAGTGACTTAGGTGCTAGAATCTTGGTGGTCACAAATTGCTTACAGCGGAATGAATATAAAGGTGCCGTACAATGATTTTCTAGATTCCGAGCCCGCTCCTTCGAAATTTACGCAGGTAAAGTTTTTAACACCTGGAAATCCACATAGATTCTGCGTGATGTTATTACAGAGTAGGCAGTAAACTTATAAAAATTTATAATATTTCATCTGATTCATTTTGCAACGGAAAGCGACAAATCTCTTAAAGCGGAATTAGTAGTATTTTACACAAGCAGATCTCCCAAACTCTATCTAGAAAAATAGAGATAACATTAACCAAGACTTCTTTTTGACAAAGAGCAGGTTGGTAGTAGCCAAATTTTGCAATCACTTCCATGCAAAAGGTGTTTAGTTTTGTGCGGTCCATCCACTTTCTGGTATTGTGTAACTGCGTCATGCTGCGAATACTGCTATAGTCTTACCTTTGCATTAGGTATTCATTGGCAAAACAACTTTTTTTATTTCGGCTGAAATCGGTCTAAAGTGAGGGGGATTGACTCAAAATGATAACCAAGGTAAATGATAGAGCTTCCTTGACATTCGCATATATTCATAGTACGTTATCCGGCTTTGACGCTGCAGAGCAACATTGAGTTAAGTGGCTACTATCGTTGTGTTTAGCAGATGACAACCCCTATACAAAGTTCCCTCAAAATCAAGTAATTAACCCTTTAGTCAACGCCACTCGCTCAACTTTTCGAAAAAGCTTTTTAATGCGCCTTCGGCTTTCATCATTTCATTTTTTCATACCTTTGATCCAGCTCTTAACACCATACTTATCCGATTTAACCTGTACGTCCAATTCAATCAGTCGCTATTGGTCGAATCACTGAACTAACAAATAGCGAATGGAGTAACGGAACCGGATAAGTCTGGCACCTGCCTAAGGATTTGAAACCTCAGAATTCGCCGAGACTTTTATTAGGATTATTTGATCCGCCGAGCACAAATATCATATTCATTTCATAAATCAACGCCTCTTTTTTTGTTTGGAGTGAGGCCCCATACCGTAAACCTACACTAATCGCACAAAAACCCTACCATACCCCCTATCATGCAAATTCAGTCATTTTCGTGATCAACATGATGAATAACCCTCTACGCAAAATTTCAGACAAATCTGTAGTAATACAAAACTGTCGTAACCCCCATTATGACGTCAGAATTTGGCAAAACAGCAGCTGCGCTTCTATCTTGCATAAAAGCCTATATAATAGGAGAACTGGAACGCGTTACATGCAAGTGAGAAAGGTCAAAGCTGCAAAACTTGGTTTAAAACCTGATAATAACTTTTGTTACGAATCAGTAGATCAGATTGCTATCCATCCAGCATGTTGAACCGTTTCAAACGTCCGAAAAGTCTGTTTATATTATGAAGTTCACAGATGGATCGAATCAGCACTTTCCAAAACCTAGTAAAAGCGGTGTTGATGTGAGCAATTTCCAGATGGGATGGGCAGCTACTTACAAAGTCGGATGCGCTATGAAGGTTTGCGGTCACGTAACTGTTGTAGTGTGCAGATACAGACCACGGTAAAGCTTAGTACCAGTCAGTCTCTGAGGCTAGCAGGAAATTATATGTGCTTCAGCGGAAACATACCAAATGAGTATGTCTACCGACGAGGAAATCCATGTGCCGATTGCTCGTCTACATGTAAAGAGGGACTTTGTAACGCTCCTGCATAACATTGGGTGACCGAGATGAACAGTTGCGTTGTTATCCTGATGTTCAATAAAAAATGATAAAGTTTAAATCCATGAGAATTTGCAAAAACGATTTGTCACTTTGAGTATCTGAGAGCGGAGCCAGCTTTCGACGGCGACGAATTTTGCACACGATATACACAAATTGTAGTGGGTGATGGAACAAAAGTAAGGCAAGCACTCAAGCTGAAGATTCCAATTTCATGTTTGTAGCAGTTGCAGACGAGCGATCTTCTGGAAGTTTTGTAAATGTTATTTAAGGACGAAGAGCAATGTTTTCCAAACTCATTTTTTGGATGAATCAAAGAGTTCTTAGGAACAAAGACTTCCGCTTTCCCTCTTCTAAGTCTCTGCGAACGCGCCTGGACTCGGATCTATTATCATACTCTATATAAAGCTTTGTGCTTCATTTTTGCAATCATGGTAACAAATAATCCACGGTCTACGTTTATAGGCATGTAGTTCTACTGTGATTTTTACTTTATGAAGCGGTTACGAGCATTTGTTGCTTTTTGCGTCGACAAAAACGGCTATCCATCTGGAAAAATCAAAGCAACGAGGAAGTCAACAAACAGCCTTGCGAAACGTTGTGGAAGTTTTCTACGCTTTTGCAGCAGTCGGCAAAGCCAGCCGCTGTTCGTTCACTTCTAGCGATTGTGTGAACAATCGAACAGCTAGAACATGAGGAATAGACATACATATACTCCTATTTGACAGGGGTGTTCAATCTGCCCCAGTCACAAAAACTTCTTCTTTTCTTTTAATTCTTTCTTCCAACCAAATTGGATGCTAGCTTGAATTAGCTGGCTCTGCTTGTCTTTGTTCTTGTTGTGTCTTTCTCATTCCACCTGTCATAATAAAAAATGCAGTAAGTTTGACTCACGAAAAACGAATAAGCTTGAAGAAAAATTCTGAGCTAGCCTTAGCCTCTGTAATCTCTTGCCTAATATAATAGTTCAAGTTTGGGATGAGGGGGAAGGAATTTGAGAGAGAGAGATCAGTCCTTAAGTTTGACTCCTTATTGTGATTCGCGCTATCAAGTTTAGCTCCTCGATTATGGGGCGATTAAGCTTCCTACTTTTTGGGCACGGAAAAGTAAGTTTGTTCGGAGTAATTTGGGACAAATAACGCACAGACTTGGTTTCCTGCTGAGCCCGCAAGTCATTATGAAGATGTTGTACACTTCAAGCTTTTCTGAGGTGGAATTCCACAGAAGTTATTCGCTCCTTATTTATTCAGAAACACATTCGAAGATTACCCAGATGTTCGGTAGCAGCAACAGGAACCAGTAGAATAAGGAGAACAAAACGCATTATCTACACTAAGTAAACTGTTGGGTTGGTGATAATTCGAGCTTTTATATCGAACTATTTATATTTTCGAATTTATTTTTTTTTGAAAAAAGCGAGCCATAAAAGTCCGCCTTACATAAATTCACAGCTGACATTGCTTTCTTCTAAGCTAAGTTAAGCATGAAATGTTTGCAACTGTAAAAGAATTTTGGAAAATTTTGAGCAAAAGCATGTTTTCTTCCTTACTTTGCTTATTTTGTTATAGCGCTAACATTTTGATTTTTGGTTTTCTTTTCTCAGATCTTCTTCCAAGCAGGGCACGGCATAGGTGGCTTAGCAAGCAAGCTGGATATCGTTTTTGGGGAAAAAGCATAGGGGATATCGTTTTTGCGGAAGAGAATAACGTTGTCTCTCGATCTGCGGCCGGCACGCTGCCGGCATGCCGCTAGCAAATAAACAAAAGGTTTGTTTACAGCGAATTGCTGATGAAATGACACCAAAATAGGTGTGTAGATGGGCAATGGGGAGTTAGAACTAAGTATGGAAAATTATGAAAA
Organism: Cylicocyclus nassatus; assembly: GCA_958299035.1. NCBI lineage: Eukaryota > Metazoa > Nematoda > Chromadorea > Rhabditida > Strongylidae > Cylicocyclus > Cylicocyclus nassatus. The sequence goes on from CATQJL010000001.1 coordinate 7,859,534, forward strand.
AATTATGTGAACTAAAGGCGTGCTCAACTTTTTTCGGAGTTAGGTGGCTTTCAAGCCACCTGGATAGCCACCTGAGGTGGCTTAGGAGAGAAAAAGTCATAAATTTTTCCTCCCTCACATAATTTTTGCACTTTCTTTACATACTTTTCATCTACATCCCGAACCCTACAAACTAGTTCCTAAACCGCCTCAAACCCCCTTCTCCCCGCTTAGTTATAGCTCCTTGAAAATTTTGAATGGCCGCGGAAAAGCTGCTCTAGGCACGTATTGCTGCACGATGGATATATCATGCCGCCATTCCGGAGAATATAAATATAATTGCGTGTGTTCGATGATTCTTTTTCGTTTTTTTTCAGCTGTTGCTTTGTTTCGTTCCTTTTCATGTATTCTTCTTCGAATATCTCGTGGCGGATGTCGTAATTTCATTGAAGTCAAAAGGGACTTCATTTTTTGCAATATCGGGACGCCACCTCGTGCCGAGCCCTGGTCTAGGGTCAAAGGGGACTTCGTGAGAATTCGCAAAAGTCGAGGGGGACTTCGTTTTTTGCATTTTCAACTAGCCACCTCGTGCCGAGCCCTGCTTCCAAGCTCTTTCTATTTGCATTTCTACTAATGGCTTGTTGCCATAAGAAACTATTGTTCGCCTATACTTAGCTGTACTGATACTGCAAAAGGGCAGAAAACAGTGGCTTGAAAAAGATAGTAATGTTTTGAGAATTCTTTTGTTACAAATTATTGCAACGAAGCTTGAGCAAACGGCTTTCAATAACGAAGTATAAAAAATCAGTTTGGTTATCCAAATTACGGTTTTTTCCGTAATACTTATAAGGAAAGCTACCAGGATGCGTCAAAAGTCTGGGATCCTGTATCTTTTTTTTTTCGATAAAATCAGAAGGGAAGATCCTAGAAATAAGAAATTTGGCCCATACGTAATCCAAAGTATTACAACTGTAGCCTATTTCTCAAATTTTGAAGAAGCCTCTTCAAGTTCCAGCGCAAGACTTCGGAATCTTGGCGATGCACCTGTGCGGCATGCAGGTACTCGTAATGAAGCTCATCCCACACCTTCACAACATCTGCTTCTTTCACTTAGAAACTGTGCAGTATGATAGAGCAAACTTTTGTTTACAATATGCTTTATAGAAAATTTTTTGCAAAGTTTGGTGATAATATTGCATTTTCAATTGGAGGCACGCATACGTCGCATACCGAAAATTTGAATACGAGCGCTTGGAAAAACGGAAAATCAACGTCTACTAAGAAGCATTCAGTCAAATTTGAGCAGATACTTATATAAAGGACACATAAAAAATAGCCTTGCTCGCAGTTACTGCTGCGCTTCTTTAGCTTCCAATTTGTTACAAAGACAGGAGATTACTGCACGCAGGCAACATTCATAGTTCTTGTTTTTCTTCTTCGAAAAAATAGATGCTGAGAAACACAACTGGTAACATGTAATAGCGTAAAGCCTCCTCTACATTGTGGGCGCTGTACTGTTGTGAAATATTTTCGCTGTTCCCAGTTATGGAATAGATTGTAAATACCAAAATTTTTGGCCTTGCAATAGTACTGGTTTGACTTATTCTTTTATTACAAAAACACATGGCATTCCTTCTGAGCCAAAAAGGTATATTTTGAGAGAATGGTTACAGCATCAAGCGGCATAAATTTGGAACAAACTCATCAGTAACTTTGTAACATAAAGTGATACAAAGTAGGATCCCAGACTTTTGACGAACCCTCTTTACTTTAGCTTGGCCTTTTGGCAAGGGACATATTCTGAATCATCTTCAAGCGGTGATTCCAGAAATGCTATTTCTAGCTGCCGCGCACCGTTCCGAAAACAGTTATGGGCAAAATGGGCATACTCATCAACTATCCGGCACCACTGCATCATCTTATTTACTTACTTAGATACTTATTGTTAGATGGCCCGTCCTCACGTGACGTGCGGGCCCCGTACAGAAGTTTCCATTGATCCCTCTCCCTCGCTTCAGACATCCATGATCTTCTTGGTCGTCGTCGGTGTCTGCATCCACGAGTTTCAGGGCGAAAATCGTATCCAGCTGATTTCTCAGCTGGTCCATCCGTTCCACGAACACGTCTGCCCATCTCGCTGGTGGCCTTCCTCGGGGACGTTTGGCTTCGCGAGGAATCCACTCAGATGTTCTTAGTGCCCTTCTGTCATCTGTTCTTCTCATTATGTGACCGGCCCATCGGTGTTTGGCTTTCGCAACGTATTCCGCTGGGTCACGAAGACGGGACTTTCTTCTCATATCCGTGCTGCGAAGTCCGACTACATGTTGCTTGTGTCGGGTCATCTTCAGAAAACGCGCTCGAACGCTCTGTGGGTGGTTCGTAGTTCGTAAAGCTTTCGACGTTGCTAAGGTGTCGGCCCAAGTCTCAGCTGCGTAACAGAGCGCCGGGAGAGCGGTTGAGTCGAACAGGTTGGCACGAAGCACCAAGTTCGTCAGGTCGGCGGCTTCCTTCAGAGGCCCGAAGGCGGCCCAAGCTGATCTGCTTCTCCTGTTAAACTCTCCCCTCAAGTCGATCTCCATGTTCATCGAATGTCCGAGATACACGTAAGAAGACGTCTCCATAATAGGGATACCTTCCAATTCCATTTCTGCATCTTCGCAAAGGGCGTTCTTCATGAACTGAGTCTTCTTTCAATTTATTCGTAGTCCTATCTTCTTCCCTACTTCGTTTAGTTCCTTCAGCATCGTCTCTGCTTCAGTGATACTGCTCGAGAAGAGAACGATGTCATCCGCAAAACGAAGGTTGGACAGAATCTCCCATCAACTCGTATGCCTTTCTCTTCCCATCCAGTGACTTCATCACCCGCTGCAAGGCCGCGGTGAACAGCTTCGGCGAAAGTCTCGAACCCCTTTCAAAATTGGAATGGTCAGGGGGTGATGGAATAGCTCCATCGGTGTTGTACAGTCCTTGTAGCAGTCGGCTATGTCCTCACGTAAGCTGGGTCCACTCCTTGATCGACTAGCGCAGACAGGATGGCGCTGGTTTCGACGCTGTCAAAGGCTTTCCCGTAGTCGACGAAGGTTAGGAGAGGCAGTCGGTACTCCAAGCAGACTTCTATGACCCTCGAAACCGTCTGGATGTGGTCCATGCCGCTAAATCCTTTGCGAAATCCAGCTTGTTCTTGGGGTTGGGCTTCATCCAGTGTCCTAGATATGCGAGCGAGGATAATCTTCGTGAAAAGCTTGTACAGCACACTCAGCAAGCATATTGGACGATAGTTTCGAAGATCTTCCCTTTCGCCCTTCTTGAGGAGAAGGACGGTTCTTGATGTTCTCCACTGGTCGGGAATCTTCTCCTTCTGAAGGTAGGATGTCAAATGCGACGCTAGAACCTCGTGTAGACGTTGTCCACCGGCTCGCAGAAATTCAACGGAAAGATGATTGGTCCTGGAGCCGTGGAATTCTTCATGGTCTGTATCGCGATACACACCTCAGCAGGTAGAATCCTTGGTGGTACTTCTCCAGTGGGAACAATGGGCATCTGCACGGGTGTTGATGAGCTGAAGAGGTTGGTGTAAAAGGTTTTTGCGATAGATTCCATCTTGTATCGGGAAGAAGTCGGAGCCCGTCTTCGTTCTGCAGCCAGCGGTACGTGATATTCGCGGAGGTCCCTTCGGCACTTCTTGAGACTTCGTCTTCCTTCGGCTGCTTTCAATATCTTGGCTCGCCTGTACTTCCTGAGATCCTCCTGCAAAGCTGTTCTGCAATTGGAGTTGGCTATCAGTCGCTCGAGATGGGTTGCATTCGGATCCTGCCTCAGAAATCTTCTTCTTTCGAGCAATTCCTTAGTGGTCTTCGAAATACGTTCCAAGTTCTTTTCCGAAGTCACTGAGGCGTAATCTCCGCAGGCTCGCAATCCTTTCAGCCGGTCGTAGTCGTACGTTGGGTCCTCCTCAATGGGCCAGTCACAACTTGATATGAGCTCTTCCAGCCTTTACCGTCATAAACGAATTCCTTCCTTCTCGCGGCACTGTGACAGACTTTCTTTTTCAGCCTTCGGCTGAGTTTATCTTCGCTCGAAGGAGGCGGTGATCGGAGCCACTGCAGAAGGATGGAACTACTGAGACATCGAGCAAGTTCCACCTTTTTTGGTGAGAATAAGGTCGATCTCCGCGTGAGTCATTCCGTTGGGCGATTCCCATGTCCACCGTCGATGTTCTTTCTTCATGGCGATTCCCATGTCCACCGGCGATGTTCTTTCTTCATGGCGATTCCCATGTCCACCGGCGATGTTCTTTCTTCATGGCGATTCCCATGTCCACCGGCGATGTTCTTCATGTTCTTCTTTCAGGAATTTCCATGGAAAAGTCGTGCGGCGGAGGGAAGCCCAACAAGACGGTTGCCTCTAAGCCCATATGCAAAATTCCCGATCCTGTATTCCCTTTCTAGTGGCATCCCGATTTTCGCATCAATCGCCCACAACATACTCGTAGAAAGACTTTTCGTTGCGGACAATCTCCTCCACGTCTTCTAGAAAGCATCTAGTTCTCAGTCACCAGCTGCTGATGTTGGAGAGTAGCAGTTGATGATGCTGATGGTCTTCTGACGTGGAGGGCGTAGTCGTAGGATGCCTAATCGAGGTGATAGGATCTCGTGCGAATCGACAAGATGGACGATAGATGGGTGGACGACAAAGCCAACGCCTCCAACGTTTCGTGATGGAACCTTTTCACCACGAATGATGATGTTCCCATCACTCATCTGTCGCACGTCCTTCTTCCTGGACGTCCTTTCCTGCAGAGCGATGATGTGGTAGTTGATGTGCTCTGCAGCGTCGAGAAGAGCGTGGAGGTCGGCGTTTCTGGAGACCGTCCTGGCGTTGTAAGTGCAGAGCATTAGGCAGTTTCCACAGCGTGTCGTTTGGGCAGACGTGTCGTTTTTGTCCAGTCCGGAAGGCGCCCTGGTACCCTGACATCGTTTTTGCTACCACCCGGCGCAGTAGGCGGGATACGATGTGCAGGGTTTCTTTCTAATCTTCTAACTGGAGGAGTAATATGGATTTTTCCCTACAAGAGGTGTACTAGGTCTACTCATGATTTCCACGGGGCGATCGCTGACCCCGGGCTTGAAGCGGGGACGGACCGCCTAGCGACCAAAGAAGCCAGACGGCGGGGGATCTGGCGTGGCCGGTTCTTAGCTAGACATCCGGCCGAGACTGGAAGCGTCGAACTCCTTCACAGTTTGGGAGACCCTGCCAGAGTATACACTCGGCTGTGCATCGCACTTCGACACCCAGTGTTACCCCACGCCACGATGAGGCGGCCGACCATTGTGGGGATTGGCCGGCCACTGCATCATCATCTGAGTATTAATGATTTGTAATAAGCTTCTTTTTCATAAGATTGGATTTGTATCATTTCGATATCTCAACATCTTTTCCTTGCACCTTTATTTACAAGCAGTCCAGTCTTGTCATGTTTACTAATATGCCCATTTTGCGCAAGAAAAAGCTCATAATTGGCTCGGGTTGGTGCGCGGCAGCTAGGAATAGCACATTTTGAATCAGCTTTTGAAGCTGATTCATAATATTTACGGGGTGTCCCAAAAAATGTAAAACTGTTTGAACGTTAATAGCTCTCTTGCTTTTATGTCTTTCGAGGAGCTTGAGGTATCATTCTGTAGAGCGGAATTCAGCTTAGACTTACAGTATGAACCGAATTACCAATCACTCTTCATTACTATAGGATTACCGTATGAATCTTCATCATAAAGCGCTACTGTGAATTGAGCCTTTTGGTTAAGAAATTTCTAAAAATCTGAAAATATGTGTGGGAAAGTTTTTGGGCGTGCTAATTTCACTACACAATTTTTCATTATTTTTTTCGGCTATTTCAGTTGTGTGAGCTTTTGACGAACACCGAAAAAACAGTTGTTACCCCAAACTTAGAATATCTTATGAAAGAAGCGTTACAGTGAAGTGCAAACTTCATATCTAGAATAAGCGACTTATGGTTAGATTAGTCGAGCTCAAGAGTTCTGACTTGTTTGATTTTCCTTCCGGGACAAAAACGGCTTCTTTTCGAAAGTCCTTGTCGAATTTCCTACCGTAATCTTACAGTAATGAAGAGCAATTGGTATTTTGGTTCATATTGTAAAATCTAAGCTGAATCTCGTTCTATAGAATGGTACTTCAAGCTCGGCGAAAAACATGAAAGCAAGAGAGTTATTAACTATCAAACAGTGTTCACATTTTTGGACACTCCGTATATGTCCGCTGCCGAAAGGCCGAGGTCAGTTAGGTTGCCTCCCTTTTTAGTACAGCCGAGTGCGATGTGTTGCGGAAGGTTTGCTGCTCCTGATGGTCTTGTTGCATTTAAATTTATAGATCTTCGACAAGCTTAATGCACGTCAAAGTTAAGGTTTACAAAACACCCATTATTTCAACCAACCTAATGTATGCTATATCGACCATTCCCTACCCTGCCCCACTGTTCAGTCAACTTGAGCGCAAATACCTCATTAACCGCCATGAAGACTTTGATCCAGGAGATTGTAGTACAGCAGAATCGAGTAATACCATGCTTCATATCTTGGTAACGAAATTCTAATAAATCGAAAAGTACGCAGTTTTTGCAATCACTGGGTATGTTCAAAGTCCATAAGGAGTTTTTACAGAACAGCAGATCATTTGCAATTGTCAAGTCTTTGTTACGCAAAACTTTGAAATTATGGCGTATGTTGTTTGATGGTTTTAAAATCAGGAGTTCGATTGTCGTTAGGCGTAGAACAGCAAATGTTCGACTATTTGTAAGAAAATTATGCTTTGGTGGTAATAGCTCTACTTATTGACTTGGTTTTCCTTTCGTCCCATTTTCTCTTTCATTATTTGACTTGTTTTGCTAGGTCGTTTCATAAGTTTGTGGAGTTTTCATTACCCTCATTTCTTCAAAGGGTTGGATTGCGAAATGCGTATATTTGAGAGGAGCCAGTGAAGCTCTTTATAATGAATGAACTAATCAGTTTTGACGGAAAACGGATCTATCTCGATTTTTGAATTTGCAAATATGGAAATTCTAGTAAGGTGAAAAGAAACATTTTCGGCATCTACTCATTTTTCTTGATGAAAGAAAGTTTTTGCGGTTTTGACTGATTACGGAAACTACCGCTTGCGAGACTAAGAAGGATTCGATTGATCTAAAGTTAAAGAATTGAGCATGTGTCTTCTTGAAGGCTTTCTTCGGGACGGACAGGTCGTTCTGCACTGAAACTCGCTGGACAATTAAATAGTGCACCACATTTTGCGCAGCTTCGCTCACCATCTTAATAAACCTCTAAGTGCACAAAATGCCTAATAAACAGGTCTATTGAGTTTTCTGAATGAAAATATTGCTCCGTGCGGCAAACGTTGCCAAAATTGTCCTGCGAGATGACCGGGAGACAAAATATTTAGTGTAATCCTCTGACCTTCCCTATCAGGCTACCATTTTTCGCTCTCTTGCAAATCATGTGAACGGTGCTTGTTTTGGCTCTGATGACGATCTCAGCTGTTAGTTAGGCAACTTTTTTGAGGTCAGATCTGCTAGATTTTGAAGACAGCCTGAAAATCTGACGAAATTTTTTTTTACGAAACTCTAAAGGCTTGTCTGAGGTGAAACTGGTGCTGAGGTTTTTACGACTCTTGAAACGTGTAATGATTAGCGGAAGTCTATGCTAGAAGTGTAAAATCCATAAAGCGTTCAGGCAGCAATCGTAGCCCCATTTGAATTCACAGCCTTTAGTTTTGAATAATTCGATTGAGCCGTCTCCCAAAAGCGCTTTGCAGATATCAAAGGCAGATTTGAAATCAGCGTTCCACGCTCTATAAGACACTTTATAATTCACAAGGAAACTAGATTTGACCAAGTATCCTTCCCTTGTGAATAAAAAAACGAACCAGTATTTTACGTTGTTCAGAGTGCATAGTGCACATTGCACTTCACAGCTCTCTTTATGGATCATATAAACCGTTGAAAATGCTGCTGTTAAAGTTTATTCAAATAAATGAAGTGATACAAGTTCTTTCCTCATCCGTTGACCTGCAACTTGAATGAATAGCATGTAAAGAAGGCTTACAAAGCATGGAATAACTATATAATTACAGATATAAATGAGTTACGGAGATAAGTGTGAGATAATCCGTAGAGTGAGAGCATACTAAAGCTTGAGACATTTAATTCAACAACTGCTTCCACACTCTAATTGTTGGTAGAAATTGGATTGTAGAGACGGCAAAACATTTTGTATTTACATCAAAATGAGCTGGCAGCATCAACTTTTGGGAAAAAAAGTATTTTTGACGATTGAGAAAAAATGCACACAGAAAAGTTCAAAACAGTTAATTTTGTAAATCATATATTGCCGATTATTTTCGCATCTAATCTACTAATTTTTCAATTCCTTGTTAATCTAAAAGCACTGACAAAAACTCTAAAGTACCAGATTTCAAATTTGCAGCTGAACAGCTTGAATGGCGTAAGTTAAGTGAGGTCTGAAGTTGTTATGATTTCCTTTCAGTGTTTGACTATTAGTAGTATTAGAATTATCAAAGTAAAGAACTTGGTCTGAACTGTGGACACTATCAAATCTTTAGAACAAAAAAAAAACAGCAGTCTGTGACAGGCATTCCTCTAAGTACATGGAGTGTCAAGCGATACACTGAAGCAATTCGTTCGCTATGTGTTCTAAAGTAGGTCTGCAAATGAATGGTTGACCAATATCAAGTGTTCAAAATAACTTGGAAAAAACTTAACCATTTGGAACTTATATTCAAAGTTTTCATCCAAAATAATCTGATTGTGAAGAAGAGTGAACTTAATACAGCAGAATCTCTTACTCTAGATAAGAAATTGGATATTTGCTTAAACACTCACGCCTTAATCAGTCATATTCAGCATGGTGGTGAAGTCGATGGTCTAAACATATGCACATTACTATAACTTTAAACAAAACTGTTTGCATAGTTAGCAGTATTGATGGGTATGATGCATTAAAGTGATCTTAGTGATCGTGCAGGAACGAAAGCAACTTTATTTTTTTCAAGATTCTGAGATGCATGCAAGCAAAAATTTGCTATATGTACAACCTTTTCTGTACCTTCTCTTTCTGACTGCAGAGCGCTCATTAATTGAAGTTGCGCAGATTTTGATGTGAGCTACAAACTTGCATAAAGTGCTTTTTTTGGTTTCCCCTCAAAAACACAATAAACATCATGCATTTTCAAAGGAAATTGGTAAAAAAAATTAGGTTTTGGTTTTGGAAACAAGATAGCCGCGCACAACCAGAATCATATTATCAAGAGAAGATTGTGGGCAACATACTGCTTAAAGCTGACTCAATAAGCTTTATAAAAAGGAAATAAGATTTTTTGGCGGCGTCAAAAAATTGAACAAGTTGAATTTGTCAAATCTGCACGACAGTCAATAATTGGGAAGCCAAACCAAAGAAGCTGCCGACTTTGCACGGTAAATAGCTAGACATGCTAAACCGAACATGATATAAAATTGCTGCTTAGATGATGTCACACTTCAATCTTACGAAAGAGGCCTTTTTGTGGAAATGAGTATTAATTCTAGTTAGCGTCGAATTGTGTATGTAGAATAATATCTCACAAATACCCAAGAAATTCCGACAAAGTATGGAGCAAACCAACTTTTCTCTCATACGTAAAGTTACAATTCCCTTTCTTCGCACGAAGAAAATTCGGTAAAAATGCTTGCATCAGTAGCGTAATCAAAGTTTATATCAACAGCAAGAGTAATGAGTGAATGCCCACATTTAAAAGGATAAAAGTGACTAGGCGTGGTAAAAGCTTTCGGGTTTTTCAGCAACGATTGATATCTGTCACTGATACAGGGTGTTTGAAAAGTTCGTGGCCTAAAGTACTTCTAATTCGAATTTTGATGCGTTTTTTGTTTTATTGTGCTCATCGGACCTAAATACCATCACTTCTGTAAAAATTAGATTTTTTTGTGGTTTCTTTGATTTTTTATTAGATTGAAACACATCAGAATAGCTTTCCAAACCCCTTCCCTCAAAACGCTTGTTACAAAAAAGGAAACATAATTTTCAGAAAACTTAGTATACCTTCTTAAAGCCCTTTCTTCAAGGTTTCCTGAAGTGTGCTCTCACTTTCGTAGAAGTAAGTTTGTTTGAAAAATATCGTACCGCGAAAGCCAAGAGATCCACTTTCAGGATCTTTTTGTCAAAAAGTCCAGCACCGAAATTTTTATATCTTATCTTAAAAACCTTTGCAAGCGTGCAAATTTCTCGAAAACGAATACAACGAAGGCCAGAGAGTTGTGCTACAAATACATGTTAAAATAAGACTTCTAAATTTTTTCAAACTGAAAAAATTTCAGCGCAAACAGGGTGCCGCGCCTGTCTGCTGTGATTCAGCGCATAAAAAATCTTTGTTGGCATGCTAATGTAGAACTTTTGTTATATAAAGAAAGTGTAAATCTAGGACTATTTGTAGTCAAAAAACCAAAAGCGTTTGCCTTTTCCGGCGTTGGAAAAAAAGAACAAAACAGATGATGCAATCTCCAAGGAAGCTGAAAAATTTTTTACTTCCAAGTTTTTTAGGGTATTTTGAGGCAAAAAATATTTTTCTTTGTTGATTCAGTGGTTTCAAGGTTTGGAGAACACATATAGCAAAAAACGCGCAAAATTCGAATTGGAAGTACTTTAGGCCACGAACTTTTCGAATACCCTGTATATTGATATCTTGATATAACTCAGGACTATCGGGGGTTCACCGAGTTCATGTTCTAGTATATATCCCGGTCAGCTTCCCATAGGTGACTCCGCGACGCGCCCGGCGCGCATGCCCTCAATTAGCTTTTCGTTCCATCTTCAATACAATTTTTTGCTCCTCTATCAAGTGACTTTGTTCTATTCTGTAGTTTCTCTAATTTGGCTGTACACAGCTCACGACAACTGCAGGTAATGAGTTTTTACGAGGCTTGACTGCTTAAAGGCATTTGTTTCAAAAATTCTTCTTTTTTTGCGATAGTGATTGAAGGATCAAGTCTTCAGAGTTTTCTATCACAGGCGAAACCGCTTCTAGGCCCTTTTCAATCCATCATTAAGGCTTTGCATCTACAATCGTGCTTAAAAGCTCAAACTTTCTATGTTCTTCATAACCGCAGAAGAAAAACATTATTCGGTGATCCTCGACTTTTTCTGTCACTTTCTGTCACTTTCTGTCACCCATCACTGCTAGTGTCATACTAGCATCGCTGAAGCAAATTAAAATCTAGGCCCTTATTGCTTAAGCTTTACTCAAATAGAGGTAGATGCATTACTTCTCATTTCACTCCTATTTTCACGTAGAATTACTTTGTTTTTAGGTGAAATCAGAAGCGTCAAGCTTAGCGCGCGTTGCGTGTGTGCCGCGGTGGTACCTATGGGAGACTGGCCCGGCACACACTATACACACTATAAGACAAAACACAGAAGATGGGCTCTATGACTCAATAATACTAACTGACTTTTGTTCCTATGTGTCATGGAAAAATGTGGACTAATAAGCCTGCCTAATCAATCTTCACACTTCGAAAACGACGCGTGCTATAATATGTCATGTATCAAAAAATCACAGGAGTTAGGCTTAGCTTAGTTTCACTACAAGAAGTATGGCAGTAAAGTTGCAAATATCTTACCTTCCTCAGATTCTCCCGCAAAGGAAGGGGGTCGATAGCCTGAAACAAAGTAAAATGGAGCTGTAATGCTAAAAGTTCGGAAGAGAGAAAGCCTACCTAAACGACGAAGAAACTTTCGGAAAAGGCGTGCATGCTGCATTCTGTCATCTGTCGCATAAAGTTTGAGTACCAAAACAGGCAAAGATGATACAAGGAATCTCACCTTCACCAGATCTTCTCATGAAAGAGGGCGGTCTTTCACCTGAAACTACATGAAGTAGAATCTTAATGTGGAGAAAGGTTCATCAAATGATGAGTCGTTATCGAAAACGATGGGCACTTTAGATCATTGTGTCATCTGTGTTGAAAATTAAAAGGTGGAAGGTTCAGTTTCAATGCAGGGAACATGACAGTAAAGTTGAGGGAATACCTTACCATCGTCAAATCTCGCTGAAGAAGCATGTAGTTTGTCTAAAACGACATATGGTGGGACTGTATTTTTGAAAATGCAGCAGAAATGAAGCTTACCCAAATGATGAAGAAGTCTTCGGAAATGGTGGAAACTGCGACGCATAGTGTCTTCTGTCAGAAACAGTATTTAAACAGGTGAAGATAGCGCAAAAGTGTCTCACCATCATCAGAACTCGCTGAAGAAAGAGGTCGTATGCCTAAAACGAGATATGGTGGGACTGTATGTTTGAAAATGCAGCAGGAATGAAGCTTACCCACATGATGAAGAAGTCTTCGGAAATGGTGGAAACCTGGAAGCATTCTGTCTTCTGTCAGAAACAGTATTTAAGCAGGTGAAGATAGCGAAAAAGTATCTCACCATCATCAGATTTCGCTGAGAAAGGCGGAAGCTGTCTTCCAGAAGGGCGAGCACGTCGAATCATTCTGTCTTCTGTCAGAAACTATTTAAACAGGTAAAGATAGCGCAGGCGTATCTCACCATCATCAAATCTCGCTGAGAAAGGCGGAAACTGTCTTCCAGAAGGGCGAGCACGTCGAATCATTCTGTCTTCTGTGAGAAACAGTATTTAAACAGGCGAAGATAGCGCAAAAGTATTTCACCATCATTAGATCTTCTTGAGAATGGCGCAAGCGGGCTTCTAAAACGGGGGAAACGGCGAAACATTCTATCGTCTGTTAAAAAATTGCAGAAGTTGTGCTTAGTCCAGTCTCGTCAGAATGGGCAGAAGTGTCTCACCGTCATCAAAGTGCTTCGCAAAAAATTGTGGGCGCTTTTCTAGAACAAAATAAGGTGAGAATGTGAAAAAGTGATAAGGGTAAAATCCCACCTTCATAGAACTTTTTCATGAAAAAGTGAGGCCTTTCATCTGAAAACAACCTAAACACAATGACGACGTGGATGACCAAAAAATTACCTGAATAGTAAGGCAGTCTTTGGTAACGGCGGGTAGGATGGGTTATGAGAAAATAGCCTAAAAATTGTCAGCGTAGTACTCTTAGTTACAGTATTTAGGAAAAAGTATAGAAGTTGAAATGTGGAGTTTAAGAATCTTACCGGCTTCATTTTCCCCCTCACATTCGTGTGGATTTTGCTCACCTGAAACAATCTAAAGTAGAATCAAAACTTTGAAATCTAGCAATATGGCTGTTTCTTGCGATACCAAACTTCTCTTGCATAATTTCTTTGCGCGTGGTTTCCCTCGTCCACCGTCCAGATGCTACCATTCTAAACTTTCTATTGCGAGCCTTAAATTTCCCTCTTCTACTTTACTCGTGCGTAGCATTGGCCGCTATACCTGATCCAACCCTCAAAGACAACTTACACCCTAATGCAAGGGCACATACATGTAGAGGGTCTTCCCATTGAGTCACTGCCCAGGTTTTACTTCAAACGCTCTTTTGGAATAGAAAAATGCTTCGAAATGACAAGGATGGCGAAGGACCCGGGGTTAGCCCTCCCCACCAGGGCTGCACGCACACACAGCGATTTCCCAAGCGCTATCGATGCCATACTATAAGCCGTTGTGTCTGTCATGCCAAGACGCACTCTACTTGCATCTAACCGGGTCTGCTTGGTGCAATCGTCCGCGATTGCCAAAGAGTTCTTCAGAAATGAGGTTTTTCGAAGCTGTTCGCCTCATATTTGAAAGCAGGGCTGTTTGAAGGTCTGCAGATGTTAAAAAGTTGGAAGTTAAAACATGGGTGGACGTTTCCTCAAGGCTTTCGACGTTGAACCTTTCTTTTGGAAACCAACGAGTACCTTAGCCTGTAATGTCTGCAAATCGCAAAAAAGAGCTAACCTGAGCATCCAGAGGCAGCGACAACGACTAACACAAGAGAGGCAAAGAAACGCATCGTCGTTGAAACCAGGAGATGCGTTGCCTGTCGAATGATTTGCGCTTTCTTCCCAGACTATTTATATTTAATACTTTGGCAGCAAAGACCAAGATTTTACAAGCGCCAAACGTGCACACATGGAAATTAGGTGCTCTCGATGAACCCTTGTGAAAAAAAATTTTCTATTATCGGTGCTCTTGATTAAAAAAGAAGAAATGCTTCCCATCTCTCCTAGCAAAGCAATCACCCTGATTCTCTTCATCCGATATGTTTAAGGGTTGGAGCGGTATTTATCATCTCCCACGCTACACGGCCCAGACAGGCGAGAGCATCCAAACCGTGGTTTCTGTGAGGCTATTAAGCATGGCCTGAACGGGTAGTAGGACCCGATCTGTCGAGAACGGGCCTACCGTGGCCGTCATGGCCAAACTTGCCAGATCGGACTCTTGAACCAGCGCAGTGCCCTAGGTGGAATCCAGATAGTATGAGTGTGATGGAAGCTTGTGATAATTAATATGGATCATTCCAGCATTCCATTTTATGCCATTTGATATGTACTCTCCTCATCGAGCCAAAAATAAGACTTTTAGACACATTTCTGCATTTGCAACTCTTCACACCGTTAGGAATTTGTCCCACAATACGAAATATTCAACGGATGGGTACTGGTATTTAGAGCGAACTAGCCGTTTCCATCACTCTCTAAAAAAATCATCCAATGCCTCTAATTTGCTTTCCTAATGTTGACGTGATAATTAAATGTGCATATAAATGCAAAAAAGCACTATATGATGCCTAAATACATATAAGATTGTCTCAAAAGTTAACTCCTCTAAGTAATTAAACTGCTTTGGTTTTCCTAGCAGATTTAGAGTATCCTTCGATACTCTAAATTTGCAATACTCTAAATCAAAGCAAGCTCTACAAAATGGCCGAAAAGATCCGCCCAAGACGGTGAAGCTTGACAAAATTGAAGAAAGTTCCATCACCCAGAAATTGATTTTTCCAAAGAAAAATCGTGGCCACTTAGTCATTATACATTATACTCATAGTAGTACTTAAATGTGCCTCTACTGGACTTTCTCCTCGCAAAAGTGAGAAGAAAAGATAGTTCGAAAATGGCAAACTCCGCCCCCAGCCCCTTCCGCACAACTCCTTTTATACTACAAGCCTTAGTAAACATCAGTATTTTACCTCCGCATCCACGCCGGTAATGGGGAAGTACCAAGTTTAACATGAAAAACTCGAAAAAAAAGTGAATTTTTGCAATTGGGCTATTTAATTTTTCAGTTTTGAGCTCATTATTTCATCCGCCCAATCTGAGCAAAAAACCATCATTTACTATACATTTTCTGAGTACTACGGTCTACCAAATGATGACAAAAGGAAACCCTATTTTTAGGGTAATTGAAGAAATTTGATTTTTGACTCCAAATTCTATCCATTCTATTTAGACGGATCTCTGGTGCCCATTTGTAGAACTTGCTCCGCTCTGTCGAATAATACCTAAGCCTGCTAAAAAACCAAGCAGCATGATCTACAAGAAGTTAACTTTTGGGACAGCCTAACATTATAAGTGTAATTCTCCTCTCAATTTTTGTTCGCTATAGCGAGTATAAGCCCCGCATTTCATTGAAAATGGTTGGCAGTCATCTTGTTGGCGAAAATCAAAAATATCTTTTTTATTATTATGTTAATTGCCACAGAAACGATGGTTGCGAAACGTAGAAAAAGCTTTTTGCTGTAAAAATTGTTATTTTGCAAGAATTATCAACAAATGTGAGCGCGTGATTTCCATTTGTGCATTATTCTATTCTATTGAAACATTATTGTACCGTATCTCGAAGCGAAAAATTTTACGACATGATCTTTATTTCGAAGATTAATCAGTCATTGATCCAATGAAAATTCTGACTACCAAAATTTTTCAAGGTAATAAAACCTTAAATACGTTTCTCCTCTCATCCCTCCTCGGGTGTTAGCGTAGTTTTTGAAGGGAGCAACAACACAAGCAGTTACGAGTACGTTGCATGCTGATTATCTGCTGCATTTCGGTTGTGATAGTTAGTCACGATTGGGCGTGTTGGAAAACTATCACAACTGAAATGCAAGATGATCGGTACACAATAGATCCGTGATTGTTTGCCTTGTTGGAAGAATCGCGGCGATAAAATCGCGTGAACACTGCCCGAGACCTTAAAGGGAAAATGTTTGTCTTGAAATTATCTGCTCTCCTCGATTCACGTTTACATCGAGATTTCCAACAGCAACATATGCTGTTTCGGGTATGTTTTCGTATCCGATTCGCTTGTATTAGAGGTCTTCTCTGCAACGTAAAATTTGATCTCAGTTATAAGAGCTTGTGTCAAAAAATGGATCTGTTGCATGGTAAGGTTTTTCAAAATTCTCAACACTTTGCAAAATAGAATTGAAGTTCATTCGAACAGGTAAACACTTTTTCTATATTGAACAATGCATGAGCACCTGCTTACTATTGCTGTTCATGTATGTAATGATAACAATGTTCAATTAGAGTTATTCGAACAGCTTTGATTGGCGGTGAGAAATTTCTTGTTTGCAGCGTTCGCCTACATTTCTACACCTACACAGCTGGAGGGAATGGGCGAGGGATTCCGCCAACTGGCTGCCTAAGAATTGGCGCACTCCGAAAAAATTTTTGGGATGCTTCCCAAAATTTTTTCGGGCCCCTGACCTAGAAATTCAGAAATAAGGGGCGTTGCTGTTTTTTACAAAGCTAATCCGGATTTTAAAAAATTTTCAAAAATTATTTTAATTATTTAGAAATAAAAACAAGTCACTTGCACATCTTTATAACACATTTAAGTATTAGATTGTCTGGAAATTAATGCAGGTTTCTGCAAATGCAATTTCAAAAGGATCGTTCTTCTGCGTATGTGCATCTTTCGACCACTTTCGCATACTAAACGAAGCCGCTCTTCCTGCTCTCTCTAACGTATACTACTTCTACGACCAACTTCGTTTGTTCAAAATCTACAACCATTCGAAGATAAAGCTTTAAATTACTAATTTACTCTTTGCACTATTTTGGCTTGAACTTATTCGGCAAGAGAGGTATTTCCATGATAATATAGCTGAAGCAAGATGTTGAATGAACCTACAAAATGGATGGTAGCGCTTCTTTTGAACGATTGTGAGAGTAGAGAAACTGAGGCTTTACCATGATTAATTGTCGCGCCCACTTCATGGCGTAGAAAACTTTTTTAAAGAAAGCAACCGTGAAAGTCTCTCCTCATGCTTGAAGAGTAAGGCCAGTGCCCTCAGATAATATCTCAATTGGTACCTCCCGGACTTCCTTTTTGATGAATTAATAAAAAAATCAAAATTATCGAGATCGTAGCCGTGGAGGAAATATCGAAAAAATGAAAAATTTTGATTCCGCAAATTTTTCTTTCGCAGAAAACTTCTAAAAAATCTTCTGCATAGCTATATATGTAGTACTAGTCCGTGGCTATAAGCTACAGAAGTTTCTGGCTGAACACTCATATTCGGTAGGAATTTACAACTTGCCAAGTATGACCTTGTCAAAATAATTCCTTTTTACTTTCTGGCTTTCAGTAATTTGCTTGTTGGAGCTACAGTTACAAAAGAAAATGTCGCAGATAGAAAAAGACTTGCTGATCACAATAGTTTTTACCTCATTTCAAAATATGCAATTTCAAAGGAGTTATGACGCTTTGAAGTGAGAATATGCAAAGCCTGCATTAATTTCCGGACAACCTAATAACTTTCAAAAATCTCGAGTTATATATTCGTTATTGTCAGGGAAGTACAAGTTTGAGCTTGTCTAGACAATGTGGTCAAAGCGGTCTCGAGTGTCTTGGGTTACCTGCAGTTCACGAGAGATACAGTGAAGCCACTAGCCTGCTCCATGACGAAGGCGCAATATCTTCTAGCGCGAATGCGGTTTAATTAGCCGCAGGGTGCATGAGGCGCAGGATATATAACGGTGAAAATAGCGCGCGCAGCTCTCGCACCCTCTCATCTAATACTGCTATTACGCCTTCGTTATGTAGCAGCCTTTAGAATTACTCGTTTCTCGGCATTTTGTTGGAGAGTGGTGCGCACTTTTTCAAGTCCAAAGTATGCACAACTGTTCAAGAGTGTTTGGCTTCGAAGCCAACGCATTATTCTAGAGTCATGTAGAGGTATAAACGCGAGAATTGCAGACCGGTCCGATCCGCTCTCACACTATCCTTTGGTTCAACTTGGTGTATGAGGTAATTAGAGCAGATTATCCATGCAAATTCCTGTACAAAGCTGAGTTTTCCGGAACGAGATGCTAATAAAGTTATGTGGCTAAGCGTTTAAGAGCGTTCTTATACTTTTTGAGCGAATTATTTGATGGACAAGGATTGGACAAGTATATATTAGGTTGGTGCAAAAATAATGAGCGTTTTTATTTGCTTGCTTTAACAAAGCAACCATTCTCAACCCAACAAAGGGTAAGGGGTACTGTTCGATAGAGCAAAGCAAGCTCTACAAGATGGCACTTATGCCTTTGCGCCATGCTCAATCCACGGAGAGTTCGAACTCAAAATCTAAAGATTTCCAAATGCCCAAAAAATCGAGAAAAAAAATCAGATCTTCGTCCAAATAATTTCTACGGACCTCCCACTCTCTCACATCAATACTATCGATACCTGATATCCATATGTGCGATTGCCGTATTTTTTCCTTGACTAGAAACTGAAGAAACGAAAACTTCCCTGATTTTCTCAAAGCAATGCTGAGCCGTTTTTGCATATGCAGTTCTATACTACTAGCCTAGGTAAGCATAACTGTAGATTTTCAGCCCATTCCAAGCGATAGTTTTCGAAAAATAACGAATTCGGATTTTTTCGTTTCAGTTTCAGTGCTAAAATCGACATTTCTCGAAAAGTACCGCTCGAAATAGGCTGAAAACCTACAGTTACGCTCACCTAGGCTAGTAGTATAGAACTACATATGCAAAAACGGCTCAGCATTGCTTTGAGAAAATCAGGGAAATTTTCGTTTTCTCAGTTTCTAGTCAAGGAAAAAATACGGCAATCGCACATATGGATATCAGGTATCGATAGTATTGATGTGAGCGAGTGGGAGGTCCGTAGAAATTATTTGGACGAAGATCTGATTTTTTTCGATTTTTTGGGCATTTGGAAATCTTTAGATTTTGAGTTCGAACTCTCAGTGGATCGAGCATGGCGCAAAGACATGAGTGCCATCTTGTAAAGCTTGCTTTGCTCTATCGAACAGTACCCCTTACCCTTTGTTGGGTTGAGACTGGTTGCTTTGTTAAAGCAAGCAAATAAAAACGCTCATTATTTTTGCATCAACCTAACATAACCTATTCATGTGGCTTGATCGCCACAAAACTTGATTTCAAACCAATCTTCTGTATACACTCCCTGTTGCGCGCGTTTCTTGATTAAGAATTCAAATGCGCAACCGGAATGAAACATTTAGGTCCGCGTGGATCATTGTACGATATTCATTAACGGTGGGTTCTATTCAACATAGTCATGCTCAACAACATTCTATTTATGCACAGAAACGACCTCTATGTTCGTATCCGCTCCGCGTTGCGATGAATTTTGCGAGCGGTACGTTGCGTTCGCCGTACGCACGCTGTCTGGCCCATTAGGCTGGGTTTATACTGATCCCGAAGTTCCGGAACAGTTCTAGCACAATTCTCGCACTATGCTGGAATTGTGCTGGAACTGTGCTGCATGCGCTCAGCCGCCGTATGCGGTTTTGAGCGGCGCGAAATGGCAATTTTTGACTTTCTTCAACGGTTTTGAATGTAAACTTTGCTCATGCTCCTCTCTCGCATCTTGCTTTTCTTTTGTGATGTAGAGAACTACGAACTCAAAGCGGGATTCGAGAGTCAAACATTTCCTGTCATGTCTCGCGTAAATTATATATTCCTTTGCATGCCTCATCCCTTCGTGATTTTCTTGTGAATGCTGTCTTCAGAGAGAAATGGTACCATCACAGTTGCAGAAATCGCGAATTTTTTTGTGTTTTCATGATATTGGGTTTTCGGTGTTTCAGCTCATTTCTTTTCCCAACTTTTACTGATTGCTCTTTGTTCTTGATTACTATTCCGCGGGTGGAAGACTATATATCTCCGAGTTTGGGAGCATCGCGCGGAGCTTCTTGCAAGAATACACCTTCGAGCATCTGCAAGAGTGCGTATTTGTTGCAAATGACTGCAGAGGCCGCCCCTTTTCGGCGATGTATAATTCTCTACCCCTGTTCCGCTTCTGTTAAAAAACCTCCGAACTTGGAGAAATGTACACGAATGGAAGCCATCAATTTGCGACGGTCAGCTGATGCACAAAATGAAATAGCGCTCATTCTTGTATCCTTCTTCAATTTTGACTTTTTCTATCACAAGAGTAAGCGAATTACGAGAAAGAGGTGAAAACGAGCAAAATTTACTTTGAAACCCTTGAAGAAAGCTAAAGGTTGTTATTTTGCGCCGCTCAAAACCGCATGCGGGGTGCTGTGCATGCAGCTCAGTCCCAGGAGAGTTCCAGCACAGTGCGAGAACTGTGCAGGAACTGTTGCGGAGCATCGGAATCAGCATGAACCAAACCTTAAGACAATGGCCCGTAGTAAACCCCCCATCCGGGCATCTCTCTCGACGCGGACCGAAGTTGAGGTCATCGCGCTTCAGTCCAGCATTCAGTGAGCTATTGATTTGGATGTGGATCGCTTCCTAGACATGATAACCACATGTGTTCTCAAAAAACCAACCACTTGAGCTGGTCTGGTCAAACGGATAAGCGATTGGAATCACGCGTGCGCGGTCGTGGTTCGACACCGGCTAGCGACACAACTTCTGCTGCATCGCCGGACAATCTTTGATAGCGGCCACTGTCGAAAAAAATCGATGATGACCGCTAACAAGGATATCACTTAGCAAATGGACAGATAAAACAAAACTGACATATTTTGACGGAGAATTCATGAAAAACTGAAATTTTTGGAGCATAAATAAAACGTAATAAATAAGTAGATTCTCTTCTAAAGTAGTTTTTACAAGAAACTAAGATTGCTCTGCAAAAAAAAGAAGAAAACTTTTATCCTTGCTTTTGTCGCCAAAATCAGCTGTTCGTCGATCCTTCCCTTTTCGGGCGTTGGTATTGTGCAGTTTTGCGCCGATTTTTCCTGCATTTTTTGGCAAAGTTGTGTGTATCGTAAGTTACTCAGGAGCAACTTATGCTAGATGCAGTCACCTCTTGTCTGCGTCTCCTCTTCTGCACACTATTTGGATCACTCAAACATCCGTTCACGTTGAGGTGACTTGAACGTGAACTGATGTGGAAGAGTTGACTGCGGCAGGTGGACAGATGGTCAACTATCAGTTGACTTGACCATCTTATAGCATGGGAACGTGGACGGTGATCAGCTCACCTCACCTAAGGTGAACTGATGGGATAAGTTGAGTTCACCTCAATGATCGAGCTTTACTACGGGCCAATGTATGCGCCGCAAGTATCTTTGTGAAGCGTCAAAATTATTAGCTTTATCTCCATCAAGATTTGCTTTTTGATAATCTAAGCGACTTTTTTTGAGGTTGGGGTGCAGTTCATTGGAATCATTGATAGTGATCTGATTTCGCTCAGAGAATTTTGCGAAACGACTTTTCCAAAACTTCTCAACACGTTTCGGACCACGAAATCGCGCGCGGCAAAAAATAGTGTACTTTCAGTCCTTGGCCAATAAAGGGACCTTACTTCGTAGACTCTGGGCTACGTCTGAATTAACATGCCAGATAAGCTCCATACCCAAATTTCTGAGTGAAGTTCAAGTGTTTGAATTTTGTCGCTTGAGAGGAATCTCTGCGCTTTCTTGAAATAGGAACAAGAACTTTCTCTAATAGTGATAAAAAGTATCTACATGTACACGATACACATCAATATTGAAACTACGGTCTTTTTGTATAGAATAAAGGCAAAGAAAACTTGCGACGTCGCATGCGTCGTCTGCGTTGCCGCACTTCGTAGCAACTGTTGTTCAAAGTGTCCTCATATCTCCTAGACAAATATCGGCGGCACAGCTCTACAGAGTCATTTGAAAAGTAGGAGCTTAGGTCTTTGACTTGATAACTTTGGACTGAAAGAAATCCTCCTGCAAACGTCAAAAAGATCCTTCATAGCAGCGTGCAGCACCATGTGCAGCACCGTTCCGAAACGTGTTAAGCCCCTCTATGTCTGGGCTTTAGACATGTTAAAGTGTATCGCTGAAGATATGTCTACGCTTGGAGTGTCGAATATATTGACTCACTTTCAGGTCCTGAAAAAGACGACCCTGCCGAAACGTCAACCTGTTTACTAATGGTGCTGATGTCGTTGTATTGACAAACTGGCAAAAAATCTTGGAAACGCTAACTATTTACTGAGAACTAATTATTGAACATAAAATTTGATCATTTCTCTTTTCAGTTTCTTGCATTTGTGATCCACTTGCCCCCATGTCTCGCTTACTCTAACATAGTCAGACACCGCCTAAAGGACATTTTTTTCGTATAGTGCTGCTAGGCAAGAGCAGCCGTTATCTGTTGATTGAAGTGACAGAAGCGAGAAGAGATTTGGTAAAAGAAACTTCCGGACAATTAGAGATGGTTTAGGATTCAGCTGTGACTCTCTTTGTTTGATTACACATGCCTAAGAGCAATGGTAATCTCGCTCATGGGACTGCTCTCTCTCTTTCTCTTTCTTTCTCACTCTTTCTCTCTCTCTTTCTCTCTCAGTCTCTCTCTCTTTCTCTACCTTTTTATGCAAGCTTAAGCTTTTTTATCCTTTTTTATCATTTTGCTTTTTTTTCGTAGTTTTACTTTGAATACGACGGAGTCATTTTACATGCTCAATCACGCATCGTGTTCAAATCAATTTTTAAAAGTTCGATTCTCCTCAATTATTATGCTCGAAGACCATGAAGTTATCTGCAGCTGCATATGCGCAACTGCAACCTATATTCTACTTCTAGACGGAGGAGCATCATTGCCTTTATTTATCAAAACTTGCCTTTAGCCCACACGCAAAGTACGGCATCTCGTGAGGGGACGGGGGGGGGGGGGAGAGTGGGCCCAAAACTGATTTTTCGTCATGAAGGCGATAGTTGGGGCAGAGCTTGAAGCGCATGTCTGTTCCTTTCTTCTATGTGGCTGTGGGATTTGAAGGAATCTTAGCTTACGCAGGCAGAAGTTTTTCCATAAATACCCTGGTAATTTGAACATAATTCTTCTTGTATAGAAAAATCGATACTTCTGCAAACAATTGAGTATGAACAGCGTTGACTTTTCTCGAATTTTTGATGAAAATATGAAATACGAATATGAACTGTATCCGGTCAGATTCGCTCGAGCCTCTTGCTCAATCACCTGAAGAAAAGATATTCACTGACAAAAAAGGCTGAAAAACAGGCTTCGACCCCAAAGTGGTGTTCTGCGCATGTACCACGGATGTGGCGATGCTGATGGATAGGTCTTAACCCCTGTCCAAATGCAACATGAGATCTTTCGAAAGCTTCTGAGGATGAGATTTTTGAAAATGAACTCAAAAGTATACCAGATATTCGCCGACGTTTCAACGTACATTTCACAGTGTGGTTCTGCTATGAGTGGTTGATTCGGCCAAACAAATGAATGTCTTTTCTCAACAGGTCTTGAAGCTGCGCCTTTGATTTCTGACTAAACTAGGTCATCAAGAGATGTGCACTTATCTCAAGGAAGTTCTATGAGGAAACAGTCTGAATATGAGTTTGAAGTGTGACAAAAATGTGAAGAGCACTACTTCAATTGTACCGTTACGGAAAATACTAATACACGCACTTAACAGTGAAGACGAAGTTACTTTCTCTATCCAAGTAGGATAATGATTGCACTTGTCAGTGTTTAAGTATGCGCTGCTTTGTTCTGTTCTCTTAACTTCTTCAATCCTTTCGGAAAGAAGCAAGAAAGACTATATAAGTCTCTGTTCAACATGCACATGATGCTACTTTGCCATGATTACTTCCTACATCTTTGTTTTATTTGCTGCATTCATCAGGTAAGGAAACATACGAGTAGTTCTGGAACTTTCACTTATGCCCTTCATAGAAGACGTAAAATTTTTTATGTCAGCATAGTTGCACATAGTAGTTTTCGTTTGACCGTATCCAACACACAAAAAACGGTATGTGCAAACTAACACGACCTTATATGCAAGGAAACATGCTGATAACCAAACTTTTCCATTTTCTTTTTCATGTGATTTACTTACTGTTGCAGGTTCTGCGCAGGAGTGCCGTATCAAATAGTTAGTGGTTCGTTTGATTTTGTTGTATACATTGGAAAATTTAACCTTTACACAAAGATATCAGTGGTGTAAAAGACTGTAGCGATTAGTTTGTATGCACCACAATAGAAATGAAATTTTATAAAATCTAACATACAAACTTAAAGTACTCAACATACTAGTCTGAGCGTTTTTTTCTGGTCTGTATGAATGGTATTAACAGTCAACTTATAAAAAATTAAATTTATTGCATGTGAATGCAATAGGATTGATTTTTTCGGCATCCACGACTCCCAAGAACATCCTTTTACAGGTTATCGCTTCGGCTTTCCTCATTACAATAGTTACGAGAGGATTCCTCCTACAGCAGCTGTGTTGTCCTTCCTAATTTCCCCAATAATCGGGCAAGTTATTCCAATGCAATTGATAGCTCCAGATGTGTTAACGATACCAGTCATGACAACACCATACGTATCCTCGCTGTATGCATACGCTCATGTGAGCTTTACCATTGTTGTGTATTCTCTGTTCGTAGTGATTGCCAATTTTTGCTTTAGTACCCCTCACTTCATCGTCCACACACGCGGACTGAAATACGCAACATTGTACATGACTATTCCAAAGGTAATCATTCTTTGACAACCACTGTTCGATAAGATTATGTTTTCTTTCAGAAAATGGACACGTTTCCGAAACTTCTGCAGACACCGACGCTCATCCACTCACGCCAGCAACCATCACAGACCGACTAGCTCTTACCTCATTTCCCGAAGAGCGTGCAGTTATAGCACCAATACCGGCATCATCGGTGTCAGCACCTACATTCCCAACATTATTGAATGACTCAATTCAACGAAAATTGTTTGCAAAGAAAGCAACACTCGCTGGAAAGATTAATTTATGAAGTCGGAATTCTCAAAAGTTGCTCACGATGATACCATGCTAGGATTTCGAGAGACCCGATTTGAGTTAATAATAGATGTCTTTTATTTGAGTGTTGAATCTCTTGACTGTAAATAGAATCTGGAGATAAGGCAAACAAGAGCGCACAGCGTAATGTAGAATGTTCAGCACACGCATGAATGAAATTTCTTAACGCGTTTCATCTTACAAAGGCTGGCCAAGGTTTTTGGGAGACACAGACATTATCTTTGTATTGCAAATGAAAAGTTTTTGGCAGTATATCACAACAAAGGAAAAACACAACTTCGGCGAGTAGGAATGGAGGTGATAGAGAACAAGTATGGAGTAGAATATGCAAACATTAGAAGAACACAGTTCAATACCTTTTATAATTTTCATGTCCACATATCGTCAAAATGACTCGCTTAAGATAGCGGCAAAGAGGAAAAACCGATAGTAGTACTTGCAATTGTCAAAGCAGCTGCTTTTGGAAATCTAAGTTTTGTTTTACTCCCATGAATACAAGCATCTAATCGAAGTATCATCACTTGCACTCGCTTTGCTGGAAATTGTTTGAAGTGCTGGGCACTTCATTTTGTCGGAGATGAGTTGCTCATCTAGACGAAAAATGTGTTATAATAGTTAGCATAATAGGACGGATAAGCAGGATACTGAGGGTAGTAGTAGCTTTGTCTTTGTGCGTAGCCGTATTGAGATTGCTGCCTCTTGTCTCTGAAGTAGTGCTGGAGGCTTTGAGAAGGGAAATGTCGTTTAGACCGTATTAGCGCTGCTGACTGTGGAAATAAGGCAGAGGCGATAAACAAGAATAGTAATATGACCAACATTGTTCCTTGACTCTTAAGACCCTGAAGCTCCATTATATACTGCTCACAGGTGAACGCGGAACTAGATTCGTGTTGAACACTGCTGATCAACGGGTACAATATGTTCACTTTCGCTGCGCCCGATATCATGCGCTATATTTGATCCGAAAAGCCAGTAGAATGTTGTGGATAAGAACGTGCAGGAAATGATATCATCTAGCGTGAATAACACACTATTAGCTTATCCGTCATAAGCGACAGATCTAGAACTCAATGACGTGGGATTCATCGTCACATTGTACTAGAGATATTTTATAATATGTTAAACAGATGTACAACATTTTATAGCATGCAGAGGCGAATTTGCTGCAAACACGCACAATTTGAAGACAAAAAACTGGCCGCTGTTTCTTCTCATTTTTTGCCTCCATTTTCCCGTAAGTTGTTCGCATCCTGTGTAAAACTCTATGAACAAATAATTCAAAGGAATTTCTACAGTGTAACTTCACCCATTCATTATAACATCGAAATTTGCGCTGGATATGCAATTTGTTGTGCACAATATAACACTTGATCAGGCCTCTCGACGTATACAATCGCAACTCATATCTGCTACTTACTAATGTCATCGATAAACGAAGTTGCATTATCTACAGGGCCCGCCAAAAGCCTGGAAGCCTGTAATTGAAAATTTCCTGATAGATTTGATTTAAGTTTCAAGCCCCATGATGCTGCACTCATCATCTACAAAACGTACTGTTCCCAGATTAGAATGGCTGCCATATGTATTTGTAAGAGCTGGAATTATCAAACTTAACTTTTGCAGAGCGAGATAATCGAACATCTAGTATTCACAATTCATTCCGCAGATGGACTAAAAATATTCTACAATAATTCAGTGCATACAATGTAGAGGAGGCTTTGCCTATTGCATCACGGTGAATCTATTCATTAGAAAGCGGAAAATGAAAATATGCAAATGTTACTTGTGTACCGCTTGGCTATTGTCTTGAAATGAATTTGAAATGGAGCTAATAGAAATGCAGCAGTCACTGGATTTTGTTCTTCCCCAATTCCTTGTTTCTATGTGCTTCCATTCTGATTTGACCCGAAGACTGGAACTAACGCAATACTATAAGTAAGTACCGTCGATGAAAACAGATCCTTCAACACATATCTTTGCCTTGTCCACAAGCTGGATTTGAGTATATAGAAGTAGGCATAATGCACGCTCTGCGAGATTGCAGATGTGATTTTTGCCAGTTAAGAATATTATTCCAATGACATTCTGCTTATAGTTTCAGGCTAAAGAAGACTACTTTATAGCTCCGACAAAATAATTCTTGAAATTTCAGAAGTTCAACGAATAACAAATATATTTATCAATCCCATAAGAGAGCGGAGGCAGTTGTGCAAGGACGGATGAGAGTCTTGCAAACAAAATCAAATCAACTTGTGTTGTTGGCTTTCTGCCGTTTATATTCATAAACTAGCGACCCTACGGGTCGCTAGCAAGTGGGTTGTGGCTGATACATTTGAAGCTGCAGCATTCTTGCGACTATGAGTTACAACAAACAGATCTATCAATTTGACGATTTTTTTCACCTAATATGATAAAACAGGAGTTCGAGACTGTTGCCACAATACCGTACTTTTGAAGAAATAGGCATTAAGCAATGAGTGGATAGCTATAATTCAACCTTTGTTGTACTGCAAAAGCATCTTAGCAAGAGCTGGGTCCATTTTTTCATATTTGAAATCACCACCAATCATCTATTATGTAGCACATCTGATCCGAGCCGAAACGCAGCTCATCTTCTAATGGTGTGCCTCTCAGCCGGAAAAGCGCTAAGCATAATATTCGACTAAAGCTTGCACATCGCTTTTTCTGTAGCTACAAAATTATCGTCAAAATGTAAACATTCAGAAACTAATTTTACGTATTTCGTGTGTTCTTTGTTCGTAAAATCTGGCATTTCTTTCTTAACAAACCTGCGTGGCACGAGAAACTTCAAGTTAATCTCACATTCTGAAGCTACCGCTAAAATATTCTTTATAGCCTGCCTCAGTCATCATTGAGCAGTCATTTAGCCAGAATCTGCTCACTGCTGGGTGTGAAATTAGGATTACTCAAAGGCAGTGTCCAAGCAAAAAGTCGATTTCGAGATTTTGTGCTTACCTGGGCCTATTCGCTATGCTGAATCAGAAAATCAACAGCGGAGAGCGCGAAAACGACGAAAAAAAGCTTTAACGAAGGAGGGAAGTTGCAGGTGGGCGGGGCTGCTCACATAGCCGCGTCACCCTCCCACTTCACGGGCGATTTTCTCGCTTTCGCTAGTCGCCCTATCATGACCACCAGCCGACTGCGAAACGCATGACATAAGATCGAAACCAAGAAGATCGCTCCTAAAGCCTAGGAGGGTGACGTCACTGTATGGATGGCCCCACCCACCTCCTTTCCCTCCGGCGTTAGGGCCTTTTTGCGCCGTTTCGCGCTTTCCAATGTGGTTTATCGGATTCAGCATGGCGAATAGGTCCGGGTAAGCACAAAATCTCAAAATCGACTTTTTCCTTGGACACTGCCTTTAATGTGGTACTCCTCAAAGACGAGGCTTTTCGGAAATTCATAACCAAATGTCCAGCGAGATCAAAGTGTACAATTTGCAGCTTTGGAAGGATAAATATTAGGTTGGCTAAAAAATAAGTTCGGTCGTTCAACGGTTTGTACAAATCTTGCAAATTACTTTGTCTAAGAATGTTTCGTACCATTAGAAAGAGCAAATCAGGGAGAATCGGATGATTGACCCTGTTTGAGCGCCAATCATCATTTTGACTACGAAATTGTGCAGGAAATGGAAATAGTCAGATTTTTCCATCGAATTTTCGAAAAATCATGCCCCGAAAAATGAGCTGAAGTTGGGTGCAAAATGCATAACTGGCCTCCACACCACGAATTCTGAAATTTTCAACAATTTGCATAGCCATTGATGGTCAAACTCGAGCGATTCGGACTGCCCAAAAACTGACTCTCATGCGCAAATGCCTGCAAATTCTTACATTTTTTGCTGCAGAAATTCACAAACAACAGATCACTATGTCCACTGTGGTTCGCCATGTAGCCAAAGGTTGTATACACCTAATCACCAAGTTAGTCATCTGTGCGCTCACTACGGGCTGAGAACGATACTTAGAAATTCAAAGAAGCGAATTTTTAAGGGGCTAGACATATAAGGGCATACTTGCTAATCATTGATGACCAAGAACTGCGACTATTTGACATGTGATAGTAGAGGGTTGAAGCTACCTCCTGGCAAAAAAATCTCTGCTAAATATCTGCTAGTCGATTTCTTACAGACTTTCGAAAAAGCATGTCAAACCGAACTTATTTATTAGCCAACCTAATAGAATTACTTTAAACTATTTGAAAAACTCATGAAACGCTGCGAAAAATATTTCGTTGAACGTGCATTGTCGTTGAAATTGTCAGGTCTTTTCCAACAAGAAAAAGGTTTGCACATTTGAATTCGGATAGCAGGATAGTGTTTTCCTAAAGTTTCAGTGATTGTCAGGAATTCAAAGGATTAAACTCAGAGACCTTCTCGCCAGAAGTAGCGCGAAACTCTGTTCCCTAGAATCACATACAGTGCAAAGAATTTCTTTTTTCATCCCAATGCTTTCTGCCAAACTGACGCACCTCCCCGCCCCCTCCCCAAATTCCAGGAAATGCATAAGATTTTCTTTTTTGAGGCATCTCTCTAGAAGTGAGGCGGAAGCCTCCAAACACCCCTCGCTTCCCCTTCTAGAAGCACCGCCATCTCTGCCACATCCTGAAGTTCTTTGCAGTGAATCCGATGCCTTTGACATTCCCAGGTTTCCCTCCAGAGGCCTCAGTATCCTACCAGAAGTACGGGTATAATTTTACATCCTCAAAAGTCCTTGCAAAAAAAAACCGCTACTGAGTGAAACGGAACCCTTAGACACCCCTTTTTTGAGAAAACTATACGGATTTTATTCAAAATTACAAACTCTACACAGTGAATCTTCTAGTCAAATGATGCGGACCCTCCCTCTCACCCTCCTCCCTTGGATTCTATGCAAGGATTTCTTAAAGCTTCTCTTTAGATGTGACGCTGAACGCTTCAGACCCCCCTCAGTTTTTTACCCAGCCGCCATTTGTCTCACAGTCATTATAGTAATTCAATTCAATTTTTCATTCCAATGCTATATGAGGATAAGAAAGCAAAGCCCCACAAATACCCTCCAATTCTCTTACCAAAAAAGCAAGAATTACTTTCAAAGTCCATACAGTGCATCAAAACTTTTTTTCCACTTAAAGGCCCGTACCAGATGTGTATCAGACTTCTGTGTGAAACTCCACATGTGCAAAGAGTTTCACTTTTACTCCAGAATTTCTCGCTGGAAGTGAAGCGGTTTACACCCTGCAATTCCACGTAGTGCGAAGATTGTCAAATTCTGGAGCTTCGCTCTAGTGACGCCGAAAAACCTAGACACTCCTTGGTTTCCCCTTTCAAACGTGTCTCCTTTTCTTCCACATCCCAAAGATGTTGCGGTACACCCAATGTCACCAACGCTTCGAGGATTCCCTCCAGAGGAGACGCGGGACCTCAAGTACCTCAATCTCCCACCAAAAGTATTGGCATCTCTTGCCAATCTTTGAAAACCTTTGCATCTCCAGAAGTGACAGAATCCGTTAAGACACGCCTTAGTTCTCCTATTACAAGTAAAGGGATTTTACGAATCTCTGTTTGTATATGTAGTAACGAATATCTTCAACACTCATAGGCCCGGGGGTTAGGAGCCTTTTAGTCACCCTTCAAATCCTCTGGCAAAAGGATCCTCACTCTTGCAAGTCGAAATTCCTATCGGGACTGTACATTCCCGTAAAATCCACGGTGAACCCACAGTAACGATTGTCATCAACACTTTAAGGCCTCCATGTCAGTGATGCATAAGTTCTTAGGCATCTTCAAAGCTCTCCTTGCAGATAAACTGCAATTTAGTCACAACGATTTTCCATACAACAGAACAAGCGAATATCTTTCCACTTCGGCTTTACCTCAGAAGTGATGCAAAACACATACAGTTTTCGCCTCTCAAAACTCTAGTGAGAGCCGTCATTCCTTTCAACAAAAATCCAAAATATCAGATTGGTACAAAAATAATGTCCGTTTTTCTAGGCCTACTTTCCGAAACCTTTTTTCCTCAAAACTTCTTTTTGGTGTAAATTGCGCAAAATATTGGGAAGCTTTCTTCTGTACTTTCCAATAGTGATGAGACTAAGGTTCTATCTCATTTGTGAGAATTTCACCAGCATCTCGCACAACTGCACTCAAGATTGAAATTTCGTTGCTTTAACTTCCTTGACCACAATTCATTCGTAAACGAACGAATTCTTTTGAAAACATAGCATCTGTAGGGGATAAATGTGGCTTACTCAATGCATGTGTTTAAGTAGGTTTTTCGAGAATATCTGTATTGAGAAATTGATGCCCCCAACATAAATACTTGCTGCTGGCATTCTGTTGGTCAAAGATTTCCCATAATAAGGCAGTCGAAGAAGTTTTGCTCATTTCTGTAAGCTTGAGATTAGTATATCTTGCATATACTAATCTCAAGCTGTATATCTTGCACACAATTTTTGCAGAGATCAGCTACAGTGCATGAAGAATTCCAAATTTTCATGAATTGGGACTTTCAAGCCTACCACAAACAGGCTCAAAAAGATAGGCAATGTCAAAGCTTTACCTTTTCTTTTCGTAGAACTCTTTTGTCGAGGTGTTTCCTGTACATACGTGTACTACTGGCTTGCGGCTACAAAAAGAGCTGATTACCAGTCATAGGAACAAAACTTGAAGGAGTTGTAGGGTTTCTGAGGCCTTTAAAAGAGAACCTTTCGGTTTTTTGACGCATGGTTCTTTTCCAGTCTGCACTATCAGTATGAGCAGGTGCGCGCTAATTTATGCGAGGCTTGCTACTGTCGAATTCTTGGCTTTGTTCAAAAATAGGAGGACCGAGCAAAGTTGAAACTATTCAAATTAAAACTTTTCAAAACGAACATTATTTTTGCACCAACCTAATAAGTGAGCAAATACTACTCACAGTTCAACGATTTCCAGTAGTGAGCGAGAACCTTAGTTTCCAAGTTTTAGTGTGACCGACCCTACAAACTACTCGGGTACCCGCGGGACCAAAGTTTGCAAGCGGTACAGTTTCGGGAGCAGAAGTAAAAGTTTCAAATGTCTTCGTTTTTCATGCTCGGAGCAAAAATAGAATGCAAATATCTCCGATCTGTAATGAAGTGCGAGAAGTCTTTTGTGTAAAAGTGACCTACCCTACAAACTACTCAGGTACCCGCGGGACCACAGTTTGCAGCGTTCTTGAGGCAAGCAGAGTTCTTCCAATGTATACGATTTTTATGCTCGGATTAGAAATTGGATTTCCTAATGTCTTCGATCTGTTTTAAGAATTATCAGGAGAAATCTTTTGTGTAAAAGTGACCGACCTACAAACTATTCGGGAACCCGCGGGGCCAAAGTTTGCACGCGGCAATGTTCTTGAGGCGGAAGTAGAGTTTTTCCAATGTATTCGAATTTCATGCACGGAGAAGAAAGAATGCCAAATATCTTACAATTAGATCTGTAGGGCCGTCCCTACAAACTACTCGGGTACCCGCGGGACCGCAGTTTGCAAGCGGTAGAGTTTTGGGCGCAAAAATATAATTTTTCCATTGTCTTCGTTTTTTATCGCTCGGATTATAAGATGGATTTTCTAGTGTCTTCGATCTGTTTGCAAAATTATCAGGAGAGATCTTTTGTGTAAAAGTGACCGACCTATAAACTATTCATATACCCGCGGGACCAAAATTTGCAAGCGGCAATGTTCTTGAGGCAGAAGTAGGGTTTTCCTCGTATTCGAACTTCATGCGTGGAGCAGAAAGAATGCCAAATATCTTACAATTAGATCTGTAGGACCGTCCCTACAAACTACTCGGGTACCCGCGGGACCACAGTTTGCAAGCGGTAGAGTTTTAGGCGCAGAGGTACAATTTTTCCAATGTCTTCGATTTTTATGCTGGGAGCAAAAATAGAATGTCAAATATCTTCAATCTGTAGGAAAAATTATTGCGAGAGGCCTTTTGTGTAAAAGTGACTGACCTACAAACTATTCAGGTACCCGCGGGACCAAAGTTTGAAGGCGGCAATGTTCTTGAGGCAGAAGTAGAGTTTTTCCAATGTATTTGAATCTCATGCACGGAGAAGAAAGAATGCCAAATATCTTACAATTAGATCTGTAGGACCGTCCCTACAAACTACTCGGGTACCCGCGGGACCACAGTTTGCAAGCGGTAGAGTTTTAGGCGCAGAGGTACAATTTTTCCAATGTCTTCGATTTTTATGCTGGGAGCAAAAATAGAATGTCAAATATCTTCAATCTGTAGGAAAAATTTTTGCGAGAAGTCTTTTGTGTAAAAGTGACCTACCCTACAAACTATTGAGGTACCCGCGGGACCACAGTTTGCAAGCGGTAGTGTTTTGGGCGCAGAAGTATAATTTTTCCATTGCCTTCGATTTTTATGCTCGGATTAGAAAATGGATTTTATAATGTCTTCGATCTGTTTGAAAATTATCAGGAGAGATCTTTTATGTATAAGTGACCGACCCTACAAACTATTCAGATCCGCGGGACCACAGTTTGCAAGCCTCAATTCTCGAGGCAGAAGTATGATTTTTCAAATGTTCGATTTTTATTCAAAACCACGAACGATTTTTTGTGTAAAAGTGGCCAATCTTGAAAACCGTTTGAGTGAACTTCCCAGCGTAACAAAAGTTTGCAGTTGCAAAATTCTGAAAATTCAAATATAAGTATCCAGGAATACATGAAGAGCGACTGAAAGATGCCTTCTGTAAAATTCTGGTGTAGAAATTGCCGAGTGTTTATCCAGATAGACTGAACTTGCGTGTAGCAATTGTTCGTGAAAGAGTAGGAGTTCTCAAAAAATTTTCAACGTCAGATTTTTAGGTAAAGAAAAAAGCTGAATCGCGAAATATATCTGTAAAAGTGTTCCAGCTCCTTTGTAATGAAGGAATTTGTACACCGCTTTTCTTCAACGTTGAATTTCTGTTCAAGGAAATTCTCTCAAATGGGCATTTCTCATTGAGTCTCTTGAGGGAAAATATCCTTTGAAACGCTCCTTCATAGAATACGTTCAACCGTCTTTTCCGTGAGACCAGTGCTTGTTCGCCATATTTGTTTGTAGAACACAACTCAAATTCTTCCATAAATGCACCCAGGCATCGAATTTTTCGATAAAGTCAATGAAAACAAATGGAGGTATTCTCTGTTTTAAAATGTGTCCTGAATATTTTCTAGCTTGTTAGCTTGACCAAAACTTGTTCTATAAATGCTTTCAATCTTGAATGCGGCGTGCGATTAGCAGCTTTGATATTTTGGTCAGAATAGAAAGAGATAAAGTGAGAATTGTCGTATCTCTCATTTTGACTTCTTTTCAGAATGTGAAGGTCACTTGTATAGATTGCAATTCTGACATGATCTGAGCAATGTATCAATCCCAGCAAATTCCTGACCCCTAATGTATGATCATCCTATTGTGTTAATGTTCAAAGCACGCATGGCTGGCTCGGTTTGCAAAGATCAACTATGATGAGTCAGCTCCTGGCGTGATCAACGGTCTAGACATGTAAATTGGCTGACCCGTCCTAACTTACTACGAAGAGCAAGCGCGATGAGTCAGCATCCATTGTGGTCGACGGTCGAGTATTGGTGCTATTCCAAGGATCAGTTAACAGCAGTCATCGCCAAATTCCCACAATTTAATATCTAGGAGCCTATTATATGCCAAGCGAAGTGCATCTAACTCTATTAAAATCAAACATGTATATAGTCTAACAAAAATTTCTTGACAAAAAAAAGTTGCGATGCGATCTAATGGCAGTGTGCCTGGTGTATAAATGCTCAAGAACTGCACAGCTCAGTGAAAGTTACAAAATTTTGATTGCAAAATAAATGTGTGGCGGAATTGCATTTGAAAGCTGGGCTAGTTTACGCGTATTATACAGGGTGTCCGTAAAGTATGTATGCACTGTTTGAACGTTAATATCTCCGTTCCCAGGGGGTCTTTTGCCGAGCTTTAAGCACCATACTGTAGAGCTGGCTTCAACTTAGATCTACAGTATAGAGCGAATCAGCGATCACTCACTGTTACTGTAGGATTACGGTAGAAACTTGAAACATATGGTGTCAATGTGGAAAAAGCTTTCGTTTCAAAATTTTTCAAAAAAATGTGAAAACTTGTGTAATAGGGTTTTTATGGACCCTGAGTTCAATACTCAACTATTCACAAGATTGCGAAGCTTTCTAAACGGTGTAAACGCACTTTTTAGGAACATTGAAAAAATGGCCGCTACCTCTTACCTGGCATAACTCTTCAATGAAGCATCATAATAAGTTAGAAATTTCACAATTAGAATAAGCAATTCTAATTAGCCTAGTGTAGAAGTTTTCAAGCTGTTTGATGTTCCTACCGTAATCCTACAGTAATGAGAGGAGACCGGCGATTCGCTCCATACTGCGAATCTAAGTTGAAGCCAGCTCTACAGTTTGGTGCTCAAAGTTCGGCGAAAGACCCCCTGGGAACGGAGATATTAACGATCAAACAATGCATACATACTTTACGGACACCCTGTATTATATCAAAACACTTCTATTGAATAACATTAGAGTTCCCAGCGAATTCGGCAGCTGTCTTGATCCCTAGTATGACCATCCTATAGTGTTAATGTTTAGAGTATGCATGGCTGGCTCGGTTTGCAAAGATCAACTATGATGAGTCAGCTCCTGGGGTGATCAACGGTCTAGACATGTAAATTGGCTGACCCGTCCAGCTTACTACGAAGAGCAAGCGCGATGAGTCAGCGTCCATTGTGGTCGACGGCCGAGTATTGGTGCTATTCCAAGGATCAGTTGACAGCAGTCATCGCCAAATTCTCAAAATTTTCGCTATTAACTGGGAGAATATTATACACTACCAAGCGAAGTGCGTTCAACTCTACCAAAATCAAACATGTATATAGTCTAACAAGGATTTTTTGGCAAAAAAGTTGTAATGCGATCTAATTATATTATATTAAAAAACTTCATCTTCCATTAGATTGACATGGGGAGCAGGATCAGTTCGCTTATAAAGTCATCTGAGAGGCCGATAAACAGAAGCTCATGTATTTCTGCTAATAAGATAAGTTTTGGAACTGACCACCGTGAATCTAGTTGTGATTATTTGCGTCAATTTTCATCAAAAAGCTCTAACTTAGTCTTGAATCAGAAACAGGTTGTCCCTAAGAACGTTTTGGAACTTAATCATCAAAAATAGGTGTTTCTTTGCCACTGTCATGAAACATAACGTATCAACGGCACAGCTCGGCAAAAATCTGGCCAAATTTTGTAAACGAAATGATTTCGTAAGCAGAGGTGTGGAACTAAGAGGCTGCTGACTGTCTGTATGCCAGATCAAAAAGCTTCAGTTCCCATCAAAGTGGTAAAAATAGGGAACGTGGACATGAATGATGGTTTTTGTGACATTCAAGAAGGCAACGAACAAGTATTTGCGGAGCAAGAAAAGCGCAAGCAGTGGTTGGGCTGAAGTATTAGCACCATTGCACAATTTGCTACATACAACGGAAAAGTGCTTGATACCCCCTTCTCCTTGAGTTGCTGAGCTTTAGAAAGAACGCCAGTACTGTGTGGCTGTACAGCTGCGAATGCCACCCGGGGAGACCACGCCCCCAAAATTCTCTGCGGTCGAGCTCGCTCCTCACTTCGTGCGTGTTCTACTTCTGGCGAAACGCCGCCCACAAACCGCTTTCGATGTTATATTATATAGTGATCATAATATCTCTAGTGTAACCGCAAATTGTTTGATAAAAAAATTTAACAATCGCTGCTTTGAAAAAAGTTACAACATTTCAAATTTAAACCGTGTGATCGAAATTAAGTATTAGGTTGTGTCATGATTTTTTTTTCACTTTCAACACCAAATTCAGTACCTCCTAGAAGCAAGCAGCACATTGGTACAGATATATGTAGAAAAGTGTAGTGTAGAAAATGAACCAAAAAGGAACTGAATTTCTTGTGTTCCTAATTAGTATTTATCAAATTCTTTTTCATACTAAAAACCACAAAACCAGTTGATATGATCATACTTCTGAGTGCATGCAGAACATAATGGTGTGGGAGGAACTTAGGAGCATATGGGCGGTGTCATTTTCTTCTCTTTTTTTCCTGACTGAAGATTATTTTCAGGATGTTGGTGATACATTGATTAGAGACCCGTTTGACTTTTGACCACTAGAGAATCTAGCTATAAGCATTTTGTATACAATTTAGGCGGTGGTCATCTTTCAGTGCTTATAATATATGGTGGCAGACCAGCACCGCCTTTTCTGAAATGGCTAGCAATTTTTTTGATAATCTCCGTATATTATAAAATATGCTGGTGCCTTTTCCACCAGCAGGTATCCGAACAATTACACACTATGTTAATCAAATGATTTGTTAAAGTCAACATGAATTCAAACAAGCTTTGTGAAACTATTGTGAGAAAGTCTCTATAGAAAATTTTGCCTGAACGTCATCTAATTTGATCGAAAAAAGACCATGTCCCGATTACATGTCACTATCGAAAAAGTTTTCCAGAACCGCCATAACTAACTTAGCTTGAAGTGCACTGTTGCTACATTTCAGAAAACAAAGGTTGTTTGTTTCACGTCCTATCCGATGTCTATAAAGTATCGTTTGGAGCTCTCTGTCCGTGGTATAATTAGATAGCAGCTTAGGCTAGCCGCTCATGCGCATCACCCATCTGCATTTCTTTTTCTGAATTCAGTCAAAAAGTTTGTCTATAATGTCGGTTCAAAGTTCGTGCCGTTTTTCTGACCTACCCTAAAATCATCAAATAAAACAGGCAAGCGCCTCTAACCCCTCTCAATGCAGATTGCTCCTTCTTTTCAACAGTCACGTTTTTGTTCCGAGTTCTTCGATGGTCGCTTGAATCGTCGGAATCTCCTACTTAAGGTCCTCATTTACCCTAATTTTGGTTAAGTCTTATAATTTTCTTTCAAACTTTTGGAAGCTCTGCTAACAATAAGGAATAATCAAAATCCAATGCAACAGATTTTTTGGGTGCCTTAAACTGGCTTTCCAACATTTTTCAAAATAATTTTGTCAAAGATCCTCTTTTTTGCGAAGCCGTAAAACACAAAAATTCCTCAAACGCTAACAAATCCTCGAAATTTGAAACTTGCAAAACTTGATTGTCATTAAACGCTGATACAAGGCCTGAATGTTCAACGCTTCGGAATAATGAATTTCGAATTTTCCAATCACAGCCGGGAAGCGTCCAAAAAGCACGAATCCTGACGGTTATCTTCCGCAAAATTTACAAACGGAAGATATACTACGTATCGCAAAGAGGAGAAAAAGCCATCCAATGACAGCTTAGATGTTTGCCGTTTGCAGTACTATGAGAATTGGGATGCCCAACTATATAATCTGATAACAACAAAAAAGTAATTTTGAAAGATTTAGAAGCAAAAAAAAGTTGATAAAAAAACTGCATTGTATTGCATTCCGCTTGCTCTATCTGTATGTTGTCATGGCATTTCGAAAAGCCTGAAGTGGGAATATAAAATTTAGCTGAAGCCAGGGTAGGTAAAAAAAATTAGAGTTGGAGAATTTGACAATTATTAGAGCGATCATCAAAGGAGACTCGGAACAAAAACCACACTGCTTAAAAGGGGAAAAAATTTTGCATTGATTATCGTTTAGAGCTTCGCCTATCTTTATTCTGAGTGATTTGTGCATAGGTGTAAAAACAGCACAAACTTTGAGACCGACCTAATGTTAGGACTGAAAATAAACTGCCTTACCGACCTATATAAATTTGGAAAAAAGACTGCTTTACCAGCTTTATAGGCGATTGACGAGGATAACCTTGACCGTCAGGTCAGTCATAAGTGAGCATGCCATGAAAGGGTCATACGAGGCAGGACCTCAATTTCGAATGAAAATTTATACTTGTGGTGACTTAAACATATTTGACCTCTTTCTTCCATTACAAACGTGTAATAAATTCACAAACCAAACCTTGCGTCTTACCTTTTGTAATATGTTGTTTCTATCAAGCAGCAATTCTGATTCTTTGCCACGGTTTTAAAACATTTATCGGTCATATTGCTTTTTCCCGTCGAAATAAAACAATGTTATATTGCCATTCCACTGAACCATATCCTTTCTACTATAAATAAAACATAGCATAACCTGGTGATTTTCTGACCTTCTCCTAGAAGCTACCAACATTAGCTAATAGCGTGATGTTGGAAGCACTTACTGCATTGGCTGTGTCCATAATATTTGCCTCTGTGTCCTCACAGAGTTACAAAAGTAAGCGTGATTTGCTTTGCGATAGATCTGAGACTGTAGTGAACTTATTTCGCTGTAAGGGCTGGTGGAAAAAAGTGACTGGTCTCGTTTAATTTGACGCAGAGATTGTTTGCTTCACATTCAGTTAGGCACATTTAGCATTTCCGACCATTGCTGCAAAGATAGATAAACATTCAACTGGCATTTATCCTGTATCAGATAGATCTTGGTGGAAAAGCACTAAACCTGCGTGGAACCACTTTGGCAAGACATTTTTCCATTTATTTTTTGAGCTAAAATAGTTCAATTTAGATCCAACCACTAACGACGTCTTCGATTTTTTTCGAACACGCGTGATCACGAGCACATCCAGTACAACCAGCACAACCACTAAAAGTAAGATTTTGAGTGCATGCATTGCATGAAGAACTTCAAATACTTGAAATACAAGAAACTTTTTGTGAAACTAAATATATTTACTGCATTTCAGAACACACTGCAGATGAACGCACACGAAAGACATCCCGATTACGACCCATAGTAGTGACAAAAAGCAGATCAGGAAAGGTTGCGAGAAAAGGTAGAGATGCTTCTAGCATTTATATTCCACTTTTCTCGTCATCAAAGCACAGCAGAAGCAGAGTGTAAAGCTTGCACTTCTTTCTAAAAAGAAATACATTGTTGCCTGTGCTCTTAAGCTATGACCTCCATCAGAACTTGTAGGACTACAGATGCGAAGAAAGCTTTTTCTCATATCGACTTTTTTAGCTGAGGTTGAAACGGCTCAAGTTTCCGAAAGCACTAATTGACGCAATGAAACACTGCTTCTAAAAAATAAATTTTCAAATTAGCACTATAAAATTTTTTAATCTAACGAGATGAGTAAATATCAGAGTCGATGCGAGACGTCATTTTTTTGCATCCAAACGCAAATCAAGTGAATTGATAAACAAATACTTCAAGTTGGTAGTTGTGATCAAGGCGACGTTATCAATGAGCACTGACAAGGGAAGGATGGTTGGTCGAAGTGGCCATTTGAGATGGCTTGTATACAGTGGTGGAGGGCATAAAAGCTAATTTCAAATCTGCCTTCCTTATCTGCGGCGTGCGTTCCTGGACGAGGAGTTGTGAGCGTTTGAAGGAGAAAGAAATGAGTGTTTTTCTGGGATAAAAACAGTTGCTAAAATTTTCCCAGCGCTTGAATGAAACAGTCGGAGTGCGGATATGTCTCACTTTAGAGCATTTATTTTACAGAGTGTTAGAAAAATTACGCTGGTTCATTTAAGCGTTAGGAATAATGTTACTACTGTTTTTTATTACATGCCATTCAATTTTCTTCTCCAATAAACGCTTATAACTCCTCGTCCAGGAACGCGCCGCAGATAAGGAAGACTTATTCAAAATCAGCGTTTTATGCCCTTCAACATGGTACGAAATTCATCGCAAAAGGCCACTTCAACTGACCATCCTTTTCTTGTGAGATGACCGCTGGAGTTTACGACCGTTTTTCCTGTCTAGTTTCTTTAGATTTCGAAATCTTTATTTAAGACTTTTGCAGGATCTTTGATTACCAATGGACAGGGCAAAACTTTGTAACTTCCTTAGGAGTGATCTATCAAAATTATGATTAATAGCTTTTCTAAAGTGTTGAGTCCTGAAAACATTCCTTACAAAATGAAAGAGCAAACTGCTACAAAATATGGATATTGAAGTTGGGGTACAATGTGAGTACTAGTAAAATTCGAAAATAAATTGCAAAAGGGTTGCCCATCTGCCAACTATTGAAGACTCCTCGGAAGTCTTACAGTTTTGCATTCGAATTTGCAAAAGTTAAGCACGGCAAAAATGAAGGGCCGCAAGCTGCAACTATTACTTGAGCACTCGTCGAAAGGGTCGCATCAAAACATTGATGCTAAAAAAAGAAGGAAATCTGGGTAAACATGATGGAAAATGTCACACTCAGTTAATGAATTTGCGGGTGCTATAAACGAACAAAATTTTGCACCAACTTGATAGACAGAACATTTTGGATAATTTTAGTGAGATACAACTAAACCTCGAAAGACCTTTACAGAGCGCATAAAGAGGATTAACAGAAGGCGCAGATGGCATCGTATTCTTCCCGGTAAGATCCAACTACGACAGCTGTCTAAGTTGAGAGATATCGCAAGTG
This sequence comes from Cylicocyclus nassatus, assembly GCA_958299035.1. NCBI lineage: Eukaryota > Metazoa > Nematoda > Chromadorea > Rhabditida > Strongylidae > Cylicocyclus > Cylicocyclus nassatus. The sequence continues at coordinate 7,901,156 of CATQJL010000001.1, forward strand.
CTTTAGCCCACAGAAGGTCCTCGTTCCATAGATACAGAAGTCTGGAGGAGCAAAAGCAACAGAAGCTCTTTGAAGGTACGAGGTATTTGTCAATTTGAAAAAAAAATACGAAGAGGAAGTTTTGAGCCTAGTGTATTTAGCTAAAGGTTTGCTTAGCTAAAGCTAAGACACGTGATATACTTGAAATCATCCACTTCATCGGCTACGTAACTAGCTTGGAAGTGAAAAACTCATTTGATGACTGCGTTCAGCCAGTTTCACTTCAATCCTTTTCTATTAGACTCATCCATTGTGCTGATTGCAAAGTGGACGTTGAAGAAATAACGAAAAGGAGCTTGCTCAGGAGCCATTTATGTTGAGTATGAACTCAATAACTCTGAATTCTTCATATTTGAAACTGAAAGCTGCATTATGTATATGCACATCGCTCCGAAGAATTTTTGGTCCCTAAATGCTCTGGAAGTGACTGAATTGTGCTTTGCAGCTTTCGTAAACGTCAAAAAGTCCCTGTTTGTAATTTCCTGCGACGAACGCTGAGCGGGCGTGAGGCCAAGCAACCAATCGCTTTAATTGGTAATCTCTGCCTAGCTTCCTCACCTTTCTGATTAAGTGCTAAGATGGTCGTCTGCTTCCACACTCTCGCAGTTTCTTCACGCCCAAAATGGCGACGAGAGCTTTCAACATTCAGCGACTCTGTTGCTGTAATGCCTCGGACTCAATCCGAAACTCTAAAAATAGTAGAAAATTATTTATTTGTTTATTTTTATTTATGAATACACTCAAGGTGTGCCGTAAAGAAGAAAAGACGAAACATCGGGAACACAAAGTAAAGAAAGCAGCCGGACCTTAGACTTAGTAAACAGAGAAGTTTACGGAGATACACTGATAGGAAATAACTCGAAATAGACCCACACTGACTAGCCAATCGTGCAGACGAAGCAAGAAAGAGAAACAGGCAAAAAGTATTCTAGAGAATCCGGCCTTCTTCAATACTCATGATGATCCCAATTTTGGGTGTCAGCGAGCTCGCGGGTAAAGCTAGCTGACTAAATCCGGATGAGAGTCGATAGAAGAGGGCAAAATTCTAATTCGATGTGGTAGTATTAAATACCTACCAACTATGAAGTCGTAGTCAAGCGAAAGAAATCTGCTCTAGTGGGGGCCTGGGCTCCGGTGGGACTTTGAGATGTAGAGACATTCCCTAAGAATGGGACTGGTTGCTTAGGTCATTAGTGAACAGTAACCAAGTTAATACCAAACTAGCACTGCAAAAACCAGTCTATCTGTGTTTTAGATCTAACTACCTAGCATAAATAACATCAAAATGCAAATACAAATGAGCTGCGTGCACAATTCAAGAAGAAGACGTAGTCTTAGTTGCAGGATCAGAACCGGCTAGAATAGAAAGCAAATTGAACTGATGGGGCGAACCAAATGCAGCAAAACCAAAGTGGCCAAAAATAGTTGAATCAGGAATCCGCGTCAACCTGAAGTATTTCATTCAAATTCTTTTTTCTAAGTTTACGTTTGAATGATCTGCTATCGCTACAAGCTAGATGTTTACGAGGTAATTTTTGGAGAACTTTTTAAAAAAATGGTTAAAAAAGATTAAAAAAATCAAAGTTAAAAGTTGAAAAAAATCAAATTAAGAGTTGGAATTTGTAGAGCAACCGCTTTTTGTGTTTCCCAACAGAACTTTTTTACGTAATCCCGCGGTCACACAATCAGCGCAAGCTTTTTAATATCAATCTTCTTTTGAAATGATGTTTGGATGCTTTGATTCTATCTTCAGTTCTTCTTCCGCATTTTGTGATCTAAGCACTAATGCTTTGTACATGGTCGACCTTACCTTTTGTTTATAATCTTTCTAGATGATACTCACAAGGGAAGGATACCAGGTCGCAGTGGCTACCTGAAATGATATGCATATCATTAGATGCGTCTTGATAAGTTGATTCCAATCCCACTTGTATACTATATGGTAAAGAGGCACAGAAATTTCTATGCTATGCCGCCTCGCAAGAATGTTTATGGTAAAGGATTACTAGCAGATGCTGATGGTAGGTTCATCTCGCCTCACACGGCAATATAAAGAATCAAGTTTTTAAAAATGGGGAATTTTCACGCTATGCCCTCTCGCAAAAAAGTTTATGGTGATGAGATATTCGTTAATGATGAAAGTAACACATCTAACAACTCCCGACTGCAAGAAAACCAAACAGATTTTTCAGGTAAGAGAAACAACGATATGTCGCTTCGCAAAAATTACGGTAGATGGGTATTCGTAAACGATGGAAGTAAGTGCACCTGACAACTCATGATTGCAGGAAAGCTAAAATTTTTCAGATAAGAGAAACAACGACATGCCACCTCGCAAAAATTACGGTAAATGGGTACTCCTGAATGATGGAAGTAAGTGTATTTGACAACTCACGTTGCTGAAAGACTAAATATATTTTTCAGATGAGAGAAACTACGATATGCCGTCCCGCAAAGAATTTTATGATAGAAAAATACTCGTAGACGATGAAAGTAAGTACACTTGACAACCACGGCTGCAGGAAAGTTAAACAGATTTTTCAGATAAGAGAAACAACGAAATGCCGCCTCGAAGAAAATACGGTAAATGGGCACTCCTAAATGATGGAAGTAAGTGTATCTGAAGCTCACGATGTTGAAAGGCTAAATAAATTTTCCAGATGAGAGAAACTACGATACGCTGCCTCACAGAAACTACGGTAAATGGGCACTCCTAAATGATGGAAGTAAGTGTATCTGAAGCTCACGATGTTGAAAGGCTAAATAGATTTTCCAGATGAGAGAAACTACGATACGCTGCCTCACAGAAACTACGGTAAATGGGCACTCCTAAATGATGGAAGTAAGTGTATCTGAAGCTCACGATGTTGAAAGGCTAAATAGATTTTCCAGATGAGAGAAACTACGATATACCGCCTCGCAGAAATTACGGTAAATGGGCAGTACTAAATGATGGACGTAAGTGTATCTGCCAACTCACGTTGCTGGAAGACTAAATAAATTTTCCAGATGAGAGAAACTACGATACGCTGCCTCGCAGAAACTACGGTAAATGGGCACTCGTAAATGATGGAAGTAAGTGTATCTGGCAACTCACGTTGCTGAAAGGCTAAATAGATTTTCCAGATGAGAGAAACTACGATATACCGCCTCGCAGAAATTACGGTAAATGGGCAGTACTAGATGGAAGTAAGTGTATCTGAAGCTCACGATGTTGAAAGGCTAAATAGATTTTCCAGATGAGAGAAACTACGATACGCTGCCTCGCAGAAACTACGGTAAATGGGCACTAGTAAATGATGGAAGTAAGTGTATCTGGCACCTCACCTTGCTGAAAGTCTAAATAAATTTTCCAGATGAGAGAAACTACGATACGCTGCCTCGCAGAAACTACGGTAAATGGGCACTCGTAAATGTTGGAAGTAAGTGTATCTGACAACTCACGTTGCTGAAAGGCTTAATAGTTTTTCCAGATGAGAGAAACTATGATATGGCCCCTCCCAAAGAAATTTATGATAGAAGGGTACTCGTAGACGATGAAAGTAAGTAAACACAACTTAACAACCACGTGCAAAAGAGCTAAACAGATTTTTCACGCAAATGAAACAACGATCTTTCGCCTCGCAAAGAATTTTATGATAGAATGGCATTCGTAGACGATAAAAGTAAGTGTATCTGACAACTCACGTTGCTGAAAGGCTTAATAGTTTTTCCAGATGAGAGAAACTATGATATGGCCCCTCCCAAAGAGGGGCCATATCATAGTTTCATCTAAACAACTCAGAGCTGCAGAAAAGCTAAATAGGTTTCTTGAAAATGACAATTTTCTAGAATTCGCGAAAATTTACGAAGTTCCTCTTGACGTAAAAATCAATAGGGAAACCCGCCAATCAAAATAACAATAAAGAACGAAAAAAGTGCATTGTGAGGTATCTAACATAACAAAACAACAAAAGGAAAACATTTTGAGTTGATTGAAAGCTCTGTTATTGGGTATGGTACCATTTTAGTGCTCAGAATGGCGAAAACCTCCAAGGCCAACCAGATCTGTGACCCTAACAATCAACAATCTAGTGATGCATTTTTCGCCACTTAGCTCAAACGGCACCGCATGTGATTGGAGCGCAATATCTGTCAACGCATAGATTTACACTACTTTTGGCTCAAAAAAAAGAGTAGAGGCAATGGTTTGATTGCTCTCTTCACCATGATAAATTTTTGACCGTTCAATCGTCCCAATAAAAGAGGTCCAAAACTTATGTGAACTCTCCGATATGCTCCGAAACAACCCAGTTGCTTTGGTGTTGCTCTAGAAACCAACAAATTCTGGAACGGATATTAGGACAAATATATTTTTGTAACTTTTTACATAACGTAATCTGGAGTAATATTGTATACAAATAACCCAAATTCGGAGCCATGTGATTGTTTGTGCGCTGCAAACAAGCCATTTGTCTTATTAAGTCTTGCGTTTGCAGTTCGCGCTCTTGCGAAGAACACGTTCAACTCGTAAAACCTGAAATGTTCGTCGTTTTTTTTTCGGCGTTTCCCCCAGCACCTCATAAAAACGATATCTCCGTTGCTTCTAACTTCAGAAACGAAGTCCAGTTTGACCCCAGACCATCTGTGCCAGGCCCGAGGGAGGGAGGGAGAGGGGCAGGTCACTTCATTAGACGCGGCAATGGGGAAAGGGGAGGCACAGTGCCTAGCACCTTTTCTGGCACCATAATCAGCACCAGTATTCCTTAACTTATACTATACTATACATGTCGAATAGAAATCTTTGTGAGTGAGCCAAAAAGCGCCAAACTTTGCACATATGTTTTTAACCCCTGCACACACGATAGCCTACTTTTGCGGCAACTCGCTCAGACGTTCTGTCTATTAATTGATTTTTAGCGTTTTGCTTGAAAATGAACACTTATCAACCGCTATCAAAATGTTTGCACATTTTGATGTGAACAACGCGTAAAGTTTATTTTCAAAATTGAAGAAGATGCTTTCTCGAAATCGTTTTGAGGTAAGGTCGTGCAGGAGAGTAAGGGGCAAGGGGGGAGGAGCTTTCAGTGCATTACGAGACTGCAGAAAAGGTGCAGGGGGGGGGGGGCATGGCTGAACGAACGAAAAGAAGGGAGGCGGCAGAGTGTGGCTTTGGCCATTCTTCTGAAGGATGACCCGGGTTCCGGGGAAGCCATCTAGTACAAAGAATTGAGTACATACAAAGTTTGATTTCCCTTTCTGCTTTTGCACAAATTCAGTTTTCTCCTCATAAACTTTTCATGACTCCTCATGACAAGCAGTTTTAGAAACCTGCAGACAAATATCATTTGGTTTCAAAGAAAAGTGTCGTTTTTTCGAGGCAAAACGACAGCAAACCCGAAAAAATAAATGAGGTGTGCACATCAACAAAGCAAAAAAAGCTCTACAAGGAGCCTCTGAATATCAGAGTAACTCGTCGAAGTAAGATTGAAGCCAAAATTCCTGATCAGTGACGCCGAAGTCTGCTCTTCGCCCCAAACTAAAAATTTCTTAGTTGCTCCTGTAGCGACTCATACATGTATCCATCTTACATCTTATGAATTTTTACAGTTGTCAAGAATAGATGAGAAAGCAAATAAGTAAACTCCGCCCCTAGCTTCTCAGTCCCTCCCGTTTTTGCGGTTGAGTATTATAAAGCTTCGGAAACTTGATCAAAATTTCGCTGTACATGCTTTGATCTGTTGACGATGATGTGAACCACCGGTGGCCGCACTACTTGCTGCCAAAGACGATGTGGACCACCGGTGGCCCACCCTTGCAAAATTATATGCTTTCCAGGTCTGGTATTTTTTACAGTTTAGTATTTTTTGCAATTTTTACTCTTGAAACCTGTGGACTTCGTCGTCCAAGAAGATGATTGTAGTTGTTTACAAATCACTTACATTTCGTAAATAATCACAAAACTTTTCCATACCGAAAGGTTGTTCAGAATCGTGTCTTCCCACAGCGCATCCGCGCAAAATTAGGCATCGTCGTCAATGGGTTAAATACATAGGTGCGATTGGGCAGCAGGGTCCAGGTAAAGAGGGTTTTGGTTATTTCTACCTAGAAAAGTGAAGGGGATAACTGGGCTTGATATGAATGCTGGCGCAAGCTTACATGTCTAACGGAAGCGGCAGAGGTGTATTATAAAGATTTTCTCAATCTTAGGCTTTGGAAGGTCATTCAACAGGAACTTTTTTAACTCAGAAAAGCTTTATGTTTCATCAGTCGACATACCATTCGAAAGCTTGGAACATACAGAATCGATATACAGCTCTCCTGAGAATTCAGATATAAAAAATCATATCTAACTCCAGCATCAGCTGCTTTTATGCAATCACTTTGAGCTCCATCTCTGAAAGAAAGAGGTAGCTAGAAAAAAGAGACGGCCTATGTTTACTGGGGAAGTCTTGTTCTGTAATAGAGTTAGACAACTGGGCGTTTTCAATCACTCTTTGTATAAAAATTTCTTCACAAAAACGCACATGCTTTTAGCTAAAATGCCATGTATCTCTGAGTAGAGGGAAGCAAGAAAAAAGGGATGGTCTACGTCGAATTCCTGTTTCGTGAGTTTTCTAAAGGTATATAGATTGTTGGATGAAAAAACTCGTGGCTTCTCAAATATGCGGTGGAGATATTTGATATTAACTTGCTCCACGCCGCTCTTGCTTCCTTTGGGTCGCCGGAGCAAGACTTTCTTTGGACTGGAAAAGCTTTGTGCACCAACACTTTGTATAACATTCGATAGCTAAGAACGAGGAATCGACGTGGACCGTCTATTTTTCCTAGCTTTTCTTTGGAGCAAGATACGAGCAGTTTCATCTAGCTATACGCTGCTGCATGACGAAGGCGCAATATCTCTGGGCGCGATTGCGGCTTTATTAGCCGCAGAGCGCATAAGGCTAGAATTGACAACGGTGAGGATACATGCGCTCTGCGTTCGCGCACGCTCAATTAGTACTGCTTCTGCGCCTTCGCATGCAGCAGCCTTCACAATACCAGCCAATTTCGGATAATTATCTTTTCAAACCAGAAAGGTCTTTTTCAAACTTTCATATATAATTCGAAAGTTTAAGTTCTTTGTTATTATTCTCTCCAGTGAAAGAATTACGGTATGATTAGGTACGATTCTTGTCAGTAAACATGCATCCATCACTAGCTAGTCCAGATTTGCTACTCTTGCTCAACTCTCTCTTGCGACAGTGTGTATTCATTGAAACAATTGGATTATTCAAAGCATCAGACATCCTTTTGATTTTTGATTACGTTTCGTTATCATCGCCACTTTGAGTGCGCAGAAAGTCTCAGGCATGCAACAAAACGCTGTTGCTTCGATACTCTCTTGCAGTTTTGATGTCTAAGCTTAACAAACAAAAAGTTCCGTTGCGGCTGTTTGATTCTGCCGTTATGCCTTGATTCTAGTCTCAACCTCAGGTGAAAGGTCAGCCAAATGCCGGCCCTAAAGTGAAGGGGTCAAAGAAATTCCTCCACTTATCGCATCTCTGGTCAAATGTGAGAGACAATTTCACACAAAAAAAAAGACGAAAACCCAACTCTTGTCATTGCAATCTGGTAAATCTTTTAAATTTGCAAAGATATCTTATCAATAGCTCCTAATTCCCTATCCAGTCATAATAGCCATGTGCAGCCAGTACATGAATGGAGTACATTCCAAAAGTAGGATGCCTTAGTAAATTACTAGCTACCATTTTCTCCGTGAAAAATAATCACCTAGCCAGAACATGGTAGTAGCAACTAACGAGGGAAGTCAATGGTCGTGGCCTCTTGATATGAGATGCATACCACCTGAAGCAGCTTCGAACGCTGATATCAAATCTGCTCTCCGTTTCTGCGGAGCGCTCTTCTGAAGAGAGTTATGGAAGCCTGAAAATCCTATTCTAAGGGCGCTTTTTGAGTTTGAGAGCGGTGTATGTGCGTCGATGGTGCAGCGGTGTAATGGTTAGTTGTTGACATTTTGGTCGTTCGAATCCGGTGCAGAGCGAACCGTTTGCACTTTGAATGTGAGCTTAAAAACCACTCTAATTCGTCTGCAGTCACTTACTGTAATACCCTTGGCAAATGTGACCTAAGGGAAAAATTTTCTGGCATAACTGCTTGTAATGAGGCCCAGAAACTCTACCTGACTTCGTTACCAGTAAAACAGCATTGAACATGGTGAAGCATGTTCACCACCATATAAAGCTCAAGGAGTGCGCACTATCATTAATCAAGAGGATGTTCTCTCCTGCCTTCAATTTAGTGGGTACTTGCGAGCAAGAATTGCGCGGAGTTTTTCTTCATACGCTGTTCCCGTTGTGAGAAATGTCTGTGTTTTGCCCACTTGTAAATTTGCTTTACCCTCTGTATGGCTTATCAAATTGAGTGTCGTTTGCACCAGCATCTCCATCTTCGCGCTGGGCTCTGCGTCTCTTCTGCGGTACATGCTCCCTAATCACTTCCAATCGATTGATGCTCCGTCTTTCCCACGCTCGCCCTGGGAAAGTGCTCAGAGAGCAGCCCTGCGGAAGAGACGCAGAGTCCAGCGCGAAGATGGAGATGCCGGTGCAAACGACACTCAATTTGATAAGCCCACATATTTTTTGCGAAGAAAACTAAATCTCAACGCGGTTTTGCCAGAAAATTTTTTCCTTAGGTCACATTTGCTAAGGGTATTACAGTAAGTGATTGCAGAAGAATTAGAGTGGTTTTGAACTCACATTCAAAATGCAAAGCGTTTTGCTCTGCACCAGATTCGAACCACCAACCTTTCGCCTTCAGTGCCAACAACTAACCATCACTGCATCATCGACGCACACATACCGCTCTCAAACTCGAAGAGTGCCCCTAAAATAGGATTTTCAGGTTTCCATAACTCTCTTCAGAAGGGCGCTCCGCAGAAACGGCAAGAATATTTAAAATCAGCGTTCGAAGCTGCTTCAGATGATATGCATCGCATATCAAAAGGCTACGGCCATTGATATTACCTCCCTTGTAAGTTGGAAAAAGGTAGTCGCTTTGCACCTTCCTCCCATCTTTCTTTTCTATGCATTTTCTAAGGTTGCCACTGAAGAATTTATGCATTCGCGATTTTCTAAATAAAATCATTCAGGCGATTATGCAAAGCCATACAACGAAGTAGAAGCTGACGATGACGTTGAAGGTAGGAGATCTTGTTTCATGTCAGGTTGCTCTTCCAAGCGTAAAAAGACTGTACGGAATAAATCAGTGCCAAAGTTTGTCTGGTAAAAATGGACATTATTTGCATATGTTAGTCGTGGTCTATGAAAGTGTTTGCTTTTCAATAATTTTTGCCAATTCTTCACTTTAACCACTTTTATTTATAGAATTTGACCAGTGGCGTTATGAGGAAATTTTTTTGGGAAAGAGAGAGGTCTGACAGAACTCTTTTCAAATGAAAGAGCTTCCGGAAAACACTTTCACGGACCCACAAATTTCCAGCCTCCGGGAGGGGAGGGAAGGGGAGAGGACATAAGTGACCTATTTCGTTACAGCGATATGAGATGTAGACACACGCTAATAAAACGATAATGAGATGTTGAGAAATTCAGAGGTCGTACCCTTTGATTCAACGAGGTTGGCGGCTGAAAGGCGGCCGCAAACGTCCGTGACGCAGTCTGCGTCTCTCTCACGATAGTGTTTCTAATCATTTTCTAACCTTGGATTAGGTCACGAAGCCGCCAGTCAAGAAATCAAAGAGTAGTTGTTAATGTAAAAATCATGTGCGTGAGATTTACCTTCATGCCAATTAAAAAGTTTGGCTTTTTTATGTACCTTACATTTGAAATACACTAGTGAATTACAGGTGATCAAATGTATAGGATCTGGAAGCCACGAAGGAGATCGAGAAGAGTTCCTGTCTATAACGTCTAAGATAATGTATAATCCATTGAAATGCACTTAATAAAAGGGAAAGAATCATTAAACCTTACAAACTTCGGCTCTCAAAGGAAAGTTTTCACAAAAGTTAGCCGTGTTCTTGTTTTTCTCTGTAATGGTCGCCACTTTGTGATATTCATCCTTACTCCAAAAGTCGTTTTGTGCAATTGCACTATTTCTGGGATGTGCAATGCCTGAAGTTGGCGTCGGTGGAATTACCAAAACAATGAGAAAACAGTATGAAAACTGGAAAGTAACACGAAAACGATTGCACAAAGTAGAAAAAAATTCACATACCTTTCCAAATGCAGTGAAATATCAGAAAGTAGTGCAATGACTGCCTAGCTCTGCAAAAGTTATTATTCTATGGGGTTTTTTTTCCATTCAAGATCCTACTAATTAGGCTACCACTACCATAAAGGGTTCACGCTGAAGCATGCTGCCGCTTCAATAAAGTGTAATTGTTGCTAGCATGTTGCGCAAAAAAAACTGAAGAAATTATTTTAAACGGCAATTTTACTTGGTTCAAAATTTAGAGGGAATCAAACTACACGAAGAATCTAAGCAAACAAGGGGTATGACGTTGGAGGTTATGATGATGCCGGGATTTCAAGGTTCAGGGTCGTTACATACGTCGGTTAGGTCACGAGTGCCAATAATGCTAATAAGATTAATCGCTGGTACGATTCAACTTATGGTAATTTTATTTGAATGACTACCGTAACAAAACACTAGAGTCACTATGAAAGACTTAGATAAATAATAGCCGGGGGATAAAATAAGTTAAAAAACGAAAGTTCTGTCGCACCATTTTCAAAAATGGCAACTTCTCCAGCATTTTTTATATTGTGGCTGTTAACATGTTGCTTACTCTCGTTCTGTTTGCACAAATGGAAGCGGGAGAATTGGGTGGTTTCAACGGCCTTAGATATCTATGAAATTCGAAAATAAATTTCAGAAAATCAGAATTATTAGTTTTCTGAAGCCCTCTCCCCATGTGAGGCGTGTGCTGACAGAGCTTTTCTAAAGATAGTTGTGAGTTTCGAGAAAATGCAGAAAATCAATCTTCCATTTCCTGCTGTTATCTCAAAAACCATGACTTTTCAAAGAATAGCCCAATCAGCAAGCTTCGCTTCGTTGAAAAAAGATGTTAGAAAACTCATGACTCCAACTGTTCTTGAATTTATTGCAAAGTTCTTATTGTTAGAATTTTGGCGGCCTGCTCAAGTGATTTCCTTTTTCCAATTTGATCTCTGTAATCAGCCTTAAGCAGAGATAAATAGTATGTCACTATAAATCACTAAGAAATACATGATTCGTGAAAGGAAGAAGTTACGATTATATAAAAAGTTGCGAAAGAAATTCGCTTTAACCTAATAGTGATTGAGAACTAGGTCTAGCATATTACCTGTTTTTAATAATATTCAAGCTCGGAAGTTTCTTCACGTCATTTCCAAAACTCACTACTTTCTAGTTCACTGCATTGAGTTTATCAGAAAAAAAAACCTATGCGCTCTATAGCATTGTTTAAAGATTTACCTCCGTTGGATAGGGTAGGTCATAAAACTAAAAACTCAAAGGTCTCGGCGGAGGAAATAAAAAAAATCGAAACTTGAGTGATCTTTTCACCACCCCGTTCTGCAATAACTGCATGACAGCAAAGTTGTTGAATAACTACTTTGAAGTGAATGTTCTCCTCGAGTAAGATCGAAATAGTTCAAATCTGTTGTGATAGCAAGAAGTTAGAAATTCTAAAAGTGGCACAAACAAACTTTCGCGTTAACCTATTTTGCTCTAGAAATTCACTGAGGAGAACATTGAAGTAGGCTTGCCTCAGATTGGAAAGTGCCAGATGCTAGAAAATGTTTTTTTGGTGAAAACTCCCTGTTTTTGCGTTGAATCAGAGCATGTGTTATTTCTACACACACCCATGTAAACACAAAAGTGCAAATATACGCATCATCTTCTACAGCGTCCACAGAGTAACTGAGGGGGTGAAGATGCAAGATCGTCGCAGTGATATAAGCAATAGCATTGTCTCGCTTTCCCTGATTTAAATACCTCGAGAGCACCGGGCAATGAATACTTACAATTAGCAAGTAATGAGATAATTTTTTGTTAGAAATTAGTTTCTTTTTGGCCCCATTAGAAGGATATGGCCTATCCCTCAAACAGTATGGGGCAGCTCATGCTATAGATTCCTGGCAAGGGAATTGTCATGTATCAAAGGAGTTCATAAGGGTAGAGGTGGTTAAAAGGCCCAAGCTTTGACTGAGACCTTACACATTTCAGCTGAAGTCTTCAGAGCTTACAAAAAAGACGAATTGCATTATGTTATGCCTTCTGAGCTTACAATCTGCTGAGGTTAACGAATTTTGAAGTGAAAGCTGAACGAATATCTGCAAAACTGCTCATTCGAAATTGCTGCCAGTTTCAGCTAAGCTTTTCACCTTCAAGTTCCATTTTTCATGTTCTTTATTAGGCAGAAAGGATATAGTTCTTGCGACCAGGTGGGGGAGGAGAAACAAAAAAAGATGGGTGCACTGCTTGTCTTTTATATAGGGGCCTGCAGGATCGCGAGAGTCGGACGTGCGTACGGCCATTGCGCCGCGCACGTCGTATGTCACTGGGTCGTACTCGATTTAGGCTGGATAGGTGAGATTTTTTTTGTTTTTCTTCTCATTTCTCGCTTTCTTTTCTTTTCAGGCGGCGAACATATGTTGGTGCAGAGGAGTAGATCTAGATTAAGGTGAGGTGCAGGATTATGCTCAATACGGGCCAATATTGTGGACTTTTCACCCCTGCTTTGAAGAATGTTGAGTTTTCTGTTCTGGCTGTCCGATTATGCTCGATTTTTCGTCCTGCCTGCCCGGTTACGAAACTCCGTTTTATTTGCAACGTCTGTTCTACCTCATCTTGCATCATGCGCGTCATCACAATCATAATCATTGTCATCATCATCATCATCATCATCATCATCACAAGCAATATGCAAGATAAGGTAGAATAGACGGTAGAAATAGAACAGTTAGCTGTAACAGGGCAGCCAGGACAGAAAATCCAACATCTCAACCAGCAGGCATAGAAGGTCTGCATTATTGAGTCCGTATTGAGCATAATCCTGCACCTCACCTTAATCCAGATCTTAAACTCCTCCGCACCAACATGTGCTCACCGTCTGAAAAGAAAAGAAGGCGTGAAATGTAAAGAAAAACAAAAAAACTCACCTATCTAGCCTTAATCGACTACGACCCAGCGATATCAGGCGTGCGCGGCGCAAAGGCCGTACGCGCGTCCGACTCTCGCGATCCTGCAGGCCCCTATACAACCCATGATTCATCAAAAAATCGCCAAACACTACCGTAGTTCACCAGAATCCACGTCGCATCGCCATGTCTTGTTTTAGAGTGAACGAACTTTAAGTGTAAGAGTACCGTTATACTCAGCTCGGCGAGGCTCATCTTCTAGTACACAAATATTTCCGTTTGTTTACACTAGGAGGCCGGCTTTCACAAATTTTTTTGAAGATTTCTGCCTATAGATTTTAGGTTGTCGCGCAGTGATTATGCGCATTGAGTATGCTACCGTTAGCAAAAACCTGAGAAGAGCCGGGAAATCTGACTGTTTACTATGCACCTACCGTTTTCAAACGAATTATGAGCAGTATTGTATATAAGTTCGTATGCTTATGTGCCACTGAAAATAAAAACTTTTATACTCTGGACGAGAAGACCTGAAATCAGTTGAATTTAGAGAAGTGATAGCCTGTCAGCTTACCTTATCTATGCAGTCAATCCTTGTGATGATTAAAACTGATTAGGACAGGGTTGATACCCATGGTGATGATTGACCAGTGATGTAGATTACATCAAGCATGCTTCCCATGAAAAGCATGATGACCTTCGGTGGATGCCCTTTACCGTCATTGTTGAAAATGAGCAGATTTCAAGGTCAAATAAAAGAACTTTACGGCCTTCCACATGGGCTGGTTTTACCCCTGCAAAGTTTGCCCTCATTTTCAAATGAAATGCTGCGTAAGTTTTGTGGGAGCCCATACTGCCCTTATTTAGCAAATTAGAGATTGCAGAGACAGATTCCATAGATATTTTCCTTGCAACCAACGTCAACATCCGCTAGTCGCAGAGTTCATAAACAATGCGCGCATGTGTGTGGACTTGAAGGTCATGTGTCAACGATGAGAGAAACGGTTTGTTTCCTCGCCACAAACTTCCCGTCGAAAGAAAATGATACCGAAATTGCTATATAAAGCCAGTATTCGGCATAGTTAGCTAGCGGCTCCGTCATGTACACCGTTTTTCTGCTAGCTGCTGTCTTGGCCGCTTCACAGGCATTCCTCTTCGGAAACCTTTTCGGAGGAGGAGGAGGATGTAACGCTTGTGGAGGTGGTGGGTCCGGCTACGGTGCCCAGTCCTATGGCGGCTACGGTGCCCAATCCTATGGCGCACCTGCTGCTTATTCTAGCTACGGAGCCCAGTCAGCTTACCCAGCTAGCTACGGCTCCAGCTATGGCCAATCCTATGGTGCACAATCGTATGGCGCACAGCCTTCTTATGGTTCTTATGGAGGACAGTCCTCCTATGGAAGTTATGGCGCTGCGCAGCCATCATACGGATCCTATGGTTCTTACGGTGGTGGACAGCCATCCTATGGAGGCTATGGCCAGCAAGCGTCTTATGGATCGAGTGGAGGTCAGTCATATGGAGGTTATAGAGCTTCTCAACCTTCATATGGCTCCTATGGAGGCCAATCCTATGGCGGTGGAGGCTATGCTTCCCAACCATCGTATGGATCTTATGGAGGAGGTCAATCCTCATACGGATCTTACGGAGGTGGTCACTCTTCTTACGGAGGAGGTGGCTCCTCTTACGGAGGCCAATCCTACGGAGGAGGAAAATCGTCTTATGCTGCCCCACAGCCATCATATGGGGGCTCACAACAGTCATATCAGTCTCAACAACAGATTTCTGAGCCCGCAGCACCTGCACCAGTCAAATCCTCCGGTGGAGCATACGCCCAGCCATCTGCTCCAGTTTACCAAGCTCCAGCTCGTCCATCTCATGTGGAAGTGCACGAAATTGTGAGTTAGATTCTTTTTCGAATTTTTCTGCTATTATTTAGTTTAATGCTTTTAGTCCGCACCAGCACCATCTGCGTCGTATTCGGCGCCATCTCCACCAGCACAATCTGCGTCGTATTCGGCGCCATCTCCACCAGCACCACCTCCACCACCTCCTCCACCACCACCATCTCAATCCTACTCCGCTCCCGCCCCTCCCCAACCAGCGCCAGAAACTAGCGGATACAAACGACGTCACGCATGAAGTACTCATAATTCAGATCTTTCACCAAACCCTCAGGAATTGATCACATCAAGTATTTGTGTAATAAATTTCAAAAAACTTATTTTCATCGCTAGTCTAGCTACAATATGGGTACAGTGTCCTTTAATTGTGATTACGGCCACAATGACT
The DNA here is from genome assembly GCA_958299035.1 of Cylicocyclus nassatus. Classification (NCBI taxonomy): domain Eukaryota; kingdom Metazoa; phylum Nematoda; class Chromadorea; order Rhabditida; family Strongylidae; genus Cylicocyclus; species Cylicocyclus nassatus. Next base: position 7,916,605 of record CATQJL010000001.1, read on the forward strand.
GTGGCAGACGTTGCAAAGGGCGAATTTGCGTGGGTGTAATAGCCGTAGAGGTCAAAGCCATAGGGCACGCATTTCATTGTGCCCTAAAAAACTTAAAACCGCATGGCCTTGAAGGGTCTGTGGGCTACTCCGTTTGCAACTCTGGTATGACACCTAGTCGCTTTCCTTTTGGAATGAATCGACTCGTTGATGTAGGCCAATCCTCATTCAGTTCATCCACCAAACCCAATGATATGTCGTATGTAAGACACCTAATGGGTCTCGTTAATTCCATCCTAAGTAGGGAAAGCAAAAATTTGAAGCATTGTAATAAAGTTAGTGCTTTTAATGTAGGACAGGCTCAAGATGTCAATACATCGAAGGCCTTTCATTTGAAGAAAAAATAAAAAGTGTGCGAGATACATTTTTTAAAAATTGAAGAAAAGAAAAAATCGTCAGAGTATCCGGTAGAGGGCATGTCTTCCAGTATATCACCTTGAATATAAATTAATGTCCATTGATGCTGATGAAAGAAAAAAGTAAGGCCTTTAGCCTGCTTCTACAAGTTACGACTGAAGGAGTGACATCGAAACAAATGTAGATAAATGAAGTCTCTTTGTCATGTTGGTTACCCTTCCAGTCTTCAACGCATTATCATGAGATTCGAAAAGATGGGAAAACAGTTAAACGTTGCAGCACAGAAACATATCAACATAGGTGATTTTGTGATCAATAAATGCAAAAATTTGCCAACGTATGGAAAAGTAATAAAATAATCTAGGTCAGACTCCAAAAATTTGGTGATTTGCAAACATTCGCAGAGGCTTCTTACCTATGTCATGATGTAAAAAATTTCTTTGCCAAAATTTCGCATTCAAAAATGAAATACTTGGCTAACACATTAGAAGGTGCAATTTTTTCTGCTTGGACATGGTAGTACTGCTCTTGTAACTGCTTTTTTCTACAAAACTTTACTTGGATTTTTCATTCGCTACATAGATGAAATGTGCGACTGAAATAGTCTTTCTCTTGCAATCGGAAATATCCTCTTCTCCAAGATTCATAATGTACTAGCTGACATATGCGACTAACTTTATGCAGTTTTTTATGACTTTTATCGTGCTTTCAATAAGCAATAATTGCCCATAAATTGCTTGCAAAGCACACTAATTCTAGAAATTGACAACGAAAAAACATGCAAATGCATGAGAATAGGCAATCTAGGTTACTAGTTTTGTTTCCGATTTATTACAATTCGTAATAAGTCGTTACGAATTTCTGAATATATCAATCTACGAATGGCCATAACTCATTCCGTATCATTCATGTAATTACATAATTTTAGCAGAAGTATTTCTCAAGCCATGAGTTCAAAGTCATAGAAAATTGTGGAATAGAGTCTTGAAAACCATACTTTTTTCCCACTACAAGAAAGTTTGAAGGAAATTTTCCACAAGTCTTTGTGAATAATGTCAATTGACATTCAGAGATTTGCGCTGAGTATTCTTATGTAGTTTCTGAATCTACGAATGGCCACTCACATGAACCTAAGAATGACCACAACCACTCGTATGTGGTCTTGACTATAAAAAATCTAAATAATCGTATTTGTAGAAATTTGGTATCTCCTCTCGACATCATTGACGGTTGGGGAGGGAGGGGGGAAGAGGAGAAATGAGGAGAAGAGAAGCGCAACAGAGAGTTGATGGAAAGGCTTACATCTTACGATTTTTGGAAAACTCCTTGATTTTTGTATTTCTCAAACATGTCCTGAGAAGAAGAGGCATTGTGTCACTTATGTCTTCCAGCTTCTTCCCTAGCAAACCTGATTTCCACAAATTCGAATTCGTTTTCACTCAAAATAAAAGGAAATTTCCCGGGTAATTCAATAACTCATGTCGCCAATTCCAAACTCATGAGTAGTGCGCTTCCTTCCATCTTTTTCCTCCACAGCTGTTAGCTTCTTGTTCCAACTCACCCTAATCGGGATACCTTACCAAGACTAGTGCATAACTTTATGTCAGCCATGCAAGCATCAAACTGGAACTTTGCAATTACTGGGTGAGTGCTAGAGTCCGTCATTCAAACTGCACTCGTTAATTTTGCCCTTAGACATGACATGGAATGCTCGCTGCAAAATTTCATTCCTTCTATCCGCGGTTTTCTTTGGGCACAAGCTTCCACCAGCGGCATTTGCTCATTTAATTCTTTTATGTCAAGGACTGTAAATCTTCTTGGTCTCCTTGGAGTATGAACTTGTTTGACCCTTTTTGTTTATTAAGAAAGATGTAAAGTTCTCATAGATTGATGTTCTAGATTAACTATGCATTAAGAAATTGATTTCAGAAATACTGTACAAACTAGATTACATAAGTGCAACTCCAAAAGGGGAATGCTTCCGCCAGGGGAGACATTTGGAATTTTCAATGCTGATTCTAATATTGAAACTGAAAACATGTTTTCTTCATCTCCTTCAATAAAATATTTCATTGGTAAGTGAGAAGCTTTTTTAATCACAGCTGAGATCAATCTTATCCGGTAGGCAAGGAACTTTCCTTTTTTAGCCATGTAATTATAATTTTTCAATTGCTGACATATGATATGAATAACTGACATAATTGTCAAGATCTTCTGAAAAACCACCAACTGTTCAGCGTAAAACCTATCAGCCTCAATTATTTTTAATGGCACCGAGATTGCTACTTAATCCATCGTCAAATCAACCATCAATAAGCCAACAGCGGAAAATTAGCTACTAACCTAGGCATTGCTTGATCTCTACTTTATAGAGAGGAACACAATGAGTTCCATTAAACAGCTTATCTTCAATTTTAGTATATAGGAAGCTAATGTGCAATCTTCGCTTTTAATCAATGGACTTGGAATTTAGCAGACTATGGCGGTGGAAAGGTTGCTGAATTACCATCCACTTACTTCTTATACTGTAATCCACTGCTCTTCTCTTCAAAGACTACTTAATGCACGTAAAAATCTTGCTAAATTGTGTTCAATAAGAAGTGATGCAGTGAAGCCTATCTAAAGTTCTTGTTACCATGTAATTATATAAATGGTGGATAAAGTTTCTTATGTTTAGAAAGATTCTCAACAGTGCAGGTAAGATCTCCAGAGCCTTCTTTATTCAAGAGAGGTGGAGAGCACCCTCGCGAAATTTTTTGGTGACTCACATATTTCCAAAAATTTACAGCTGGCTTCTAAGCCCGCATAAATTTAGCAAGGAGTGCCCCACCTTTGAGTTATTACCTGTCCCATATGTCTTTTGATACCTAAACTTTCACTAGCATAAGTCTGCTCTTCTTAGATTTCTGATGGGATGCGGGGCACCATTTAAAAGATTAAAGCAAGCTCTACAATATGGCTATCAAACGTTTGTAAAAGGCTTGATTCGCATAGAGTTTGAAGATAAAATGGAAAAAAAACTCCAAAATCCCGAAAAAACAAAATAATCGTTTCTCAGTTCAAAATATTCTGCGAAGTAATCTCCCCATCAAATATCCATGTATACACTTGCTGCGTTTTTTTTTCGATGGTTAGAAATTGAGAAAAAATAACGCGCTCAATTTTCAAACTTTGCCTATAACGGGTCTATGCTCCTCGCAAATATGTGATAATATAGTTTATTCGCTCAGGAATACTCTCACAAATTTGCACCCTTGTAGTGCCTTAGTTTTTGAGGAATATCAGTATGAAGGTCCGAGTATGAAAAGACTCATGGGGACAACCTAATAATACTCAAGTTCTATCCTTCTTGAAAAAAGACTCACACCGCTGCTAGTAGTAGTCTTCAAAAATACGCATCAAACTTTGTGAAATCGTGTTTTGGCTAATAGTAAACGGTTGCTGATTGGTCCCAAAAGGATTGCAGTGATCACACATCCGACTCTTGTTTGTCAACGTACTGGTCAACTTTTTTTAGCTATAAGACATCAGTGATTATCCTCAGAACAATTCGTAATATTCTGTTACTGTTAAAGATTTGAAATATGCTTATAATATACATCGGAGTCCTTTCCTTGTTCAACGAATTATTTGAATTTAGTTTTTCTTGCTCGTTTCAATAGCCAAGTCATTCTACTCTATCGCAGCTTCTTCCTCATAGTGAGGCTTCCCTATCACGCAAATGAAGCAATATACTCTTTTATTACAACATGAAAAACTTGATGAGTCTGATTCAGTATTAAATTCCAAGGTCTTCCTGTATGAAGAAATTGAAGCACAAGATCTGGGACTCCTTGCACATTTCATTGCAACCAAAATCATAGCTGGAAGCATTGGTCTATTCATCTCATAACTTTGATCTACTTCTCTTTTCCTCTACCTCTAATTCTTTATTTTCCAGTGATAAGAGAATTTTACGAATGAATTTTGGCTGATTTGTGCTTCCTTGAAATCTTGTAATTTGCCACTTTTTGCTTGATTTTCTTTGGAGAGATTGAATTATATCTCATGTTCACAAAAAGCTGAAAAAACTTTTTCTTGTTTTTCTAACAATATCTTCTTTTTTCATTTGAAATGAGCACAAAATCAATCTTCCCTTGCTAGTGAAGCACACAACAAGTATTTATTATCTATGCTTTATAACTCTGATAAACAGGTTGCGCTTGAGCCGGTGCCGGTTGTGCAACTACGGTTGGAGCCTGATAGATTGGTGGAGGTGGTGGAGGTAGAGGACGTTTCGGAGCGCAGCATACGCACTTCACATTCTTGTAGTATGGGGAAGGTTTGAAGTCAGCCTAAAACATCCTAGCCAATAATTTCGAATTCTTTTTTGTACACCTCAACCAAGCTGGTTCAGAAAATCTCTAAAAAAAATCTCATTTATTTTCGATTTTGGATGAAAATTTCACCTTGGCTAGCCCAACAGGTCTCACTTCCTCAGATTCGCGGCTGTCTTCTCTATCGTGGTTGTCGTGGTCGATGTTCCTCTTGACCCTCATCTAAGAATTTCCATACGATTCAACCAGACTGACCAAGGTTAAGTACGCGCTTACCCTTTCCCCGCTACGATCACAATCATTATCCTCGCCGCTTTCGCATGGATCTCTATCGTGCTCTCGACTATCCCTCTCGTGGCTCCTCTCATGGCTCCTTTCATGGCTATCTTCTCGTGGGCGTGGTTCAAAGTCCTCAGTTACCGCCAAGAACCCGACAAATTGTTTCTGAACAGAGATTTTTTTGGAAACTGTTGAGTAAAATCTGCCCTAACCCACATTCTGGAGGTTCTTATCCCTTCGTGCAGCATGTTGGCAGCAAACATTACAGGAGTCCTCGTCATAGTTCGCAATTACCGAGCACCTATACAATGATTTAGGAGACCAATTCTCGGCAAAACGAACTGCTTACCTGACTCGGTATGCGCGGTTGAGGTGACGTCCGTGACGCTTTGATTGTGCCACGAGCAGTACGGACGCGTCCAGGTCACATACGTCGCCTCAAAAGAGGAAATAAACTTTATAGAACAGGTAAAATTATTACTAAAATTGGAAACTTACGGTCTACCAACGGTGGCGGAGGTAGTCGGACATACTGGTATCCAGCGTAAGGCCCATAGTTCGGTTGCGGTGGCGGTGGCGGAGGATGTGGTGGCGGAACCACATAGCTGACTGGTTGACTGTAGGTGTCGTAGTAGGTCCCGTAGTTACCCTCAGCTGTGGCGTTCTTTACCTGGAAAAGAATATAAAATTTTTTTGGAATAAAACAGAAGGTAAAAGGTAGAAGTTTTTTGAGCAAAGTAGAAAGTAGAAATGAATAAATACCTTGTCGTCGGCGAGGCAGCTAATAATACAAAGAGTCCCAAGAAGAAAGAACCGCTGCATGATAGATCTGAAGCCGCACTTTGCACTAGCACTTTTATATCAGACGAAAGGCTATGGTATATGAGGAATGGAACGAATCACATGAGAAATCTGTCGGGTATGATGTTGTCACAGCAAAGACGGCTTTTGCAACGGGATCTGCGAAATATTTTATCAGACAATATCAGTTTCTTTTTATTTGTCAACAGCAGAATGGAAAGACAAGTGGAAAGAAAGAAGTTCAAGTGAGAGACTAACTTCTTTCTAATGTACTGCTCTTAGGAGAAGATGAAAAAGTAGTATGTGTAGGAACTGACTTTCTGCCTGCATATGTTTATATTTTCATAACGTTAATCTGCGCAAAAGATCTCGTTATGCTGAAGTTCTTCGTTTTCTACTGCTCGAGCAGCAAGCAATGCCTGAAAAGGGGAAATCTAATCGGTGCACTATTTTATAAAATTGAACTTACTCCACTTCACATTTAGGCAAATTAGATGAGAGGGTGTAGCAGAGGGCTATGCAGATATTTATTTGAAAGATACAAATATAGATTGAGTTTCAACACATTCACGGCAAGGCCGATTTTTCTATTACTGCCGTTTGAACCAGAGCTTTTTCGCCTGGTCAAACTTACGACCCACCGGTGGGTCATATTGTCGTGAATGTGTTAAAGGGACAAGTCTACCATGAGAATGATTTTTGGCGGTCTTTTGTCAGATTATAGCCCGAATTGAAGAGACTTCCGTTTTTTTATGGTCCTTGCCCTCCTCTTGTCCTCATGGAAAAGGTTGATTTTATGGGTGCGGGAATTTATCTACCCAGAGAGGCATGCCGCCATGTAATTAGCAAGGGACATGAGAGGTCATGAACTGTCAGCAACGCTAATTTGCACCCAATTTGCACCGAAGACAAGCAGATTTTGCTCACGACACATACGACATCATCCTACAGTGTACGAAACCGGGATTTCATTGAAATTTGAGTTTAAAATTCAGTAGTGAAATTAGTCCAACTAGGGTAAAAATTTGTATTTAGGGGTAATCTGCCATGCTGGTTCCAAATGTGATGGTGGTTTTATGAAAATGAGATTGAGCTTCGTGATGGGATTAAAATCAATGTTCAGTGGCGATATTTGGCAAATCAGAATAAAAAATTGGATTTGGGGGAAGGGCGCTCTTTACGGAAATGACAACGGCTTAGTGCAAAATCCTCGTCCTTTTTCTAAATTGAGTTTTGGAAGCACCGAATGCAGAATTTTCAGCAATCATGCCTGAATTTTTGTCGAGTTTGGGATTGAAGAGTTTGGTGCGAACACCGCAAGCATGCCCAGAGGCAGAGGGCCATGTCGGTCACGTCACTTCGTTGATGATTGAATGTGAATGAAAAGTGCTTATATTTTAAAAGAAAAAGTTTTCGAAGTTTCCGGCGAACAGCATCATGGAAAACCCTCAAATGACAATTTTAAGCTTCTTGCCAGATTTTGAAAACAAGATTGAAATTTAAAAGAAAAATTTTTGATCTTTCACGCAAACCATCATCATATTTGGAACCAGAATGGCAGATTACCCCTAAATACAAATTTTTACCCTAGTTGGACTAACTTCACTACTGAACTTTGAATTCAAATTTCAATGAAATCCCGGTTTCGTACACTGTAGGATGATGTCGTATCTGTCGTGAGCAAAATCTGCTTGTCTTCGGTGCAAATTGGGTGCAAATTAGCGTTGCTGACAGTTTATGACCTCTCATGTCTTCTGCTAATTACATGGCGGCATACCTCTCTGGGTAGATAAATTCCGTTCCCCTGATTTTATATCAACCTACATTGAGTAGAATCATTTCACGTATTAGGTTGTCTAACTCCTTTAAATAAATCAACGTGTTCTTGTTTTCCTAGCAGACTTAAGGTATCATCTGATAGGGAAGCAAGCTCTGCAGAATAACTACTAATGATCCGCCCAAGTAGTAATCCAAGTGAAGTTTGGAGCCAAAATCGAAAAAACTTATCACTCTAGGATTGGATTTCTGCGAGAAAAAGTCCTGCGAACCTCAAACTTGGTCATTATACAGTAGGCACATAGTAGTACTTAAAAACTTTACTGGAATTCTTCCGCGCATAGGAATCGAGAAAAACGTGTTTCAAAAATTTCAAATCCGCCCCCAGCGTCTCCCACATATGTCAGTTGTATACTACAAATGTTAGTAAATATAGCCTTCAAATTTTACCTTTGTTTATGCTTTATTAATAGAGAAATATCAAGTTTAGCATAATAAATCGAAAAAGTGACATTTTTGCTGTTTTGAAAAAATCCGCCAAGTACATTTTTGGTTACTATTGTGTCTGCTGTATAACGAGCAAGTTGGAGGTCAGTAGGAATTTTCTAAAAGGAAGATAAGGTACCTGAAAAGTTTTGATTTTTGGCTGCAAATTCTACCTGAGTTACGAATTAGGCGGATTTGTGGTGGTCATTGTGTACAGTGCAGTAAACTCTATCAAATGGTACCATATTTGCTAGGAGAACAAAAAGAGCTTCAACCTAATCATTTCAATTTTTTCTTGTTGAATGTACCTGCTTTTTTGACAGAATTCAGATTTTTACTACCAAATTTCCTTTTAAACTTGCTATTTTTCTCCCATAGACAAATTGTTATGTTAGTGTCTGATCAGTTGTTTTCTCGTATGATCTGCCCTCGCTGAGGCGCCTGCGACCTCAATGCGCGGGAAATGAGCGCTATAAAAGGCGCTCGCTGTCAGCTATTGTCAGTTCGTCTGTTCACTCATCTGCCTCTCTTACATTTGGCTGTTCTATTATTTTCTAGTAAATATATTCTCTGTTACTCTCGTGCTGCCTCAGGACGAAGAGTCGACGTGTCCGACGTGGAGGACACAACAGTGGCGATCAGGAGCGGGCTACTAGTTGAAGAAGTAGCCGAACCAACGAAGCCTGAGGAACAAAGCGAAGAGGAGACTGCAGAGAGCAGTCAAAACGAATTCATAGATCAGCATGGCGAAGATGGGCTCAGAGGAATTGCTGATCTTGCTCCAGGAGATGAGAGAGGAACGAAGAGAAATGATGGAGCTTCTGAAGCACATCACAGGCACTGGACGAAGCAGTACATCAGTCGAAATCCCGAACGTGATGTCCGCCCTCAGCAGTAGGATCGAAAAGTTCTACTTCGACCCCGAGGCGGATATGTGCTTCAGCAAATGGTACGGGCGCTACAAGGAGGTCTTTGTCGAAGACGCGAAGCAACTCACAGAAAGTGCCAGAGTGAGACTACTTTGCGAGAAACTGGACAAGGACAGCTTCGAGAAATACCAGAGGCATGTGCTACCGAAGGAGGTAACCGCGATTAAATTCGAAGAAACCGTCGAAACATTGAAGCAGCTTTTCGACGTGAAGATTTCGGAATTCATAATGAGATACCAGTGTTTGAAACTGGAGAAGGCGGATTCCGAAGATTACCTCATGTATACCGATCGAGTGAACGAACTATGCGAGAAAGCGAAGATCCACGATTTGGATAGCGATGGAATCAAATGTCTCCTATGGATTTTTGGCCTGAAGAGCCAAAAAGAAGCCGAAATCAGGCAGCGACTCATAGCCGTACTGGACAAGGAGTACAAGGCTGGACGAAAAATGTCGTTACAGGAACTGTACCTGGAGTGCGAAAACTTCCTTAGTCTCAAGAAAGATAGCGAGACTGTAGCTGGTTGCACGAAAATTGTCGAAGCAACAAGCAAGGAGGAACCCACGAAGCTGGAATGCTGGAACTGTGGTAAAGCTCACTTTGCCAGGGAATGCAAAGGGAAGCAGTGGTATTGCAAGAAGTGCAAGAAGACAGGCCACAAGGAGAAGTATTGCGAACAAGTGGCGGAGAGAAAAGCACTTGTTCAGCAAGATTCGAAACGAAGAATCCACAGAAGCAGCGATGCCAGCAAAAACAGATGTTGGACGAAACCAAAACGCCAAGTGCATAGTGTTGCGAAGATCGCGAACGCAATAATGGAAGTGAATTCGACTCGCGTATATGTGGAAGCGAAAGTTAATAGTTATCCAGTTAGTTTCTTACTGGATACAGGATCAGATATCACCTTGCTAAACGAAGCAATCTGGAGAAGCATGGGTGCTCCACGGCTGGAGGAAACAAGCGTGATCGTCAAGAACGCTAGTGGAGGCTCCATGAAAGTCCATGGAAAGCTATGATGTGAGTACGAAATCAAAGGATCCAGAAGCGAAGGCTACGCATACGTGACGCCCCACAACTCACTGCTAGGATTAGAGTGGATCCAGAAAAACGAAGATATGTCCTATCACTTAAGCAGAATGGTTGCCGAAGTGAAGGCAGAGCAAACCAGCGACATCGATACGAAGCTAAAGAAAACCTACCCAGAAGTCTGCGAAGAAGGTCTAGGACTTTGCACAAAGGAGAAAGCGCACCTGAGGACTGACGAAAACGTTCGTCCAGTATTCAAGGCTTGTAGGCCTGTCCCCCATGCTGCACTCGAAGCCGTCGAAAAGGAGTTGGATAGACTACTGGAACTAAAGGTCATAAGTCCAGTGACGCACAGTGAGTGGGCGCTCCGATCGTATGCGTCAGGAAGGCGAATGGAAAGTTGAGAGTGTGTGCCGACTTCTCAACTGGACTCAACAAAGCGCTGGAGTCGTATGATTACCCGTTGCCATTGCCGGAGGATACATTCGCATCCCTCAATGGAGGCACGGTGTTTTCGCAGATAGATCTCTCGGACGCCTACCTGCAGATCGAGTTGTCAGAAGAATCGAAGAAAATGATCGTAATAAATACGCATAGAGGATTGTACCAGTACAATAGACTACCTTTTGGAATCAAGACAGCACCAGGGATCTTCCAGCAAATCATGAACAAGATGGTGAGTGGTCTGCGAGGGGTAGCAACCTACCTAGACATCTTGGTTTGTGGAAGAACCGAAGAAGAACATATGGAGAACTTGCTAGCTGTTTTTGCAAGGATAGCCGAATATGGATTCAGGATTCGGTTAGAGAAGTGTTCTTTCGGCAAGCCAGAAATACGATATCTTGGCTTCATAGTAGATCGAAATGGCAGAAGACTGAACTTAGCGAAGATCGAAGCGATCAAGAATATGGATGAGCCGAAGAATGTTAGTCAACTGAGGGCTTTTCTTGGCATGATAACGTACTATGCGGCGTTCATGCCAAACATCAAGGATCTTCGTGGACCGCTAGATGCGATGCTGAAGAAGGATTCGAGGTGGGAATGGACTCGAACACAACAAGAAGCATTCGAAAAGCTCAAGAAGAGTTTGTCAAGTGAGCTGAACCTTGCTCACTATGATCCAAGGCAGAAGATTGTCGTGGCAGCGGATGCTAGCGACTATGGGATCGGATGCGTGATATCGCATAGATATGCCGATGGATCCGAAAGCCAATTGCACATGCATCGCGGTCTCTTACGAAAGCGGAGAAGAACTATTCGCAGATCGAAAAAGAAGCATTGGGAATTGTCTTCTCTGTCAAGAAATTCCACAAGTACATATTCGGACGAAAGTTTCTACTGCTGACGGACCATCAACCACTGTTAGCCATCTTCGGTGATAAAAAGGGAGTTCCAGTCTACTCCGCGAACCGACTCATGAGATGGGCTACAATTCTACTTGGATATGACTTCGACATAGAATATGTCAAAACTACGAAGTTTGGACAAGCAGATGGTTTGTCAAGGTTGATGAAGAAGAATCAGAATCCCGAAGAAGATGTCGTGATAGCTGCCGTTGAGAACGACGTTGGCTACATGCTGAAGAGCTGCATAAGGAAACTGCCAGTAACGGTATCTGATGTACAAACTTGGACGAAGAAAGATCCAGTACTTAGAAGAGTACTCACTTATGTGCAGAAAGGAAATTGGCCAGAAGTGAATGGAGAATTGGCACGTTTTCGAAATCGAAGAGAGACATTGTCAATCGTGGAGCAATGTCTGATGTCAGCCGAAAGGGTTGTGATACCTATGGAGCTTCGAGGAAATGTTCTGAAAGAACTGCATGTTGGACATCCGGGGATAGTAAGGATGAAGAAACTGGCTCGAAGTTACGTTTACTGGCCGAATATCGACAAAGATTGCGAAGACTTGGTACGAAGATGTACGAAATGTCAGGAATTAGCCAAGAATCCGACGAAAGTACCATTAGAAGCATGGCCATCCGCGACTCGAGTGTGGCAGAGGATACACATCGACTTCGCTGGACCCATGCAAGGAGTCTTCTACTTGGTCGTGGTAGATGCCTACAGCAAATGGCGTGAAATGATCGAGATGAGCAATATCTCGGCTGCGAAGACGGTGAAGGCTCTGAAGAACTTGTTTGCAAGGTATGGATTACCGCAAACAATAGTGAGCGACAATGGTACCCAGTTCACATCGGATTTATTCAAGAGGATGTGTGACGAAGGTGGAATCACGCATATAAGGAGCTCCGTACCACCCTCAATCGAATGGACAGGCAGAGCGTTTCGTTGATACGCTGAAACGCGGAATCAAGAAACTAGAGGGGGAGGAGAGGCCAACAGAAGAGACTCTGAATGTGGTGTTACAAGCGTCAGGACAACACCAAACACGAACTTGAACGATAAGACGCCAGCAGAATTGTTTCTAGGCAGAAACTTGCGCACAAAATTAAGTCTGTTACTCCCGATGACAGGAGATGCAGAAGACCCACTCGCACGAAGGAGACGGGAGCGCATGAAGGATCAGTTCGACCAAAAGCATGGAGTCGTTCGAAAAGATTTCGAAGTTGGTGACCTGGTATACGCTAAGCAATGGAAGCCACCCCACTTCCACTGGGTGAAAGGAACCGTTATGAGACGCATTGGACGTGTCAATTATGAAGTTATGGTTGGTGATGAGATATGCAAGAAGCATGCAAATCAGCTGCGACATCGAAGCGATAGTGAACAAGTCGCCGTACGACAACAACTTCAACAACAATCCGAAGCTTTGAAGATACTGTTAGATGTTCTGACAGAAGACGACACACTATCGAGGAATGGCAATGCTGCTGAAGGGAGTTCCGAGCAAGCGATCGCGAGCGATGTGCCAGTACCCGTGGATTTAGCGACATCGACGTCGACATCAAGCCACGAGCCATCCACGCCACCGACAACGCTTCGGAGATCGAGCAGAACGAGAAGACCGGTACAACGGTTCCAAGCTAGTCCATAGCATGTTATCGTATGTTTGTTTCATTAGATTTATAGTTGTTCAAATGATAGTGATATCTATGTGTAATCGATTTCTTAGCTGTTCATATTTGTAGTTCATGCTTTTATCGTAGGTTAGTTTTGTGTAACTACCCTACTGGGGGAGGTGTTATGTTAGTGTCTGATCAGTTGTTTTCTCGTATGATCTGCCCTCGCTGAGGCGCCTGCGACCTCAATGCGCGGGAAATGAGCGCTATAAAAGGCGCTCGCTGTCAGCTATTGTCAGTTCGTCTGTTCACTCATCTGCCTCTCTTACATTTGGCTGTTCTATTATTTTCTAATAAATATATTCTCTGTTCCTCGCGTGCTGCCCCAGGACGAAGAGTCGACGTGTCCGACGTGGAGGACACAACAGAAATTATGAGATGATCGAAGGTCGCTTTCATCTATTTCACTCTTCATCAGCCGTTTTTCGCAAACAGCTCCGCAAGTCATTCATCACAAAATATTTATTTGTCATCCAAGTAGTCTAGGCGACAACCTCTTGCAGTGATTTAAGAGTCTTCACCGATTTTTCATAGTCGTTAAATGTTTGAAACAACGTCGTCATCGTTTCATTGTCTTCTCTGCCACACTGAGGAAATAGTCGGAAATATATATGTCACAATTATCCTCTCGCATCAACCTTGAAATAATGCAGTATAATATGTCAATCTTTTATAATATCCATAGCTTTTTTCATCGCACTTTCTCAACGGTGACTGCCATGAACGGATTATTATTATATTTCTTTGTGCTCAGATTAAACCCATAAAAGTAAATTTGAAGCAATCACTGTCATTCTACGCTTTGTAGCAACTCCTTTGGCTCGACTGGGTGGGTCTTGACTTTGAAGAATTCATTTGTATACAAAAGTCTTCCGACCACAAGCTCGTAGCCTACTCCTTTTGGTGTATCGAAGCTTATTGCTAGTGTTGTGGGTGGCTTTTTCGCAGCGCTTAAACTAAAAAGTACTAATGGAATTTCGTCAGATGTTGGCTGATAAAGAAAGACTTAGGTTTTCTGTTTGCAAAAAAAAACCTCTCAATACTTATTTTATGTGAGGGTCTCACATAACAGAACTGGTAGTATGGATGAGAAGGATAGGTGTTATTGCAAAGCAAAAATAGCATGAAAATAATGTATGCATTTTTTAAGGAGCTTTTTACAATTAATGTGAATGTAGAAGCAACACCGTTGTTAGAGAAATTTGTTCCAAAATGGCATAATCTTCATGTGGAAACGCCGTTGCAACTTTTTTGTGATTATGAGGAACTCTAAGATGACCTTCAAATTCCAACATTTCATCTGTAGAATGCAAATACTTCCTGTACAATTTTCTAATTCTTGATCTTTTCTCACATGTCTCCACTTATCTGACGTGAATGTCGTTTTTAAATACCTCTATGACTATATTTGCGTCTTCATTCAGAAAGAACTCTTGTATTTCTCAAATTTCTTGATTTTAGAGATGTCTCGGCTTACTGCGATGTTGATGCTAATATTCGCTATGTTAGCAATCGGCATTGCTACTCCTATAGTGGTATTTCGTGGATACGGTGAGTGTATTACTATTTCAGAATAATGAATAGAATAATAAAAATTCTCGAGTTCACTTACAATTCAACAAATAAAACTTCTAAAACATATAGAAAGGCATCTTGCTTGCCTATGCTTACACTAGGTGTGGGTAAGAGTAAGTTCACTGTAGTATCATCGATTGTAAATCTTATTTGTTAGAGTTAGGTTGGGTAGGGGACCATATGTAGCCGATAGGCTCCACCCCGCGCGGACAGCTGACACAAATTTGTGATTTCTGCAATTAGCATGGCTGCATAATCTGTCGCAGATGTCCGCGTGGGACCACCTCTTTTCGGCGACATATAGTCCTCTGCCCGAGTTAAGTGTATACGAAGATCACACAAAGCCTGTCACTTAGGTTCTTACGGTCCCGCTTGGAGGCGTCGTTTATGGCATGCTGATGCTCCAGAATTCGATGCACAGCTGCAAAGTCTTTTGGATGAATGGAGATGAGCTGAACATTGATACGAAACAAGCCAACAACAGCTTTGTGATAAATCAACGAAGCTGTGCAATGTTAAAAACTTCTCCTGCTTTCATTGAGATGCAGACATTATGCAAAGATTCCGTTGAGTATAAACATTGTTCACGAATGGTTTTGGTATTTATTAATCAGCTAACTCGAAAAAGTCCATTATAGTGCTAGTTTGTATTTTTAACCAAATTCAGAATTTATTTCAAGTATTCACACGTTTAAACAAGTGACTTGCACATCTTTATAGCCCATGCAAGTAATTTCACAAAAATTTTCACTCGATACGCCGAGAAGCTCGCTATCTGCGCTTTCATGGGACCATATATAAACAAGAGAAAAGCCTCGAAGGCGTTATATAGTCCAGAAATGGCTGATCTTACTCTCACATATGTGGTTGAGTTTACATCAGAAAGAGAATCATGGTATACACCTACTCAGATGATCGTCGGGGGCAGGCGGTCCGCAAACTCGCGCTTTTCTGCGAGCGGTCAGCAAATTGGGGCGTGGCCAAAGCTTCAGCGAGCAGTACTCCCGTGTTCTGCCATTGAGCAGCAATACGAAATTTTCTGCAGGCGCTCGTCAAATAATTTCTTTCAGCGAGCGCTGGCCAAACTTTCAGAAGGCGGTCGGACTCTCTTTACGCAGTTTCGGGCGTACTTCGACAAAGGTAATACTCTACATAATAGAGGTGCCATCGATGGTTTGATTACCCGAGTTTGAGGTAGTTCCTCCCAGCGGAAGGTACCTATGGGCTTGCGGTCCTTCACAAGGGACCGTGCGGCCCTCAATAATTTTGCATACTCTCGAGGTCCGCGAAGATGCAGCCACTGCGCCGCAACCAATCTCTGAAAAAGCCGCAATTGTTCTCCCTGCATTCGTCCAAATTTCCCCCAACATTCTTCCAAAGATCTGCAAGCGGACCGCAAGAGATTAGATGATTAGCGAACTATTTTTTCGGTGCCCGCCTGCCCATGAGCATAGCCGCCCGCCCCCGGCGATTATCTGAGTACGTGTAAAGAAAATGATAGAGAATATCTGCAGATAAGCATATGCCATGCCACACTTACACTACATCGATGATATACATCCTCCATCTTTCGATTATCTCAGTTTGCTTCTTACAGGTGAACAATACTTGGTGGCCGTGACTTTTCGATATGTGACATATGTCATGAATCGCGTTGAAACGCTGATCTCTGGACTGTATTCGTTATCTGCGGAACGATCCTTCAGAAAACCGTATTTTCTTGCATCTGACGCGTTTGCACAAGAGTACGAGTAATTTCGATAGTTGCTAAAGGTCCCGAATAGTCTAGTGGTTAGCACTGCCGATTATTGCCCAAGGAATACCGTCGGTGCAAATATTCTTGCGCGCTTTCAAAAGCGCCACCCTTTGTCAGTTTACCTCATTCCTTGTTAGAATGAATTTCCCCTCTTTTAGATAGGCAGACATCGAGTAATGCGCTTCAGATCGATTTCCTATTGTTGCCTACTGATTGAGCGTTTATCTAGAGAGAAAATACTCTATACACTTGTATCAGTCAGAGTAGAAGGACACATCAGCGATATTCAATCACTTCGTAAGAGACACGAAAAAAAGATGGTGCCTTATGAGGAAATAAATTGAGCCAAATGTGGTCACAAATCTGACCATAGGTGAATTGCGAGCTCAAAGAACATTCCCGCCACCTGCGCGCTGTGTAGCCATATACCGCAGCTTCCCACAACTATTGCTGGCTAGATCAGCCTGCAGATTGGGTTTGATTCAAAAATCGTTATTGGTTCAAGCTTAGCAGAACTTATACTACCCAATCATTGTCCGTAAAACGCATGTGAATTGGTCGCCGTTGAGAGAGTGTACACATCAACCTTGCGTTGAGTTTGCAAACATATGTAGAACATGAAAGAAGGAAAATGGCTTGTTATCATATGTAGCAACTCCATCTAGATGAATCTGTAATACTTGATGAACCCGAATTGGCATTTGTAGCCATTTCTGACCTTACTTATAACCAGGGTTGAGCGTGGGGTCAGGCGCGCCCGACCTGAGGGGTCGTACAAGGGGGAGGGGGTCGTAATTAAGAAGCAAGTTTAAATAAAAAATTGAGGAAATACTACGATCAAGTAAGATGAAGAAGAATCTCATAACTTCACCAGAGGAATGACTGTCGTGAACAACATGCTGATTAACTCGACTAACGAAGTCTCAGCCAAATTTTAATTCTTCTACCTTACACGTACCGTAAGGCCAAAAAAGAAGCTTTTCATGTAATTTGGGTATGAATCCCGTAATCAGCATGCCATATTGCCTCAACAAGCTCTACAAACCATTACCCATTACCAGTGGCGGTCCGAGAAATTTTTTTCGGGGGGGGGGGGGCGCAACAAAAATTTTTTTCTAAAGAAGGTGCGTGGCGTTAGCCACGCACTCCGAGAAAATCTTATATATAAAGCTGAATGTCTGTTTGTATGTATGTATGTATGTATGTCTGTACGTATGTTCCGAATAGAAAATTCCATTTCTGAACCGATCCGGACCAAACTTGGCACACATACACTTCGGGCCCCGGCGGGTGTCATAGGCTACTTTTCGTCATCGATCGATATCGATTTTATCGATTTTTATCGATTTTTTTGCAGAGTTCACCCACGGAGCTGGGAGTCGGCACAGGGGGGTAATCGAGCATGGGGATTCCGAATACAATATTGGTTTTCAGGATTATCGATTACTTTTATCGATTTTATCGATTTTTTGCAAAGTTTGAGCTACGGGGCTGGGAGTTCGCACAGGGGGGTAATTGAGCATGGGGATTCCGAATACAATATTGGTTTTCGGGATTATCGATTACTTTTATCGATTTTATCGATTTTTTGCAAAGTTTGAGCTAGGGGGCTGGGAGTTGACACAGGGGGGTAATCGAGCATGGGGATTCCGAATACAATATTGGTTTTCGGGATTATCGATTACTTTTATCGATTTTATCGATTTTTTTGCAAAGTTTGAGCTAGGGGGCTGGGAGTTGGCACAGGGGGGTAATCGAGCATGCTGATCATCCCCAAGGGGGGTGATCAGCATGCACGATTACACCCCTGTGCCAAATTCCAGCCCCCTAGCTCAAATTTTCAAAAAATCGATAAAATCGATAAAAGTAATGGACGATCTTGAAAACTAATATTGTATTCGTAATCTGCATGCTCGATTACCCCCTGTGCAAACTCCCAGCCCCGCAGGTCAAACTTTACAAAAAAATCGATAAAATCGATAAAAGTAATGGACGATCCTGAAAACTAATATTGTGTTCGTAATCAGCATGCTCGATTACCCCCCTGTGCAAAATCCCAGCCTCGCATGTCAAAATTTACAAAAAATCGATAAAATCGATAAAAGTAATCGATAATTCTGAAAACTAATATTGTATTCGGAATCCCCATGCTCACTTCCCCCCCTGTGCCAACTCCTAGCCCTGTAGGTGAACTCTGCAAAAAAATCGATAAAAATCGGTAAAATCGACATCGATCGATAACGAAAAGTGGATTGTGACACCCGCCGGGGCCCGAAGTGTATGTGTGCCAAGTTTGGTCCGGATACGGCGGAGCCGGGTAAGCCAGCTAGTTTTTTTATAAGGCTAAAATGAATTTTTAAAAAATTTCAAAAATTATTTTAATTATTTTCAAGTGCAAACAAGTCGTTTGCACATTTTTACAACCCATATAGGTAAGTTTCAAAAATTTCGCGACCCATTCTCGGGGGGGGGGCGCGCGCCCCCCCCCCCCCCCGCCCCCCCTCGGTCCGCCACTGCCCATTACATTCTCTAGTGTTTCCTAACGTCTAAAAGGCATAATTTACAAACACGATTATCTTGGTCACAAAAGTGAAAGAAGTTAGCTTTTTTGTACTCATAACAAAGTGGTGCTGTTAACCTATAACAGGAATTAGACTTTAAATCGCTTACAAGTAGTGGATGAAAAGTGCTGCCAAAATGTTAGTCGTTTCCTACCTCGAGTGCTTCAACTACACCGATCACCAAAAAGTCAAAACAAGTCGAGGTAAGCTCAAACCCTATTGTACTATCTCCGAGGTTTATACTAGCGAATCGTAAGAAAATATGATGGAAAAGCTCCTTCAATGATAAAGTTGATCGGGTCAGGCGCAACTCAAAAGGTGAGGCCGCATGAGCTTTTGAGGGGTTGCGCCAATCTCTTAACTTGCCTTCAAAATCCAGAAATCGCTCCACTCCTTGTAGGAATATTGAGCTCATAGCTTCTTCTTGCTACATTGTAAATTTGGAGCTGAACGCCCCACCCCTAGAAAAAATATGGCCCTTTCAATAGGCCCAAAAAGAAAATCAGCCGTCAAATTGCGTGCGATTATAAAGTGCAGTCACAGAAAATTGGGCTTACTGTTTTCGAAAATCTGAAAACTCTCAAGAAAAGGATGCTGTCCTCCAGAATGTCACAATCAGAAGTTCGGAAGGTCAAGAGGAGGAAGAAGGGGTAGTTTGAGCGCTTTCATGGAGGGGGTCGTTTTCGAAAGACTTGTGCCTGACCCCTTGCTTAACTCTGCTTATAACCTACATATCGAAATCATAAGCACATATTAAGGCCCAGAAACATACTTCGCGCATTTTCAATCGTGATGCGATTCGGCGATGCTGCATTAGTCATAACTCATCGTAAGCGGTTTCTGAATGTACGGAAAATAGGGCATTTTATCAGCCTACGACAGTTATATGCTGTGCCTTTGGGGTCTACCAGCATCGAATTTGAAGACATCTGGCAATTTCCCAGGTCATGTGGGGACTGAAATCGCGAGCGGTAGCCAAACTTGTATTGCTTGGGAGTGCACCAGACTTGCTTTTGTTTGTAGAGCAACTTATTAGCTTATCGCTCATCGTACCACTTGACCGACTAGCTTCCATTCGCATTATTCTTATAGTTTCCAGTCTTACGATTGGTAAGAATTGTCATTCCTACCAAGTTACTACTTCCAAACTTTTCTTGTACACATTTTGCTTCAGCCAAGCTTTCGAGGCGTTCAGATGCTTTCAAAGTTAATTCCGCTTATATTTCTGCCGTCCGTTTTTGTTTGTGCCGCAGTTGATTTGGAGTCTTGGGCAGAAGCAGCAGAGAATATCAGAATCGATGACATTGCTCCTGAAATAGCAAAGTCGGTAGGTCTGACAGTTTCTACTCTCTCTTTCATTTGATACACTTATCTTAGAAAAACTATCCATTTAATTTGGAGATAAAACCAGTCAATAAAAAGCATGTGCAGAAAGAATTGCGAAAGCGTATACAGGTAAGTCACAGAAAGATATGTAGACGTATTGTCACTCTGAAAAGCTTTTATCTTTATAGAAAAGCATGCGAAAAACAATGGAGAAGCTAGCTGAAGGTGGTATTGACCACATTACTGTTGAAGGCGCAAAAATGATTCGACAGAGGCCAGATTTGATGCGGGTCCAGCAGCATTAATGAATATATCTTATTCTCTTATAAGTTGCCGGTGCACAGTATATAACCAATTTTTCATGCGCGTCCAGTGTTTGAATAATGTGACTTAATAATCTACTTGTACCCAAGGTTACTCATGTTAAAGACGTTTGGGTTTCAGAAACCCTGCTGCGAAGAGAAGAATAAAGGTTTTTAGGGTTATGGAATGTACGACTCTCAATGAACCTCGGCATGGTGGTATTATATTGTGTGTTGTTTGTGAGCCGTGACCGAGATTGTTACAATACTTTATCGGCTAACGTTTCGGCAGATCGCCTTCTTCAGAGTCTGAAATGGGTAATACGATCTGCAATCCATTCGACGTCTTTTTAGGGTTATATCTCTCATAAATTGATAAGATACTCTCTTGACTTTTGACACATTTACCTTCTACGTCTGAAAATGAACAAATTAGTTTACAACTACGCACTCAGAGGATATCGGGGAGCACTTTCACCACTACAGTCGATTTCAAGGCATCTCGAGGCATCTCTCTTATTTTATTTTTGAGTTGAGTCTACGTAACTCACAGCGCATGCAAAGATCCCATCCATTTTTGGTACTCAGGTAGTATTATACTTGGAGAAATACCATCGGCTCCCCGATTGCCGCGAGGGCGGACCCGGGCCAGCGTATAAGCGATGCGGTTGCCCTGTGTTGAAACATAGCTGATAAATTGATTATTTGACCATAGCCCTCGCAGCAATCGGGGAGCCGATAGTAGCTGATTTGAAGTTTCCGTATTTTTGTGCAGAATAATATTGACGGGCAGGCCAATATGCTTTCGCGCTCTGTGTTATATGAGTGACGAGCAATCAGCGGAGTGCCTGAGTCGGAGCTGTGAAGGCACACAATCTTGATGTAGTACGCATTTCGATTATACATGTAATACATTACGGAAAAGGATACATTATCAAGAGCATAGATATTGTCAAAATCCGAATATAACGGTTGAAATTGCTGTGCAGTGCTCGTTGTGCCACGCGTGTATTTTGATTGGTGAGAGTTGTGCACGTGGGATTACCTCAAAGTGTAATTAAACCTTTATTAGATAAACATAGTATGAGATTCTGATTATGGCAAAAAAGGTAGCGGTCATATCCAGTTGATATGTTTTAGACTGAATGACCTCAAAGCAGGCAAAGGCACTGAAATTGTAAGTAAATATAGGACACGACCAAATGAGATCGATAACCAAATGTAGCTTGAGTCAAGAATGAAAAGGGGTGATCGCCAGCTGCCCCCCCCCCCTCTTTCCACTAGATACTTGGCGTAACTGCGGCCGTACAAAGAAAAAGCTTGACGCGTACTCAACTATCATCGTCAATCAAAAAGCAATCTTTGAGACAGAAAATATCGGTCGAGTTTCTTGACAGCGAATATGTATGTAAATATCCAATAAGATTTGAACACTAGGTTCGAACAATCGAATCCAAATCACAATGCTAGCACAATTTCTAGCATTGAAGCTTTTTGGTAAGTCTGCTCAAGCGCCCTATGGCATAGAAAGAAAAGTGATGATCATAGTCGCGGAGTGCTACAGTCCACAGCAAAGTTGATTGTTGGCTCAGGGTCAAGGGATCATAGAAGTGAAGCTTGTGATGATGTTCTGCAAAACGCCGTAAAGGCATTCGGGTGTTGCGTTCCTTTGTTCGAAGCAAAATGATGCAGCTTTGTGATACCTGTTCCAATCTGCAGATTCGCCAGCTGCAGCAATAAAATATAAAGCTCGATATTGTGTCGGTTTCGTTTGGAGAAGCTTGTGTAGCGAAGCACGCAAGCGACCAGCAAGTCGATTTCGAGCAGAAATCCACAAACAGGAAAGATGAGAGCACTCATTTTGATGCAAGCGATGAACTTACCCATTTTCATTATAGACGTCGCAAAAAGAATTTCGAATGGTGAGATCAATTAGTTATATTACTTCCAATTATGTTTGAACCAGGACTCGGCGCAGCTGAGACCGGGTCAATCTGCATGTTTTGAACGGAAACCAAAGGGGCCATTTTGGCTTGGCATGCCATTTTTTGTTAGCAAGCTGGAGGCATGCCTCCGGCTGCCTCTGGCCGTATCGGTGGAATGCCGGTGGAGTATTGGCAGGAAACTAACAGCTAATCAACGCGGGAATTCGAAACTGTGTTATAAACAAGCAAACTCTTGTTTACAATCGAAATAATATGACACCAAATTTGGTGTGCACATGCGCTTGTGGGACCTTCAACTATGGTTCAAAATCTATGTGAACGAAAGCGTGTTTAACTTCTTCCCGAACTAACTGGAACGGTTAAAAATGAAGAAAATTGGTTTCAGCCAAACTTTAACTGGCTCTTAATTTTTCATATTTTTTCACATAAATCTTGCTTTCACAGCGAAACAGTTTTGTAGTAGTAAAAACTTTTTTTGGGTAAAAGACAGGTGAGCTGGTTTTTGAATATCTAACTGGTCTCAGCCAAAACTCGCTTTAATTCCCTAATTTTTTTATAGTTTCCTTAGTTATGTTTTTTTCTTTATAAGCATCTTTTAATTTTCTTTCAAATCACGGGGTCGCTCTGAAATAGTACCATCTCATGTTGGGCACGTCAATATCGATTTCATAGCTTATAAGTTAAGGTAAGGCTCAATAAAGAGTTCAAATAAAAACCTGCAGGTGACCAATGGCCCGGGCTGGACCGGGAAAGCCGACTAGTCTTTATTATTTCTCAGTGATTATTGACATTGACAAGTTCAATAAAACTGTACGAAGCGCAAACATTATATTTTGTGCCTGTGTTTTGCTGCGTAACGTCACGGCCATCTCGTGCCCATCTTATTATTTATTTCAAAATGTGAACGCATATGGCACACAGTTACGAACATAGGATTCCGCAACGACTTTGTCCCAATTTTGGCAAGTTTGGAGTTCATATGTCCAGATTCAAAAGCAGAGGCTTCGAAAAAGAGCTTCTCGTTTTGAACATCTTCGTTCCCCATCCTGCAGTTGCGGAATCAAAAGGTAGTCAAGCAAGCAGGCCTTTGAATTTAGCTCAACAGCTACGTGACATTTTGGTAGACACATTAGCAACAGTTGTCGACTTAATAAGCATCGCTTTCTTTCATTAGAATCACAAAGTAAAGATTTGGTGTGGAACTTGAGCATGTGTTCGCGTTTGCTATGTTTATAGTGCTAAAAAGTTTTATCTGCGTATCTGCTACCTTTTATCGCTTTGAAATTAGTAAATGAGGTTATTTAGTGATTTTTTATGTAGGCTAAGAACAGCTCAAACATAATTCTTTACACCGCTTTGTCATAAAAAATCGTAACATTTGGAATTTTTGAAAAGCAATATCGCTGAATCGCTCAATTAGAATACTTGAGAAGACACTCAAAAAGTGAAGTTCTAGATCCTGCATCGGGTGTTGGGGATGCAATAGTCATTGATGTTGATTATGCATCAGCTCGGCCCTTGCTTGGAACAATTTCGGTCCTTCATGAGCAAAAGATTTAAGTTCGTCTTCGGCTTGTTTTTCCATTCCTTTGCTCATTTCTTTCTGAAAGTACGAAAATTTAGGGTAATCATGACAAAATTTTCACGAACTACCTGTATGCGCTTTGACAGAGTTTTCTGTACGCGCTTTTTATTGACTGGTTTTATATCTAACTTGAACGCATAGCTCTTCTAAAAATAGAATATTACTGGTAATTTAAGAACAGAGTTTCATTTACCGCTTTCGCTATTTCGGGAGCAATATCATCGATCTTGATATTTTCAGCTGCTTCCGCCCATGACTCCAGATCAACTGCGGCAGAAAGAAGGGGAAAAAGCAGTAAGTAGAACTCCAAACGCATCTGAAGGAAACGTTTACAAAAGTCTCCCAACTGTTACGCATACCTTTTTATACTTGAGGTCGATTTTAGATTTTTTTTGAACAATGAGCAGAAGACCTGCAGTGATGAAACTGAGTCGATGCTGCCACTGGTCGCGGTTAAGCACTTTTAAGAATGATTCTCAACCGAGAATTTGGTTGTCAAAATGCCGGGTTCCTGTTTATAAACAGGAAGCTATAGCTCAAAGATAGCAACGAAGACCATTTAATTCAAATGGCATTTCCCTGTAAGGCTGCCTATCAAAGACCGCCTAGAATGCTGATTGAAAACGTCCTTTCAGTATTGCCAAGCGGTCAAATAAAAATAGGCTTTTCTTTTTCCAACTACACTGTCCATTTCAATTGGATAAAGTGAGTAAACAAACTGCTTCAGAGTGTTACTTTTTGAAGATCGCATATGTACTCCCAGTTATAAAGAAGTTAGTGGAATGGGTTTACTATTCGGCATACTTTGTCCTGCGTCAAGATACAATTATCTGTAAATTTTTAGAGTGAACCGTTCAGCAATTAGAAGTTAGATAAGGAAGCTGCATCTCAAGGCGGCCATTATTGTACATATCTTATTCATTCCGAGAAGAAAGGAATTTTTTATATATCAGCTCAAAACAGCAAGAAATTTCTGAGATTTATATCATTATAACCCTCTGCTTCTTTCAAAACCTCTCTTGTCTGAAACATTCGTCTACGCATAGGATCAATCATATCAACTACGAAAAGAAATGACATAGTCAGTTCTGACAAATTTTGACACATTACTTACGTTTTAATCTAATGATCCTAAACTGTGACAAAATAAATCGTTTCTGCTTCCTTTTATCCCCTGCTGGAATGAGTTCTTAGGCTAATTTTCCATGCGCACAGAGTATTAGATAAACTGCATTTATCTTGCTTGAGGGTTGTGGACATATAATCTGATCGCCGTCTTGTTGATATCCAGCTGACTAGGACATTGCAATAGAACGTTACTGCTAATTGAACTATTGCAAGCTCTTACAAGTGAAGTCTGCACTTCACATCATATGATCAAAGTAGTACGAAAGAAACTTCTTTCTGCATATGCACTATGAACATATTTATTTTGCATCAACATGCTCAAATGAACTACTTAGACAATCGAAATGCAAACCACAAATCTCGTACTCTTTTGCACTGCAGAACTTTCAGCTGGCTGCTCTTATTATATTCTACGTTTTTTAAAGATCTCTGAGCAAGACAAAACTATGAACTTTGCAATTTGAAATATTTAGTGGTTGCACGATTGCATATGTTGTTACAAAAAGCCACTGTATCTTATATATAAAGCTGAATGTCTGTTTGTATGTCTGTCTGTCTGTATGTATGTATGTATGTATGTATGTGTGTACGTATGTTCCGAATAGAAAGTTCCATTTCTGAACCGATCCGGACCAAACTTTGCACACATACACTTCGGGGCCGGGCGGGTGTCATAGGCTACTTTTCGTCATCGATCGATATCGATTTTATCAATTTTTCAAAAAGTTCGAGCTACGGGAGTGGGAGTTGGCACAGGGGGTAAGTGAGCATGCTGATTACGAGTATATTATTGACAGGGCCGGGCGGAGCCGGGTTTGCCATCTAGTACCCTATATTTTACTTCAAGGCCTCTTCGCATACGTCCGCTGCTTTGGACCCTCTCACTGTAAGTTTGCATTCTACTCTATGTCAAAATGGCCGATTCTCGCCAATGGCACAGTCGTTTTCACTTAGTTTGCGTGAGTAAAACGCAAAGTTGATTGCATCAGATGAGGAACAACTGAATACTCTCAAACACAACAGATAAGATATGTAGAAAGATATGTAAGATATGAAATAAGAGCTGAATGTAAACTGGTTTTGGCTTTATGCGTGAAGACTGAAACCTGCCTGCTAACCTCTGCGTTGCTGAAATCATTTTTGTTCTACAAAAGCAAGGCAAAATCTTTAATCACACTGCTCGACATCAAGATAATTTTCAATGTCGTCCACCATTGATGCTCGTTTGTTATGAATGTCCTCACAAAGTTTGCATAAAACATCTGTCCGATATGTATTTGGCTTCCGGAAATCATTCGTCCATTCAAAATACCTGGAATTATGGGAAAGATTAGGAAGATGCTATAAATGGTGTTTCATTGTAAGCATAGATGCCATAGGAGAAGAAATTTCTCTGACTCCCTTCATTTTCGAAGACATTTGGCCCTTTTTACCTGAGTGAGACTAGAATCAAGCATAACGGCAGAATGAAACAGGTACTATCATGACATTTTTTCTGAAAGAAAACGCTAGCTGCTCTTCGCCTAGACATCAAGACTGCAAGACAGCAACGAAGCAACATCATTTTTGTTGAATAAAGACCTGCTTGAAGCATGTTGCACTCAAAGTGGCGTTGGTAACAAAACGTAAAAATTGAAAGGATGCCTGATTCTTTGAATAATTAACATTGTATTAATGAAACACATTGTCGCAAGAAAGAGCTGAACAAGATAGAAAATCTGGACTGGCCAAATTGGATGCATGTTTACTGACAAGAATCGTACCATATCTTCTTTCATCAAAGGGTAATAACAAATAAAAGAGCAGCTAGGTTATTAGTTTTTCAAGCTAATCGTATCTAAAACTCGAAAAAGACCTTGGTTTCAAAAATGAAGCGTAAAATAATTATCCAGAATTGGCAGATATTTGTAGCTAGATGAAACTGCTCTTATCTCGCTTCACAGAAAAGCTAGGAAAAAAGAGAGGTCTGTGTCAATTCCGCATGTTCTTAGCTATCGAAAGGTATATACAAAGTGTTGGCGCATAGCGCTTTCCTAGCTCAAAATATCTTGCTCGTCGATCCACAAAATCACACCACTGAAGGGGGGGGGCAAGCTAATAATAAAAATCTCCACCTCATTTTTGAAAGCCATCAGTTTTTTTTCCTCAACAACCTATATACCGTTGGAAAGCTCATGAACCGGGGATACGACATAGACCGTCTCTTTTTCTCTAGCTCTCCTCTTCTCGGAGATATATCTCATTCTAGCTAGAATTATGTGTGTTTTTGTAAAGAAATTCCTGCGTAAAGAATGAAGCTGCCTGATTATCTGACAGTATTACAGAGCAAGATCCTGCCAGTAAACATAAACCGTCTCTTTTTTTAGCTTCCCTCACCCTTTCAGAAATGGAGCGCAAACTGATAGCATAACATCAGTTGATGCTGCAGCCAAATAAAACCTTATATGTGAATTCACAAGAGAGCTGGAGAAAAAGAGACGGTCTACGTTTATTCTACGTGTTCCAAACTTCCGGATGATTTGTCGATTGACGGGACTGTTTGATGACCATTCAGAACCCAAGCCTGAGAAATTCATTATATTACCCCTGCATCACTTCCTCTCTCTGCACATCCAGCCCAGGGTCAAGCGTGTTGATGCGATCAGTGACCCTCATTTCCACCCCCCCCCCCCTGAAGTACCCATGCGTACAACCCCTCCCCCCCCCCCCACCTATCTCACCGCCACTGTTTTTGAACATACATAAGAGAGTGTCAATCTTAGAAGATGCCTGCTAATAAACCTTAATCAAGATTAGAGTTCAGAGAAAAATGACTACATTGAGAGATAATACAAGTGATGCTCCACCACTCTTATAAACCTCACAAATGCGTAAATTGGGTAAGTAATAAAACTTAATAAAGATTTGGCGGCTTATTGTCGGGAAAATGTGGATGAAAAAGACATCATCTGACAAAGCA
This sequence comes from Cylicocyclus nassatus, assembly GCA_958299035.1. NCBI lineage: Eukaryota > Metazoa > Nematoda > Chromadorea > Rhabditida > Strongylidae > Cylicocyclus > Cylicocyclus nassatus. Next base: position 7,944,775 of record CATQJL010000001.1, read on the forward strand.
GAACATCACTTTTGGTCTGAATGATATACTTGAGCTATACTCTACCAAGAGTGAACACTGAAAAATAAATTAACAGCCAAGAAAAATTCAGCATTATGAACGGTTCTCCTCAATCATTATGATTGATTAATTTATAATATCTCATTTTCTAGTAACAGATAATAAATTCTTCTGTTGTTTATGAATGTTTGGCATAACTCATTCATGTTTAAGTGGTACCGAAAGATATCGACTATGGTGCTGGAAATTAGAACGTTCTATAAAGACAGTCTCGTGTTCTATCCCGATACGAGACACCATTTTTGCAGAGAAAAAAAACGATATTTTTGAAGAGTAAAAAATGGCAGAATTGCAGCAAACAAACTTCAATAGCTCCCGAGAAATTTAGATGTGAACCAGATACGATCCCCTTACTTCAGTTTTTGTCGGCTTACGAAAAATTATAAAAAAATCCACAGATTACGAAGGACCAGATTTTGCAAAAATGTAGCAGAACATCTCCAAAATACATATGAATTGTAAGGGCCCGTGAATAACATTGCAAAAAGATTCAAAAATTACAGATAGTTTTCGTCGATAATGATACTCGTTTTTGTCGAATGTGTGAGAGTTCAGAGAGACTTGGAAGTAAGATTTTTACGTTACTCGGTACACTTAGAATTTTTATCAAATCGTACATCCTTCAAAAGTGTTTCAAGCTCTTAGAAATGTTTTTTTGGGAATTTTCAAAAAAATTTTCTTCATTATTTTAATTTCTACTTTTTTAAAAATTATTGTAAAGAACATGTACTTATTATCAGCTCTTTGATTTCCTTCTAAGCTTACGGTTTTTAGCTAAACTACCTCCTCTTACGACCCCCTCTTCGCCTTAGGTAAACACTTTACGACCCCCTTTTCGACAGTCGCATCACATGCTTGGCCCTAATCCAGTCCCACTTAGCGTGTAAGCTTACGTCAGCATTCACCTCAAAGCTCAGTTACCCCTCAACTTTTCTAAGTCGGAAATAGCCGAAACCCCCATTACCTGGAGGGGACACTGTTGCCCCTATCGCACCTGTGATGGCAAGCACCTATGGCATCGTTTTGAGAATCAATGTTAGACAAATGTGTAGAATGAAGATGACTTTTCTGCAGCAACTGTTCATTTCTTAAGCTACATCCCAGTTGAAAACGCGAAGACTAGGCACTATACTTGGGTAAATTCGAAATTTTTTATCGGATAAATGAATATCGAATAAATTCGAAAATGAAGAATTTCAAATAGACGAATATCGAATGAATTCAAGAACAAAAATTCTCGAATAAACGAATATCGAATAAATTCGAAATTCAAAAAATTCTCGAATGAAGGAATCCCGAATAAAATCGGAAAGTCAGAAATATTGAATGAATGAATATCGATTATATCGAACCTTAGGAGTCGAATTTCGAATAAATATTCGAATGATTTACCGAATAAAAGCAACCATATCTAAAAATTGCTGACATATTCGGCTAAAGCCGATTCATTCGTAATCAGCACCCTCATATCCCCTATACCAAATCCTAGAAGATCTTCCAAATCGAAATCGATAAAATATTAGGTTGATTCATAATTAATGCACTTTTTTGGAATTCCACTCCTAAACGCCTAATTTTTTTTTCCAAAATCATCTGCTCAAGTGCAAAAGGACTGTTGCAAAGAGCAAAACTTTGGCTTTACAATACATCTGTTTATCCACAATTATTACGAGAGAGTTTGTATAATCCGAAAAATGCCACGAATTTTTTAGAAACCTCTATTTTGAGAATGTATAACTTACTCTTGAAGATAGTAGGAAAGCGCAAGCTTTGCTCACTGCGTAGCCAATGCTCAAGAGAGCAGTGGCGAAAAACACACACTTTATGGAATTTTTACGACGAGGTACTGCAAAAAATTCAAAAGTGATTAATTTTCCTGGCTTTACAGAAGGGCGAAAAATTGTTTTTTTTTGAGAATTTTCATATTTTTTGCCACTGAAAAATTTCATCGTTTTTTCTATCACTCAATGTGCTACGTCTACTCTTTGTATACAAAGCAAAATCACAGCGATTGGTCCTTGCTCCAGAATTTTGTACGACATTGAGAGACCAGAATGACAGGTCAAGTTTGTGGTTAAAACTTTCGTCTCAGAACTTTTGCAAAATTCTGCTTTAGAGAGAATTCTATAGCAGAAAACTTCGCAATTGTTAAGCACATTTTTCGAAATCAGCATGGCTTGTATGGAAATAGAGCTTAGAGGAAAAAGGAATTCAAGTTTTAGTCTCTCATATTTAAAGCGTGGAATTTGGTAGCATACACATACATTAGAAACAGAAGAAACGCTTTTTCAGTTAGCCTTGAAAGTTTTCGGAAAGAATCAGTCTTCTTGAAGAATCAGCGCTTGGAAAAAGGAATGACAAAAACGTGCATTAATTATTAATCAACCTAATAGATTTTATTTTTAATCAGCACCCTTATTTACCCCTTACCAACTCTCAGCCTTGTAGCTCAAAGTTCTCCAAAAATCGAAAAAAGCATTAAAGTAAATTTTTGTCCATAATCAGCGTCCTCACTTACGCCCCCCCCCCCCCCCCGCATCAACTCCCACACCCGTAGCTTTTTCCAAAAAATCGATGCAGTTGGTAGGTTGGCAACTAGTCCATTCATTAGCAAAATGTCATATCTTACTTCCTATTATCTACTAAACAAAACTTTATTACAAGGTGATATAATTGCAAGATTCAGCAACCGTCTAATCCTCCACTACGGGACGTCCTTTGCTCAAACTGCACCAATTCGCGAAAAATCTTCAAGGTAAAGAATAGAGGCAGTTGTGCAACATGAGTTTTATGAGCAAGAGTGTTCACTAGTGTGGACCTTTGCTTGCCAAAAGCATGAGCAATGCAAAGGAAGAGAAACCGGCCTGTCAACACCCTTCCAATATAAGAACTCGGAACATGAGCTTGAATTTGATAACTGTTTTTCTTCCTGGTTTGGTGCCAGTCGCATTGGGGCCTATTTCTTTGATCGAAAAAGCAATCAAGCAAAATCCATATCTTTTTTACTGTCGCAAGCAGTTAGGGGAATGCGACTTTTCATGCAGTTCAAAGGTCACCACGGTTGAGATGCACTACCGAGTTTTGTGGGAAAAAACGCAGACGAAGCAAGCCTGATACTTAGCAGTTGGATCTGCAACAAACTTGAATAATCTGATTGCGGAGTTCATTCGAATACGAATTTGAATAAACATTCGAATAAAAGATTCGAATAAAATCTATTCGAAACTCCGTTTTTTGATTATTTGAGTTTTCGAATTTTATTGGAAACCCTGCTTTCTCAGTTATTCGAGTTTCGAATATCATTTGAAAATGGAAAAACTCCAAATATCGAATTTCGAATGCGAAAATATTTGAATGTTTTATTTGAATAATAGAATTTTTATTCGATTTGGACTAAAGTATAATCGGTACTGTATAGGTTGAGCGAATCCTATAGGAATTTTTCTATATTCACTTGCTTGAGCAAAGTTGGCCTAATTTGATAAGTTTTTATTCATTTAATCTTTTCCAATATGCTGATAAAGCGAGTTAGATGGCAAAAGTGTTGAACGATAAAAAAGTTTGAGGGCTATGATTGCTCAAAATTTTGAAAAGTTTACCAAGAGAAGCTTCAAATGTATTATGCCTTGAACAGACCTGAGATACTCGGTATCGTTCCTACGCAGAAGTTCCAAGTATTCTCTCAAATCTTCAAAATTGTCGAAATCATCCACAGCAATGAAGGAGTGACGCGGAACGCCAGCGTCTAGATAATTCATAGCTAGATCTTTTTGCTAAGTCATACACTACCTCTATAAATTCGTCGTTTCCGCACAATTGGCACGAGCAACTGAGAAAATTGATCGTAGAACTTTTCTGAGATAAAATCATCGCAAATATCGTCCTCAAATGCGATGTAGAATCGATGAGTAGCTTGAAAAGCATATTCATTAAATCACATGAGCGATGATTTCTGTAATAGCACGAACCAACAAGATCGTTACTGCTGCAATCTGGCTTGCACAAAGCACTTCCTGCGCTTATGCCAGCAGAAATGCGTCGTTCGCATTTGTCTTCTTCTATGATTTCGGTAGCTCCAAGCTTCCTGAAGTTTTCTTCCGACTTTGTAAAATAATCTCTAAAGACAAACCTGATGTTTTCCAGATATAGAGTCTCTGAAGATGTATTACAATTGTAGAACAGCACTCCGTTCTTCTTTTTCTTTAATGCGATACGAACCTATAAATAATAATGTAAACATGGATGCGTGGTAAAGCGAAAGGTGTTTTCCAAATAAATCAAATGATGTGAGCTTCAAAGCTCAGATATTGGATTTTGGTATAGCTAAATGTCTCGCGCAGTCTGGCTTAACCCCTAAATGCAATTTTGCATTTTTTATTTTCGAACGAAAACTTACCAGCAATTTCGTTTCCAAAAGGTGAAAAACTTGCATAATTTGACAAAATCAAATTACGGACGCGACCGGTCCTTCGATTACCACAATTGCTTCTTACCTCTTCCTTAGTGAATATAGAATCACGAGAATCTCCTGGCGATATTGGCACTAACTGGCCATAAGGGAAGAAGTAGCGAGAACTCCTTTTGTAAGTTATAGTGATATTAAAGTAGTTCCGTGGAAGCTGTGAAAAAAGAATTTTGTAAAAGTATGGAAAGAATTTTTGTGCACCTCTTCTTTTGCAAATAGTGATTGCAAAGGATTGTTGTAGTAACTGCGTGAAGCCTGAAAAAGTTTGATTGTACTGTAACAAAATTTTGCTCAAATCTTCCGTTCCACATATCGCACAGGGTGGAATCGGATAAAGAAGCATTCTCTGCTTTGAGTTCAGAGAGTAAATTTTCTACCCAGCCAACCGAGGCTTCCACTGAGCTCCGATCTGAGAAAGTCACTGTATGGTTCCTTCAAGGAAAGTCCGCTACTGGCGAGTAGCCAACATACAAGCCTCAATTTTTTTATTGAGGTGAATTTAAGTAAAGATGATGCCCAAATGAAAAATCTACTAACAATAAGTATGAGTTTGCTGACCTCTAATGGTAGGAATTCATGTATCAAATGAGCTAACTCCTCTTTACAGGCCATTGCCTTTGTGCATACACCTCTTTTCATACTATACACTTACTAAAGTAAGATTTGATAGCCAGGAAATTTTAACCAATGATACACTCAAGCATTGTGAAAGGGCAGATATGGTGCCCTGTCTCATCGCGAAGGTTGGTGAGGTTTGCTCTTATTGTGCTTCGCACGCACAGTTTGATGGTGTTAAGTTGGAAAGCTAAGTTTCTTTGTTTTTCTTCGCATTTTACGCGTTTTTTGTTTTCAGGTGAGACCTTATCAGTCACGCTTTTCACCCTAAATTCAGCATGCCGAAGGCGATGGCGGTAAGTTCAGCAATATTGAACATGCGTGAGGCAATGGACGCAAGCCTCCACGATCTCATGATCAAGCAGAGCGCTATACTATGGGTAGTCAAATAATGGGCTTTCCCTAATTTTTTTCACTTTCAGCATCGAAATCAATATATCTTGACAAGGCCGTAACAAAGCAGAGGGCACGAAGCTTGGTAAGGGTTACGCATAGGTAGAGCTTAAGCTCAAGAATAGTTTCGTGTTGAAGGTCACGAAAACAAGAAGGAAAGTTGCTATTTCAGCCCTCAAAACGCCCCCAGTTTGCGCGGGACATGCAACATGGTCAAACGCTTACAGCTCCTTTCATTCACACAATTTCTTCATGACTTCTCGCGGTTTTCTTTATCATCGTCGCAAAGATAAAATTTGGTGACTCAAAATAGTGCCAAATCATTGCAAACAAACTGAACTTTCTATTCTTACGCACAGAGCAAGTATTTAGAAATCGCACAAAAATAATAGTGCTTGTAACATGTTAGTATTTCTTCTGGCAAAACGACGTTGAATCTCCAGGTTTAGGCTTATCAACATTAAGAAGTATCTTTATGCTTGCTACTATTGTGTTATCAGATTTCTACGAATAACCTTTACGGGTTCCTCTTTGTCTCTAAAAAAATGGCATCCAAAATGTGAAAGCGCCATCTCTGAAGGGCCCTGGATCAGCGTCACCAAAAGTAACATCTAAAACGTGTCAAAAAACATGACTGAACGAACCTTCATCAGGGCCCGGCACGCGTTGGTTTGAAGTGTTTCTGGAAACGAAGTCCCCCATGACTTCGCGAAAATTTACGAAGTCCCTCTTGACGTAAATATCAATAGGGGAACCCTTAATTAGTCATAATAACATTAAAAAGCGAAAAAAGCGCATTTTGAGGTAACTAATACAACAAAAAAAGCAAAAAGAAGACATTTCGAGTTGATTAAAGGTTCTGTTTTTGGGTAGAGTACCATTTTAGCGCTCAGAAAGTCGAGAACCTCCTAGGCCATCCAAATCTGTGGCCTCAACAATCGGCAGTGCATTTTTCGCCACATAGTTCAAAGGACACCGCGTGTGATTGGAGCGCAATATCTATCAAGGTTTATAGATTTGCACTACTTTTGGCTCAAAAGAAGAGGAGAGGCAATAGTTTGATTCGCTCTCTTCACTATATAATAGATTTTTGAGCGTTTTGATCGTCCAAATCAAAAAGGTCCAAAACTTATGTGAACTCTCCGAAATTTATGCTCCGAACCAACCCAGTTGGTTCGGTGGTTGGTCTAGAAACCAACAAATCCGGAACGGGTATTTAGACACATAAGTTTTGAAAACTTTTTACATAACATAGTTTGGAGTAATATTGTATACTCATAGCCCAAATTCGGAGCCATGTGATTGTTTGTGCGCTGTAAACAAGCCATTTGTTTCTTTGAGTCTTGCATTTGAAATTCGCGCGCTTGCGAAAGAACACGTTCAACTCGTGAAACCTGACATGTTCGTCGTGTTTTTTGGCGCTTCCTCCAGGACCTCATAAAAACGATGTCCCCGTTGCTTCTAGCTCCAAAAACGAAGTCCAGTTTGACCCCAAACCATCAGTGCCGGCCCCTGACCTTCCTCGTAAAAATCTAGTCAAGTGCAATTATCTGTAGCCTAAGGAGTCCTTTGCTCTTATCAGTTGTATTACAAATTATGAGAAACTCCCAATCGACAAATTTCAAAACAGAATAACGGAAAAACGCTCACCTGTTGTAAGCTATTTATCTTTTTCAACTGGAGCGGAGATTCTCTTGCAATGAGAATATTTAGGTGATTTGGGCCTTGAGCTGGTAAATCTGTTAGAACTATGTTTGGCCCATGAAAAAGGTAAGCAGAAGCGGTCTGATTACTGAAATCATGCGCTGAATATGTAGGCAATTACTGAACGTGAGCAAAAAACTGGGAAACTGACTTTAGCTCTGTCCTATCAATGAGTTTACATTGATAGGCGCAGTTTTCTGTAGCTGGCATCAACATTTTTAGCATATCTTCGTTCCAATATTTTGTCCAAACAACGATGAGAGGAGTCTAAATCGAAGATAGCAAGTTGTAAGGCATTTTCGATTGATGGGAAGATTTTTGAGTGAACAAAATTCTTAACTTACTTTCTTGACCTCAATATTTTCATTTACATAGTTGTCATCACCTCGCAACCTCCGAGCGCTAATTTGATTGAGAAGTAGAGGTGAGATTAATATCAGTACAATCGTCGCAAGCAAAGCAGTTTTGGTAATCCTGCTTCGCTGATTCAAATAGACTGAATTATTGCGAAGAATCACAGAAGAAAAGAGAAGTGGTCTATTGATTCTTACCTCTTTTTAGCCTCGAGCGGACACTGGATAACTGCATTATTGTGGTAAAAATTATGGATAAGATAGATTATTTGAAGACGCGTAAATGCTAAATACATAAAACTGCATTATTTCATTACTTTGCGTACAAGTCTATAACTATGAAATGTTCCTTGCTATGCTCAGTTTCTTACACGTCAAAGTACCACACACATATTTTGAATATATCTTATATATAAAGCTGAATGTCTGTTTGTATGTATGTCTGTCTGTCTGTCTGTATGTCTGTCTGTCTGTCTGTACGTATGTTCCGAATAGAAAATTTCACTTCTGAACCGATCCGGACCAAACTTGGCACACATGCACTTCGGGCTCCGGCGGGTGTCATAGGCTACTTTTCGTATCGATCGATATCGATTTTATCGATTTTTTGCAAAATTTGAGCTACGGGGCTGGGAGTTGGCCAGGGGGGTAAGTGAGCATGGGCATTCCGAATACAATATTAGTTTTTAAAATCGTGCATTACTTTTATCGATTTTATCGATTTTTTGCAAAGTTTGAGCTACGGGGCTGGGATTTGGCACAGGGGTGTAATCGAGCATGCATGCTCGATTACACCCCTCTGCCAAATTCCAGCCCCCTAGCTCAAATTTTGCAAAAAATCGATAAAATCGATAAAAGTAATGCACGGTTTCGAAAATTAATATTGTATTCGTAATCAGCATGCTCGATTACACCCCTCTGCCAACTCCCAGCCCCGTAGCTCAAATTTTGCAAAACGATAAAATCGACATCGATCGATAACGAAAAGTGGACTGTGACACCCGCCGGGGCCCGAAGGGTATGTGTGCCAAGTTTGGTCCGGATCGGTTAAGAAATGGAATTTTCTATTCGGAACATACGGCGGAGCCGGGAAGCCAGCTATCTAATATAAATTTTAGGTGGGGTTGTAGGATTGTATTGGATGGGGGAAGAATGCGCAGTACAATAATTCTTTGCCTATCAAGAAGCAAGGAAAGCAAATAATAATAAATCAAAAACAGAATTTGCCTGACAAGTTATCCGCAATGGCCGTAATATATGACAACTTATTATGATTTGGCGAGACTTATCGTTGAATTCTAGGGGACTTTCTAACCATAGCGCTAAAGAGAAAATGTGTTGAGGTCCTTTATTCTTGAAAGTGAAGGGCCTATCCTTTCTGAGGCGTTGACTGCTGATTTGCGATGTGAATTTCAAAGAAAGGAGATTATCTTGACAAAAAGAAGAGCTGCATTGATGCTATTGTCCACTATACAATGAGAATATTTGTGAGTATATCATGTAAAGTAATATATTAGTAAATTTTAGTATCAACCAATGCCGATTATAAGAGAAAACGGGAACGCCAATTTGACTTGTATAGCTAAACAATCTCTGTCCCAGATCTGCATTACGATCAAAAGCGGAGTCAAATGCTGGAGAATGCAGACGTCGAACTTTGTGCCGTCAATGTTTCAAAAGGCGTTTAATACATACACATTATATGATGTCAAAATGTGTAATTTATGTTTTCTACTTATTAAGTGGATCTAAAAGTTCATGCCGCTTTTCAAACCTATCCTCGAATCGTTCAGAACAATGATAAGCAAATGCTCCAAACATTATTCGATGCTGAATTTCTTCCTCTTTTGAGCAGCAATGTTTCTGTTTTGATATTTTTGATGGTCGCTCGTATGATCGTAAGAATTCCCAACGATTTTTAACTATCCTCATTTTCGCTATTATTTGAGATTCTTAGTTTTTTTGGAACAGCCTTGCTAATTGCTGGATAGAGTAAATAATTCAATTTTTTGAGAATCCTAAACTGGCTCTCCGGATTTTTTAAAAATGTTTTTTTTCTTTGAGTACGCGAAGTTACAAGATACAAAAACGCTTCAAACACCATTAGAACTTTGGAATCCAGGCTTTCAAAAGTCGCTTTTTATTGAGCACTAATTTAAAAGCAAGAGCTTCTACACCCGGGGGAGGAGGGGGGGGGGGGGAGGGAGGAAGGGTGCGTTTAGAACCTAGACATGGCAAATAAATAAGAATTATTATCACCGAGAAACATTTTTGGTTACGTGTCTATCAGCTGGACTCAAATCAGTTTGTTTTGATTACAAAAAATGTGATCTAAGCCCAAACAACTCCTGCAACAGTGTAGAAGAACACCAACATCTTGATTACAAGCAGAATCTAAATGGTTTTATTAACGTGTTATACTTTAACAATAACGACAAGAAATGCAATGGTGTTTTGAAGTAGAACTAACAAAGAAAGATAATGTGACTCTATTTGTATGCATATAAGCAGCAGATAAATTTGATGAATTCATCAACAAGTCTCTTCTTGTTCATTTGGATGCCATCGCACTTTGTACACTTTCGATGATTCAGGAGCTTTTCTTCATAGCAACCTTCAAAAACAATATCAAAATTTGGAAGTAATTCCAGACGATACTCAGGGACTCGCGCCTTGCGGGCCGCCAGCGATGACCCTACAATCGCTCGTCGGTGTGTGCGATTATACGGTCGCCAAAAGGCCCTTGGCACGGTTAACGTGGGGCGCTCGCATGGTTTCTAACGCTCGCCGCTTGCGCGGGGAAGGTCGACCGCTCGCTTGCTGTTGGAGTAGATCTATATGGGATATCCTGACCATTGTTCTTGGATCAGTCCTTTTTACATGAGACCATCGAACGATGCCTGCAGCAGTGGCCAAACTTTCCATGGTGAAGCCCACACCATCACTCTTAATAACTGTGGCTTCACACGGGATCATTCCAGCCTTGCTGGGGAAGAAAAACGTTGATAACAAGATATGTCAACGCTTAACCAGCCTAAACGCTGCGTCGTATCTCACGCAGGTACCGTTTGAGCATACAATGTGTGAAAATGTTGAGCAGAAGATAGAGGTCACTGTCGGCCGCTTGCACGGCAGCAGGTATTGCCGACCGATAAGACGGACGCACTGCAGGCCGTTTGCACGGTACATTGCCTGCCGCTAGGACGGCGCTTCAGCTGTTTGCCGCACGCACGGAAGCTTTAGGCTTATGCCGACCGCTTGTACGCTAGCCCTTATAGGAGGACCGCTCGCGTGGCGCGATTCCCTGAGTATTGAATGCATGACCAAATTATCGAGCAAAAAATGCAAGCATCTCCTATTTTGAGAATGAAGGAATATATGGTCAAGCCAAACTGCGCGACGTACGCAGCGTAATTCCTATATCATTATGCATACGTACATACGCGCACACGTGTGCGTATTCTGCGTACCGTACATCGCGTACGTCGCTACGCCGCGCAGTCTGACCTAAACCTTCATCAAAATAACCAAAAGTCGGCTTTTTCCCGCAGTCTCGTCATGCGAATGCTGATCTCCCAAGGTGCAAGATTCCAATCTAGGTGCTGTAATGAGTTGAGTAGTACGAAGTTTTGCAAATATGATGTAGAGAAGAATGACAAACAGTCGTAGAAGACCTGTAATTTGGCAGACATAGGAAGGATGATGGGGAATGGGGGGAGGAGGAGGAGGAGGAGGAGGATACGTGCAGGTAAATCTGCTTGAGAGGTAAACCTGCTCTATTTTTCTTGCAGGTAAACCTGCTCTATTTTTACGGTTCGTTGATCGCTTTAGAAACATTAAATTTTGACGAGTACTTCAGGACGCTATGCTTCAGTTTTCTGTCCACCGCACTTGCCTTTTTTTCTGTATCTTCTTAGTGACGAGTTAGCTAATTCGCAGTTTCGGTGAACCAAAATAGTGATTTGTTTTAAAAGACTACAAAAATGGTCTTACAAGTAAAAACGCTATTGCGATCTTTAACTCCTCATAGGCAATTATACGCACCCACTTCAGCCGTTCGTTGACATCCAGCTTCCGCTAATTTCAAAAATATGCTCTTACTGTCAGCGCAATGTTCTGTGATTACAGGTAGCTGTGTGACTTGTATCTGCTGGTTTCCGCTTGGTGGCTTATTCGTGAATAGATGCAGATTTGCTTTGTGAAGTGAGCTAGGCTGCGATATAACCTTGCACGATGCCTCTCAAGGGAGTTGAAAATCCATCCACATAAGGTGAGTTATCGATGCATATGTCCACTTAAATTATATGACGTTTTGTGTCCAGGCTTTCGTCGATCTTTTCTCAACTGTCTGTTACACAAGGAATGCCTCTGCCCTCCAAGAGAAGATCTCTCTTCAACCCCTGGCCTCCGGCTCCACCTATTATCTTCTTCTCTCCAGAGTGTTGGACATTCCTTGCCTTATCTCATTCAGATCTCTTCCAACCTTTTTTCACTGCAAAATGAGTGCTTCTGTAAATATCGTGCTTTTCATCATCTCATTCACCAAAACTTGTGTCTGTTATTTTACTAGTACGAATAAGTAGTTTCATGTCTAGTAGTTTTCGAAAAAAAAACTTAAAGTGGAGATTGAGTGTTTAGAGGTAAATTTGGGTGGGGTAAAGGAGCTAAAATTGGTCTTTGTAGCTTAATTAGGGTAGCTAAAGTACGCCTAGCTCAATTTAGAACTAATTACAGTATGCCGTGTGTGAAAATGCAGAGTTTCCGGGGCGAAATAGACCCGGTAGGATCCGGGGCACGGAACGGTACCGAATTGGCCCAACGGATGGGTCCGCTCCGTTGTCTGAGCAGCCCTCGGGCATGCACTTCATCGCCTCGCTATTCTGCAAGGCAACTGTTAGAGTGCATTGCCTGCTGATTGTCTTGCATTCCGGTTGTGATACTTATTCGCGATCAGCGAGTTAGTCGAAAACTGCCACACCGAAGTGATGGGAAATTGACTCGTAACAGTTGCCTAGTTGGGAGAATCGCGTAGAGATGAAATCGCGCGAACTATGCCCCGAGGCCTTAGGAAGTTGTCCTAAACCATGAGAACCCGATTCAAAAAGTTCAATCGCAGCAAGCCGCGCTCTAACTCAATGCCAGACAAATTCCCTTCGTGCGAAGCTAATATTCAGCACATGTCAGGGCACCCAAAAAAGGTTGAAAGCTTCACTATCTTCCGAGTTTTGTTAGAACGACTGAAGAGCTAGAGTGCTTTTTATCGCAGACTTGCTCGGCATGAATAGCTTGATAATGATTATGAAAATACTATATCCTGGATTTCCCGGAAAGAATAATATTATAGCTTCGATGAACCAGAAATGATACATGCGCTCTGATTGTTGCTCTTTATGTTTCTCACAGCGCATGAAATTTACGAAAGAAGCCCTATCATCAGGTGCATTCAGATCGGCTTCTTGGCTTTCTTTTCAGAAATAAGCGTTAGCGAAAAAATTTGTTACGTTTTAAACATTTTTGTGGGCAGCTGCGTGTTGTGGTGCTTCTTTGAAGAAATCGCCCATCGAACTTCTGACAGACGGGAAAGTCGCATCAAAATTATCAAGAAAAGAATAAGCTAGTAAAACTGTTAGTTTAATAAATATTTGGCTAATCTGCGATATGAGCATTTTGCATGCAGTTTCAGCGCCCTTCTTATTTGCAAACCGTAAATTGTACTTGAAAAACTCGCTTCCCACCTACACGAAAACCTTGCCAGCGAACAAATCTGTGAAAAACTTACAAACATGCACTATGTGAGCACATGGAAGGACGGCATTGTAATCAAAGACGCTCAAAGGTCTTTCGCAGATCCCACAAGGTTGTTGCTTTGTGAGAAATTTTCGATAAAATAGCACATCAGAACAAAGCTGGACCTGCTGTCGTTTTGGACGACATTTCTAAAAGTTGTCATTGAGTTCTAGGAATGGTTTGCTGGACACTGAAGCGGATACCTGATAAGTAGTGAAATTCACATCTTCTTCAAGAGATAGAGAGAATTGCGGTGCTAGGTGCGTTAAGGAGGTTTTCTTATCCGTACCATAATAAGAAGTACTAGCATCTTTCCCTGCTCCTAATCGTGTTACTGGTATAGCTCCGATGATTTCTGTTGTTCCGAATAGCAATTTGGGGGATATGTGTGTCGGAACTTCGAACATGTCCAAGGTAGTTTGGCATTAACTGTCCTTGGGAGAGCTTCTCATCGAAATCGATCTGTAAGCTATTTGGTTATTATATGAAGCTTACGAAAAGAGATTTACATTTGGATTTTAATGGTGTTCCTACAAGGACTTTAGCGACTGCCTTGCAAAGATAGAAAATCGAAATGGAGTAATCACTCCCTAGAATTTAAAAGCCTCACGATTACTTCATCTTAAAATTCAAACCTTAACATCAGATATCATTTTGAGTAACATAGCAGCGTTGTCATTGGCTATTAGCTTTCCAGGGGCGGTATGCATCAAACTCACGTTTTGAAGTCGGGCGATCATATATCACGGGAAACGGGAGATTGATGCATACCGCCCCAGGTAAGAATCACATGTCCTACTCGCTTAGATGTCCCACTGTAATATGAAACTTTTGTGAATCGACCTTTGTCCCAAGGGGGGTGATCAGCATGCTCGATTACACCCCTGTGCCAAATTCCAGCCCCCTAGCTCAAATTTTCAAAAAATCGATAAAATCGATAAAAGTAATGGACGATCTTGAAAACTAATATTGTATTCGTAATCTGCATGCTCGATTACCCCCCTGTGCAAACTCCCAGCCCCGCAGGTCAAACTTTACAAAAAAAATCGATAAAATCGATAAAAGTAATGGACGATCCTGAAAACTAATATTGTGTTCGTAATCAGCATGCTCGATTACCCCCCTGTGCAAACTCCCAGCCCCGCAGGTCAAACTTTACAAAAAAATCGATAAAATCGATAAGAGTAATGGGCGATCCTGAAAACTAATATTGTGTTCGGAATCCCCATGCTCCTTCCCCCCCCCCCCTGTGCCAACTTCTAGCCCTGTAGGTGAACTCTGCAAAAAAATCGATAAAAATCGGTAAAATCGACATTGATCGATAACGAAAAGTGGACTGTGACACCCGCCGGGGCCCGAAGTGTATGTGTGCCAAGTTTGGTCCGGATACGGCGGAGCCGGGTAAGCCAGCTAGTTACGAAATAACGCTGCTCACTCTTAAGAGAAGCTACCTAACTTAGCTCGGCCTTTTGGCAAGAAACATATATATTTGAATCGGCTTCAAACGCTAATTCTAATTACCAGTGCGTCACCCCTGCTTCGCAGAGGCTCGCACTGGTTCTACTATCCCTACTCGTTCTCGCATAATGATGGCATTGAAACTCACCGAGCAATGCCTACTATCATGAACAAAATGTAAACAATTACTCATTCCGAAAGCATTTCATGTGAAATCGGTGATTTCGCGTGAATGAAATTTTTTTGCAGGAGAACAAAGCAAATTTTGTACGTTTTTAATTTTCCCACAGTCTTGACAGTTGCCATAAGAACAGTAGTCACCATAAGCTACATTTAGGTGCAAAAATCTCATCAAATGCTCTGGTAAAAGCTTGGCAAAATGACCATTTACGCAACCAATACTTTTTGGCGCCGTTTTTGTAAAGTAGTGGACTTTTGATCAATTTTTTGGGCCTAAGTTCATGGTTTGCACATTTACTTGCCATAAACATCCACGAGCCTGCAAAAAGTGGAATTACGGACCCAATTTTGGGGACGAAAGGCCAGGTGGGTCCGATTGACGCGCATTTTTTGAGGGATCCGCTAAACGGATCCGCTCAAGCTTTGATATAGTGGACTCTCATGTTGGTAGCATGCGCTGTGCAAAATTTGGGCTTAAGATGTTGGCTGGCAACCGTTCCACGAATTTCGTGACACAGACAGACACACACACACACAAAAACACGTAAACATCCTTAGCCCGTTATTATAAGTTATGATGATACTATTTCTAGCTGTCGCGCACCATTCCGAAGCGAGTTGTAGATTTTTTTTCTGCGCAAAATGGGTATACTCACTGACTCACTGGCATCATCATCTATGCGTTAGAAGTACACTTGCGTTAAGCTTCTTTTTAGTAAGAAAAGATTGGATATGCGTTATTTCGATATCTCAGCACCTTTTTCTTCCCAGTCTTTCCGTGTTCAGTAGTATGCTGATTCGGGCAGAAAAGCCCTCAACAAGTTTTGGAAAGGTGCGCGACAGCTATAGAAATAGCATGTTTGGAATCAGCGTTCAAAGCTGATTAAGAATATATTTGTCAATTGCCAAAAGGCCGAATTAAGCTAGGTAGCTTTTCTTTCAGTCTTACTACTGAAAAGAGAGAGCAAATTTGAGGTTTGTTGAATGAGCAAATATGCTAAAGACGACGATATGCTTGAGAGGCTTGTCTACATATTGCATATGTAGGCCGTAGCACAGGCTTTCCTATTTTACACGCTGGTTTGTGTCTTCCGCAGTTTCCTCGTTAGTCGGTTTTGGAGATTGCAAGAATTACTTGCAGAGGGCGCATTCAGCTAAATTCTTAGCTGGTACATCTAATCAAAAGCAGTCATCCCTTTTCGTTGATTGATTCGTTGAGGACATTCGCATTTTCTTAAAAAAGAAGGCACTCTACTACTTGTACTTGAACTTGCCGTTTAAAGACAGGCATATATAGTTGGGATCAGCTTGGAACGCTGATTCCAAATGTGCTGATTCTGGCTTCGGCGCATGATTCCAAAGCTAATTATTCTTTGTTCTACGCAAAATGTGTATGCTCATCTACACCTGGCATTATGATACGATTAGCTGAGAGCTAATACATAGCACTAAGTTTTTTTAGATGACGAAAGACTTGATCCGATGTTATTTTAACATCAGAGCACCTTCTTTACGCAGATTCCTTTCTATAGACATCTTTCCCTGAGAGGTAGTGTGCTAATTTGACGCAGATTAAAGGTCATCGCTTTTGAGTAATACGCTGCAGCTAACAGCATATTTTAGGTCACCCTTTCAAGCTAATTCAACTCTGTCTTTTTCAAAGGCCAATCTATGAGGATGTTCACTAAGTTTTGACTGAGTCCGTAACTTTTCACTTTTTGATATTGGCGCGCTCAATTGACATTGTATAGATTGCCGTGTGTGCTATAGATTGGCACAAGCCGCTCGCTTGCTGATGACAAAGTAGAAATCCGAGAGTTTTTCGAAAATTGATGAAGCTCGAAGATTTATGGGGTTTTAAGTGAAGATGAGCCAACCGATCATGCATAACAATCCGAAAGTGTGCATGAATTGTTGCTAGAGGTTGAGTCATCTAGCGCAGTGAGGAAGAAAGGGAATTCGAAGAGTCAGTCAAGTCAAGATTTGGCGCTCTCACAAAGTTGAACGAGCCGCGGTACGCAAAGCTGCTTAAAGACAAGCGCCAATCATAGGAGTCGAAGTCTCAGAATTCGCCAAAACTTTGCATGATGGGGTTATTTGCAATATCAATATCATAATCATTCATCAAATTAACGCCTCCTTTCTTGTTTAGGTTGAGACCCCATACCGTAAACCTATCGTAACCTTGCAAAAAAGCTCCTACCCAAAACCGGTGTGGTGCAAGAGGAACGATAGCAATTGCCAGCCGCTGCTGACAATGCAAAATTTGCCTCAAACTGCGCTGATTTCAGAATTATAAATTTGAGTGAAATTAGAATAAATGCTTGACTTGGCGAGTTCTGCTCAGAGTCTAGTGATAAGTGCAGTTTGATAATGTTATTGCAAAAAAAAAACTGGAAATTCTTGAAATTTCACCTTTGAAACTTTTTTGATATTTATAACCTATTTTCACTCTCATTTCCAAGCAAACAGATTCTATCTCATTCTCCTGTTCAAATGAAAGAGTGATAGGAAGAAATGCTCTAGATTTCTGCGTGCTGATGGACAAAAATGACGGTAAAAGATGCGCGAGTCATTGACACCCACCAGCTATTGTTCCTCTTGCTCGCCACCCTGCAAAACCAATACCGTTTTCGTGATCAGCATGTCAGATGACCCATCTAGGCAAAGTAAAGCCAATTTTGTATTAATTTGTAATCCCCCCCCCCATAGCATATGCCTACCGTAACCCTCTCTGCGACGTCAGAATTTTGCAGAGTTGTGGCTGCGCTTGTAGCTTACGTCACGACCCACATGATGGTGAAATGAGGGCGTATTATGCAAAGTGAGAGAAGTTATAAAAGTAGTTGAGAACTTTTACTGTAGAACTTCAATTATCTAATCATTCTCATGCTTGCGCTTTCATCGCACTTCATCAGATTTGCAGTTTAATGTGAAGATTTCCACATGCAAAATCAGGAATCATTTTATTAAAATACATTGTAAGAATATTTCGAAGTGATTTTTTTAGCACAAATAGTCAATGACCATAACATCTTATTTCTTTCGCTTCTTCTTCCCGCGCTTCCCTCTTATTTTCCTCTTTGTCATCGGATCTTTTGGTCCAGTCAATATCAGTACAATAGCCAAAACAACTAGAGATACGAATATTACACACAGACAAACGAAGATTATTATCATGATCCTGAAATAAATACTTTTGATTAGCTGTAGATAGTGCAGGAGTTTTCATAACGTGTCGGCTCGCTCTGCCGCTTTCTCCTCTTCCTCCTCTTCTTTATAATATTTCTTCCGGATAATCTGTTCTGAATATGAATATTGGCTAATACTATTCAAAATAGATCATTCAAGCAACAGAAAGGAATCGCATGACTTACTTTCAACCTGCGGAGTTTGCGGACCTTTGCGTGAGAATTGCAATTTTCCCATTTCCTCCTCCAAATCAGTAGTAGTGCTTGGCATCTCACCTGCATAAAATCTCGGATAGGCGAAAGGAATCAGGATAATCAGAAGAGTGAACGTACTAGTCATTTCAGTTGTGGTTGACGGTGGTGTAGTCGTAGTCGGGTAGGCTACTGAAAACAACCGCTCTAGAATCTATCAAACCCGCAGGAAACCAACCATAGTATGCTTTCAAGAGGCATCTAGTTTCTTCGCTGGTCGACTTGTAATTTTTCGACGATTCCCACATTTTCTATGAAAAAAATATAGCGAGGTTAGGCGAGTTAAAGGCAGCGTACACCCAAAATCTAAGTTGCCTAATTTTCTAGATTTTTCTACACCGTGTATATACTGGGCCCAAATAAGACCAACTGCGTTGGTCCGGTCTCCCAATGTTGCTTCTGAGCGGAGAAAACCCCCCTCAATTTTCTTTCACGCCGCCCCTTTTCTTTCGCTCCGCCTCCTCCGGACGAATCCATAACAGCGTAAGCTGCAATTGCAGTTGCAGTTGCTGTTGCAACATCTGTTGCATTTGTTTTGGGTGTACGCTGCCTTTAAGGCCCTCGTACCTTAAAATCTTTCATATCCCCATTACAGTAACTGAAATCACAGTTGCATTTTAGAGAAAACAAATCGCTTTCGCATCCTTCTGAGTGTCCGACCTGAAGTCAATCTTCTTACTATGATAAGCAAAAGTTTCCTTTTGAAATCACAATTTTAACTTTCACATATTTGCAATCGGTAGTGATGCGTTTCCTAGTTCGAGTATAAACAAATTTCATTTGATCGTATAATGAAAGTCCATAAAAAAGCTGACTACTCCTCATAGAATCAAGATTTTATTTTGCGCAAAAACTTAGTGGCTTAGCAAATAAATTTACTCGGTGTGTAAACCGAACCTAGTCCCGGCGTGCAGCACATTTTCTACGCCGAAAAATTTGCTCTAAAATCGCTCGCGCAAACCAATTTCACTCGTGCTCGGTTGATTTGCACTTTTCCTCTGAACTTGGAAGTGAAGGGGTTGCAAATGTTCGCTTCCTAACGCGCTCTCTAGGTGGATTCGGTATTAGTGTATCGAATAACTCCAGGCACAGAAAACATAGGTCGCAGATCTGCCAAGCTACTGCCTTTAAGTGAAAAGAATCCACATGCAAATAACCCATAGATGTTATTACCGTAATTTCAGACTATCTCTGACGTATGTCTTCAATCAATGGAGTTTTATATATGCGCTTTGTTCACTATTACAAAACTGAAACGTTGGGAAGGGAGCTTCTGCAGGATTTCATGTTAGACTGCGAAAAAGAAAACTTCCGCAGAACTTCTCACAAACTCTGCGAAAGTTTCCGAAAAATGCTAGCAGTTCCCAGCACTTTGACCTGCCAGTATCGCGGGTTTCTGCATGTGTTTCATGCAGGGCTCGGCACGAGGTGGCTAGATGAAAATGGAAAAAACGAAGTCCCCCTTGACTTTTGGGAATTTTTACGAAGTCCCCTTTGACCCTCAACCAAATTTCCTCTAAAAACCTGAAAAATTCCCCAAAATCCCCCAAAAAACGAAACGTCGACTAAAAAAAAAAGGTCGCCGTCGCCAATTTTCCGTGTCTCTTCGGTCACAAATACGAAACCCCCTTTGCTTTTCGTCCCAAAAACGATATCCAGCTTGCTTGTAAGCCACCTCGTGCCGAGCCCTGGTTTCATGATGTTGTCTCGCCAACAACTAAAGTGCATTGTCGAACATGTAATTCGTAAGGCCTCGGGCAGAGTTCACGCGATTTGATCGTCGCGATTCAATCGCGACAGACAGCTGTTGCGAGTTCATTGCATGCCGACCAGCTTGCATTTCGGTTGTGATACTTTTCCAGCCCGAAATTTTTGAATGTAAATTGAAAATGCATGGAAATCGCGACGATCAAATCGCGTGAACTCTGTTCGAGGCCTAAGGCCCCGGTTAGACTTCACGCGACTTAATCGTCGCGATCTAATCTCCAAGATTTCCATTCATTTTCATTTCACATTCAAAAATTTCGGGCTGGAAAAGTATCACAACCGAATGCAGGTTGATCGGCATGGAATGATGGTGCAACAGTTGTCTCGTCGCGATTCAGTCGCGACGATCAAATCGCGTGAAGTCTGCCCGCTTAAGGCAGAGGATGGTAAGTGAATCTTACAGTCATTAGAGCAGTGATCAAATCTCGCTTAGGTGTTCTCTTTCACCGTTGCGGTTCGCATTTTCGAAACTTCTGCAGCACGTCTACAGAACTTTCGCAAGCGTTCTGCGGAATTTGTCTGAGACTATATTTGGCAGTTGTAAACTTCAAGTCTGCGGCAAGTCAAAAGAGCTTCCTTAACCCATTGACGACGACGCCTAATTTTGCGCGGCGGCGCTGTGGGACGACGCGATTTTGCACAACACATTCAGTGTGGGAAGGTTTCGTGCTTATTTACGAAATGCAACATTGTTTTGTAAACAACCATTAACATTTTCTTGAACGACAGAGCCTATAGGTCCTAAGAATACAAAAAATTGGAAAAAATATTCATATGTGGAAGAAATACTAGACCTGCAAATAATACGACTTTGCGAGAGGTGTGGGCCACCGGGGGTCCACATCGTCCGTGGCAGCAAAAAGCGCGTAGGCCACCGGTGGTCCACATCGTCGTCAATGGGTTAATGATAGTCGGTAAGTTTGTGTCCTAGGACCCTTTCACGTAATACAGTACCTGGTCGAGGCATGTCTCACGATAGCACGCTTTGCAATTGCCATAAAAAATGGGCACAACCAGCTTTGACCCCATCCAGAGTTGCTCGACGACCTGTCAGATGTTCCTGTGCCTGTCACATCTGACATGCTTGCTGTAGCCGTTCATTTTGCAGACTTCACGCTAGATGCTTACTGAACTAACGTATGTGGAAATATTTCCATGCAGGAACCTTTGCGCGTTCTCTATGTAGCTTGCAGCTGACATACTGGAAACGACTCGCCTTTTCATGTGAGTATACTGATACCCTAACTCTTCTTGAACATGGAAGCGATAAAGACATTGCGCATACGTAGTTTTCTCTATGATCCTCCTGCAATCGAAATCTTACTACTTAGAATGCAATGTAACGCCATCGCTAACTTCATCTAACGATTTTTTCTTTCCCAATGAGCCGTGGTAACATTTTATGCAATTTATATCGCACACAGTTAGTAAAACAATAATAGCTGAGTAGAATTGGTACAAACTGTTAGCAGCTGAGTGCTAACCCACTTAGAATCCTGAAACCGCTCGACATGAGCCCATAAGTAAAAAGTGAACCTGCCTTCTTCGACAGTGTTTTTTTAGAATGTCTGAGGATGATTACAGTCTAGAGTCTATTTGTAAATTGCTTGAGTTTGCTTGAGGTGTCGACTCTGCGCTGAATTGCGGAATTTCGGCACCGTAAGCACACTATCTTCAGCGGAAAACTACTAGAAATACAGAACTTTTGACGAGATGGTGCTAATGCTCTGCGCAAAGTGATGAAGTTTTGCATTTGGATTTGAAACAATTTTTACTTAGATTCTTTTACACGTTGTGCAAGCCAAAGGCATTATGCTTCATGTGCGATAAAGGAGGGATACTTCAAGCGCTTTAGAAATGACTCAAATTCGAACCTTGCTTCTTTGTTGCTCTGCCAGTCTCCCGAGATTTTCCTTCAACCACAAATTTGCCTATGTCCTGGGCGCTAGCTTACAAGGGAAGTGTCAGAAGTCGCAGTGGCCTTTTGATATGGGATGGGTACCATCTTAAGCAGCTTGAAATGCTGATTCCAAAACAAGCTTTCTTAGCTGCACAACTGATCTGGATCGCGAGTTATGGGCATTTTAAAAATTAAATTTTACATTGTTTGAAGTACTCTGTGATCACGGGAACCTTTCAAATGCTTGTTTAAGCACCACAGCATGACTTTGATGAAAGCGTAGGATTACGTTAAACATTGATGGACTGTTTCATCTATGCTTGAGCCCAAAAAAATGTTCGCTTTAATTTTTGGCTATTCTCAGCATTGTAAATTTCCCGCAAATCAAATTCAATAACTCTCGTCCTAGATTAGTTCTGCAGCTAAGAAAGGCTGTTTTGAAATCAGCATTTCAAGCTGCTTCAGATGATACTTATTTCATTTCAAAAGGCCACTGCGAGTTCTGACACTTCCCTTGTTAGGAATATTCCTCTTTGTATTGTAATGTACGGCTTTCCGATGGAACTAAATCTACTTTGATTTGCAAAATGTTTCTAATGGAGGTTATTGTTTCCTTGTTCACTATCACCGATTGGGAATATTGAGATCAAAAGTGATTAGTCTTACGTCCTTGTGTTCTTTCACTTTCGACATCGATTGAGTTCATTGGCGTAGGCATTGCTATGACCGAGGAACTAAGGTTTTATTGTAAGGGCGACCATCAAGTACAATGCTTGCAAGATGTCAAGAGCACCCAAAATAATAATTTATTTTGTTGCACCAATTCATTATTCTATTTTGATTATACATATACAAACACAACTGCAAACAATGGCAAGAATTCAACAATGACAATTCAGTAAGGCAAGGACAAGCTGACTGAAAATTATACTTGTAGCTGTTCGTAGTTCAAACACCTCCACGTCAAACGGAAACCAGTGCCGTCATTCTCTGTTATTCCATCCGATTTGAATGTGAATTTCATGTATCGTTCAGCACCTGGCTCCATCTCCAAAGATATGGGAGCTTCCTAAAACAAATTTAGTCAGCAATAGAGTTAGTGATTTGCTATAGTGACTCACGTGTGAACAGGATCGCACTCGGAAAGAACCTTTCCCTCCATTGGGATCTCTCGGATTTCCTGTCGATATCTCGATTTCAAGATACTCCTCTGCGAATAGAATTTTTAGTGATTAAGCTATCAAATGGTGATCAAAACACGGACCTTGACTAAGGCAATCAGTTCCTTGAGGAGCTTTGGCTATTTCCAGAGCGATTAATTCTACCAAACACCCATGCCCATTAGGTGGCATGATGGTCCACCTGTAAGAAATTCTCTAATCGAGTATCGCGGTGCTTCTTGGATATTATAGAAAAACGAAAGAAGACGGTTTTCCCGTTATCAAGACCATTTTGTAGAAGTTTTTGCTCCTTTTCTTAAGTCAAATTTGGTCATAACCAGGGTTGAGCAAGAGGTCAGGCACAAGTCTTTCCAAAACGACCCCCCCCCCCAGTGAAAGCCCCTAAACGACCCCTCTGCTTCACCTCCAGGACCTCATGCTGTGATAATTCGAAGAGATCAGCCGTTTTTGGGAGGTTCTTGTTTTTTGGAGGTCTGTAGGTCGACTTTCTGCGATTGCACAGCACACGCAACTTGACGGCAAGTTTTGGATTTTGGATAGCCCTACTTTTAGAGCTATAATTCCCACAGGGGTGTATTGTTTGGCTCCAAATTTGCAGTATTGCAAGAAGAGGCTTTGAGTTCAATACTCATAGCAGAAATGGAGCGATTTTTAGATTTTGAAAACAAGTTAATCGGGTCAGGCGCAACCCCTCAAAAGCTCAGGCGGCCTGACCTTTTGTGGGGTTGCGCCTGACCCGATTAATTTTATCATTGAAGAAGCTTTTTTATTCAAGTTTTATGTGAATCGCTAGCACAACCCTCGAAGATTCCACAGTAAGTGTTTGGACTTAATTCGACTTGTTTCGGCCTTGTGGTAATCCGTGGAGTTGAAGTAGTCATGGCGAAAAACGCGCCGGTCGAAATTTTGGCATTATTTCTAACTCCACTATTTGCAAGCGATACAAAGCGCGATTTTTAGCCTAGACTAGTAGGGAACAATACTTTGTTACGAGTACAAAAAAATTGACTTTTCTCACTTTTGAAAACAAGTTAATCATGTTTGAAAATCACGCTTTTTAGTCGTTGAGAAACACTAGATAACGCAGTAAATAATGGTTTGCAGGGCTCATAGAGGTAATTTGACGTGCTCGGAAATGATACCCATTTCACACAGCAAGCTTCTTTGATGAATCTATAATATGTCAAGGTAGAAGATGAAGATTTGAGTTTTGGCCGAAACTTCGATTGTGGAATCAATCAGTATGCTGTTTAAGACTGTTCATTCCTTCAGTACTGGTGAGGTCGCGATATCCACTAAACTAGCGCTTTTCTTTTTCACCTTAATCGTAGTACCTCCTCAATCGAACGAATTCGATTCCTAATCACGACCCCCCCCCCCTCTGTCTTACCCCAGTACGACCCCCCAGGTCGGGCGCGCCTGACCCCACGCTCAATTTTGGTCATAACTTCAGAGGAAGGAGCGTCAGCCTTCTGTCGCATGTCAATAAAAAGCGAACATGGCATCTACATGTTTAGCAGGTTTTACCAATAGTTTGTTTAGCCTATCATTGTAAGTTCGATTTGTTCTTTAATCAATTATAATTCCGTTTTTTTCGAAAGTTTTGAAAATGAACATCAACATTATGAGAATATTATCCTATTTATTTACACGTTAAGTTTGCCCCAAACAAAGAGATGAGCTATTGTGTAATTATCTCAGCGGCGAACCAAGCGGCAGCCAGTTACTCTGAGCCATCATTTATATTCTTTCCTGGTTAAATTCGCATGTCGGAAACAATTTAGAGAGGGGCTATTTTCAATTGATAAAAGAAACCAAGTTGTTTTAAGAGAAAAAAGCGGTGAAAAAAACGGATAAACGGACACTTTTTTGTTGTTTATTATTATTTTATTCTTATTGTTCTCCCTAGTAGAAAACAGCCGAACAGAAAAATTTGAAAAAAAATGTCAAATTGAATGCCTAAATATTAGGTTGTCCCGAAAGTTTTGTCCGTTTTTTTTCATTGCTCACCAAAACTCACAAAACACCGGTCCATAGACAACTCAGGTACCATTTGATTCAGATTTTTGTCTTCTTTCTTACAGTTATATCTGCTCTCTGATGTACCCTGTCTTTGCAATCGCCATGGCTTTTTGAGCAGTTCGGCAGTAACGCCAAATCTTTCCCGAATTTTAAAAAATTTTATCCTGATGCTTTCGAAGAGCGCTGAAAACCGTTATAAAGGGCAAACCTTTGGCTACATTGCTTCAGTTTTAGATTGCATGGACCATGTTTAACGAGTCCGTTATAATTATTTAAAAAAAACCGCGGCTTTTTGATTGTACCATGTAAAAGTACCGAAAATTCCAAAAGCTGCTTTTTCAAAGCAAATTAAACTTGGTTATGTTGCATAAAAAATGTTTAATAAGAATCATGTCTCAGTTGGCAGAAACTTCAAAAGCTTTCATGTATTTGCTGCAGTTGCGTGTCTCATGACGTTGCCAAAAATCGAGAACTTCAAAGGAATAATTTTTTGAAGCTAAAAACATCAGATTGTGAGAATCTAAAAATATCATCTTGTAGTCCGAGAAAACTGCTCTATTTGATACATACTTAACACTTTCCGAAACTTTGAAATGAAATTTTCGAAAATTAGCCGAATTTTGAGCAGAAAAAAAAGACGGGTGGAGAATTTTAGCAATTATCAAAAAAGCATACAAGACTGTGGTTCGAAAATGTATCCATAATAAAGAGAAGGAAAACTGCATTGAATGCATTTTGAAACCATTCAGTTGTTTATTGTTTGTGGTTTTATAGTGGTTTGAAAAAACGGACAAAACATTCGGGACAACCTAATATGTTAATTTTTATAATAACACGTGGCAGGGAGACAGTTCTCATGGAAACTATGGAAAAAACTTCTAGGCCAAAGCACCTATTACATGCATCTTCAAAAACTGGGTTCGAATAACGGAAAAGTACCCAAAAGACTGCTATAGCTGACTGCGCGGAATCGCCCAGGCTGAAAGCCCCGAGCGTGTCTCCTGCGGGCTAACATTGACAATCGCATGAGTCATCATAGCGCCCCTATTCAACAGCCGCGTTGCAGGCACGCTCGCATGCGTTCACCCTATAGCGATATGAGCGACTACCTGCAGTCGACTTTATCTGCGCAATAGCGACGAAATCCGGCTCTATTGTACCGTTACACGCTACCATAAGCCCTGATAAAGTTTGAGAAAAATACGCTACGGTGGTATACGGTATATTTCACTGGTGCAAAGGGACCTACCCTTTGATTCAAGTGGACTGACGGCTGGAAGGCGGGGCTTTGTAACCTAATCAAGGCTAGAGAATGATCAAAGAACACGCGCCGGAGAGAGACGCAGACTGCGCCACGAGCGCTAGCGGCCTTAATTAGGTCACAAAGCCCCGCCTTCCAACCGTCAATTCAGCTGAATCAAAGTTTCGTTTGGATAGTGAGCATGCGTAAATTGCACATAATGATGCGAATATGTTGCAAAATCAAATAATGAGTCTCAAAAATAACTAACGAAGTTTTTGTGGAAGTATTGTAGCCTCTTGGAAAACCAATGTTTGTAATAGCCCCTTGTAAGTCATGGGAGGGAGCAAAATCGATGGTACCATCTGAAATGCACGATCTATTTTTGGACGATCACAAACTATTACTTGAAAGAAAAAGCTAACCATCATGCATTTTTCCAGTAAAATAGCTTAGATCATATCCTTCTGTGGCCATGTTGTGGTCTGTTTGCATGAAGACCTAAGAAAAGCGTACGGTTCGTAAAAAAACCTTTGGTATCGGCTATCGTACCTCAACGCTGTTACCCCATGAGAAGTACGTCGATGGCAAGCCTCGTCCGCAAATTGGCCCTGTGGAGTTCCTTCCAGGTTCACTTATCTATAAGCAGTATTCATATGAAACACGTGCGCCCTTTTTGCACCGCTACCGTACTACAGTAAACCACTGGAAAATCGATGAGTTTAGCCTACACCGGTGAGATTTTGTAAGTAGATGTGTAATGAAGCAATGTATGGTAACTCTCATAATAAAGCGGTTCAAGATTCCACTGCGTTACGGTAGCATACAGTATACGAGTACAAAAGTGCCGCATCTTAATTAGCCTGCCAAGAAACGATTCGAAAGCTTAAGTTACCTTCAGAAAGTCGAAGTCGCAAGATCTCATAAACACTCGTCGTCGCCAATTGTACAACGCTAGACGTGAACCATTAGTACGATAGAAACTTATACGCCCTCGTTCAAAATCGAAACTTCTGGAAAAATATTAACTTTGGGTTCACACTAGCCAAGAATTTGACATGTGCTTACCTGAACACAATCAAAATTCGTTTATGAGCTGGTGCTTCCAACTTCGTAGTGCATGTCGAGTTGTGATCGTAAGGATTCGGAAAGTTCGGACTTGTAAATCTTCCGGATGGCACATCCTGTGTGATTATGGTGCGATTGCAACCTTGAAAAACGATTAATTTTTTTTAATTTTCGAATTTCCGGCCGAAAGTACCGTCAAGTAGATGGTAAGACATTGTGAAACGGGCACCATCCGTATCGCTTATTATCGCTGAGGTTGTGATCTGGAAAATTGTAATCAATAAAATATGGAAAACGGGAGAAGGGATGGAGGAAGGGGTGGGGAAAGGAGAGAACTGCGATATACATGAGTTATAAAAACGACTAAATTTAACCTGGAAATGACGACGTATGCCATGCCTTTTTTCAAATTTCATAGAAGCTTCCAAGAAACCGGAAAATGTCCAAAAATGTATAGGCTGCTGCGTGACGAAGGCGCAATATCTTTGGGCGCGAACGTGGGTTTATTAGCCGCAGAGCGCAGGGAGCGCAAAATTATGATGAAGATACGCGCGCATAGCGTTCGCGCCCGCTCAACTCTGCGCCCTTGTCCTGCAGTAGCCTTTACTGACCGGGCTGATGTCAAACCCCAAAATCCGAAAAAAATCCTTCTTCCTCCTTCTCCCATCCATACATTTTCCGCAACCTCTCATTTCCTTTCAAGAAATCACTTACTTGTACAGCCATTGTATTCGATATATAAGGTGGGAATGGCGTATTTCCGCAAATTCGGAAAGTCTAAAATAGGATTTTTTTGTACAAGCAGAAACATGTCAACAAATACCTTTCGCTGTGAATTTTCTCGAGCACATGCTGGATGTTGACATTTAGAAATCAAGCCAACATCACGAATTTCTATGTATGCATCCGAACAATCACCATCAGTCGTTGGAAAATGTATCGTACTGAAGAACACAATTTTTTGAATTTTTCATTCTCTCAATTCATTGCGAAATAAAAAATGTTGTAGAAATACCTGAAGTGTATCCAAATAGGCACTTGTGATTGCGACTGAATTACCCACTGACATCGTTGATTAGTTTGACCCGCACGTTTGTCTAAAAAGAGGCTTAAAACTGTCTTTTATTGCACTTTACTAAGCGATAAAAACACCAAACCTCAGAAAGGGGCGTGGCAGGGGCGGAGTTAGTCACATTCAATAAAATTTGAGTCTATCACACACAACCTTTGCAACTTTCTTTGATATACGAAAAAATGTATTTCAAAGAGCCGAAAAAGGATCTGCGAAAGATAAGCGCGATTCAAAAACTAGAATAGATTTGGTCTAACTGGTCCCGCCCAATTTCCCCGCTCGCCGCCTCCCTTACTATACTTTCTCGAAGCTCCAATGATTATCTATTAGGTTGTCCCAAAAGTTTTGTCCGATTTTTTTATCGCTCACTAAAACTAGCAAGACGCCGATTCACGGATGGCTTAGATACCATTTGATTCAGATTTTTATCCTCTTTCTTACAGCTACATTTGCTCTCTGATCTACCCTGCCTTTGCAATCCTATCGCCATGGATTTTTGAGCAGCTTAGCAGTCACGCCAATTTCCTGAATCTCAAAAATTTTTATCCTGATGTTTTCACAGAGCGCTGGTAACTGCTATGTAGAGCAAACCTTTGGCTAAATTGCACTTATTTTAGGTTACATTGATCATGTTTACTAAGTCCGTTATAATTATTTATGTAACAAAAACCGCGGCTATTTGATAACGTTTACCGCGCGAAAGTACCGAAAATCCCAAAAAGCTGCTTCAAAGCAAATCAAACTTGGTTATGTTGCATAAATAATGTTCAATAAGAATCATGGTTCAATCACAGAAATTTCAAAAGCTTCTGTATATTTGCTGCACTTGCGTGTTTCACGAATTGGCCAAAAATCGAGACATTCGAAAAAAAAATTTTTACGCTAAAAACAGCAGACTGAGAAAATATAAAAACATCGTCTTGTAGCCCGAGAATTGCTCTGTTTGATCCATACTTAACCTTTCCCGGAACTTTGGAATGAAATTTTGAAAAATTAGCCTAAATTTGGACGGATAAAATTGACGGGTGGAGAATTTCGGCGATTATCAAAAAAAATCATTATCCGTGAGAAAGAGAATTAAAAGCTGCATCGAATGCATGAAACTCATTCAGATCCTTTTTGTGCGTGGTTTTATAGTAGTTTTACAAAAAGGACAAAACTTTCGGGACAACCTAAAATACACTTTAGTACCTTTAGTTCCTTTACTTTCATAGCTATGAATTTGTGGTTCGTTCGTTGCTATAAGCCAATCTCCACAGTCGGCTGTAATAGGATAACTACCGCAAGCCTTAGATGTGCATGTAAAACTCTCACGTTCTATGGCTCGGTACAGCAATTCAAAGCCAGTTCCTGTTCCACTATGATCACTTTCGAAATAGACATGAGCTACTCTAAACCAGCGAAAAATACACCATGGTCTTTGAAGGCAGTGGGTTGGGAAAATGCCATTACGAGCTTTCCATCCTGCATTTTTTAACTTTTCAGCATAGTCTCTGACACAGCGGATCCAGAAGCGTACGTATAAAAGCTCGCACTTGCAATTTTCCCAAGCCATTGCCTTTGAAGGGCCACCGTGACATTACCGTAACCTACCTATGTGAAGAGTGATATGTCAGTGGCAATTTTGCGCCTACCGTATCCTCACATAAATTGCTGGCTAGAATGGGTGAAAACGACTTGTAGCCATCGTAAATCTGCATTCATGTAAATTGTTAACTTTGAACAAACAAATTCCAGATCTACCGTAATCCAACCCACCGAAAGCGTATCTACGCAATGGATATGGTTCGCTTCCAATCCAGGGATGTCTTCTAGTTCTTCAGTGTCTAGCTTCGTGATTTGCAGCTCAAGCATAGTCTTCTCTGGCCCCACAATATTCCATCCACAATGAAGATTATGAATGTACTCGCCTGAAAATCAATGTATCGATTGTTACCATAACCGCGTGTAAAGAAAATAGTGACCTTTGGCGTCAAGAGGAGGTTTCAACGTTTTCCAATCTCCAGTTGCTTTGAGCGTTCCACCGCAACCAGATTTCTCTCCTAATGTTATAAATAAGAAAATTAGTGGAAGTTTGGTAAGTTCTACTCACCCAGAGTAGCTGTGATGACAATTTTGAACCGCCCTTCGTTGAGAGTATGGTCGGTAACGAAATGAACGAGCAGATTATTGGTTTTCGTGTATAATCGTCCTTTCGGCGTCCTGTTTTGGGAAGAAGATTCAGTAGTTTTCCACAGATTTGACCAGTAAATCTAGTGTTTTTGAAAAAAAGAGTGGAACGGGTACCCGTTTTGAGGAATAGAAGTGGTAATAACGAGCTGGCTAAATTGGCTCATAGGTGGCCTGAGAAGTTCAACTATTAAAAACTACTGTCCAGTACCGTACTCTTTCCGGACGGACTAAGCAGCTTATCCGCGTATGGTACCGGGTGAAAGCCAGGGTGAACTGAGAAAGAAATGGATCTTATGAGCTGCCGCTAGAACAATGCGTCAGTTAAAGGCAGTGTCGCGGCAAAATTTCGTTTTTTAGTTTTTCACATTTTCAGAGCCTTCTCGCCATAAAGAACCCACATCTTATAACGCATGAAAATGCGAAAACAAGCTTTTTTCGAAGCTTTTCAGGTCCGCATTCAGTGGAAATACGCGAGAAAAATCCGCGACCCACCTCTCGTTCCAGCCCCGCCCACTTTTTCACTGAATACAGACCTGAAAAGCTTCGGAAAAAGCTTATACTCGCCATTTTCATGAGCCAAGATATAGGTTCTTTATGGCAAGCAGGCTCCGAAAAGGCGAAAATCTAGAAAAAGAAATTCTGCCGAGAACTGTATTCAAGAACTCCCAATCGACTTCCACATGATAACTTTGGGTACTGGATTTACCTCAACGCCTTTAGGCATTGAGATAAAAACATCGAAAAATACTATTAGGTTGTGCCGAAAGTTTCGTCGGTTTCTTTCATCGATCACTGAAACTCGCAGAACACCAATCCATGGGCAAGCTAGGTACCATTTGATTCAGATTTTTATCCTCTTTCATAAATCTATATTTTCTCTCTGATTCACCCTGTCTTTGCAATGTTATCGCCATGGCTTTTTGAGCAGCTCAGCAGTAACGCCAAATATTTCCTGAATTTTAAAATTCTTTATCCTGATGTTTTCAAAAAGCGCTAGTAACGGTTATGTAGAGCAAACCTTTGGCTACATTTTATTCATTTTAGATTACATGGGCCACATTTACCAAGTCCGTTATAATTATTTATGTAATAAAAACCGCGGCTTTTTGATAACGTTTACCGCGTAAAAGTACCGAAAATCCCAAAAAGCTGCTTTTTCAAAGCAAATCAAACTTGGTCATGTTGCATAAATAATGTTTAGTAAGAATCATTTTTCAAATTACAGAAACTTTGAGAACATCCGTGTATTTGCTGCAGTTGCGTGTTTCATGACTTTGCCAAAATCGAAACCTCTTGAAAAATAATTTTTTTAAAGCTAAAAACAGCAGAGTAGGAGAATATAAAAATCAACCTTGTAGTCCGAGAGTTGCTCTATTAGAATAATACTTAATCATTTTGGAAACTTTAGAATGAAATTTTCAAAAATTAGCCGAACTTTGAGCAGATAAAATTGGCGGATGGAAATTTTTAACAGATATCGAAAAAAGCATACAAGATTGTGGCTCGCGAATGTATAAGAAAGAGAAGAGAAAGCTGCATCGAATGCATGTTGAAACTCATCCAGATGTTTATTGTGCGTGGTTTTATATTGGTTTGAAGAAACAGACAAAACTTTCGGGACAACCTAATATGTTACAAGAAGTTGACAGGATATTTTCAAAACTGATTGCTCAACAAATCCCGAACTGGAATGAGAAAAAACATATTTGCATACAAATGACGACGTGAATGCAGAATCCAAACTCACTGTTCTAATCCTCCACAGACTTTACCCAAGCTTGTACCATTTAGATCTACGCCATCAATTAGCTCGACCGAATCGAACATGCATTCATTAGATGCTTCCAACTCGAACTGTTGATATCTAGAAATTCTTTTTTCTTTCAGATTCCCAAAACAAGCGAGAAAAAGACGTACTTAACAGAAAGAACTCGATCCTGTGGAGCAGTGACATTCCAGACGCAGTCCAGATTATGAGCATAGTCTAATGGGAATGCTGGAGATGTGACAGTTGTAAAATAGCCAGTTTCCTCCGTCAGTTCGATATTACCACCACACTCTGGATTTGAATTTTGAGGAACAATTCACCCTAAGTAAGAAATTTCAAAACCCACTGTCAATTGCATAGGTTATTTGGAAACCTCTTTGTAATTTTTTAGCACCATGGATATAAGATTGGTTCGTAACAAAGGTGATACCAACGGCTCCCTGGAAAATAACGCGATTTTTATTTTTCTTTTATTGTCTTCAAATTTTCTCCGGAAGAAAATGGGGAAGCAGAGGTTTTTAGATAGGCGTGACAGCCACGCCCCCGAATTTGGGATGTAAAAATGTATTGATTGATTGCAAAGAGAAACACGCTTATTGCATAATTTTACAACTTATTCACCAATGTATCTTAAGCATTCATTTTCGGCAATGGAGGAGGGGGGAGGGGGGATTGGGGTAAACACGGAGGCAGTGTGCAGAAAACTGAAGGAATGGATAGGGGCATGGATGGCCCATTCTAGAGCCCCTAGTCAGGGAGACGGGCCCATTTTCGTAACTGAAAATTTTTTAACCCTTACTGGCTCGATTGATTACCGATTTGAGCCTGGCCAAGGCTTGAGACGGCCCCTCTTCTTTCATAAAATACAAATTCGTTTTTCATGGAAACTCCTTCGATTATGGACTATTTTGAGCATTTCAAAATCTCAGTTTACCTTAATAGCGATCGGCTCTTTACTCAGAGGGTCTCCTCCACAATATACAATAACAACCCTATTGTTCGTAATATCTCGAATTTCCAGATAATCACTGGCGCATGGGGAGCGGGAGTAATCCACTGAAAAAAAATCATGACTGAAAATGACTTTGGTCAACAAAATAACTATCGCGCTCACTTTTCGAGTCCGACAGATCAAAGTCAATTAATTTTAGTGCAATTACAGAATCGAGTTCGCCTTCTGGTGCTATCATATATTCACAGCGTTGATTTACATTTGGATAGTGATCAGGATAGTTGGGCGATGATACTACTCCATTTGATAGGCGGAAAACTGCGCCACATTCTGAAAGAAACCATTTTTTCAATTTCAAAGTGATTAATGCTGCTTAAGCTACCAGCTTTCCATTCGGCACGGAAACCTGCCGCAGTGGTCGACTCATCGCTTGTGAAATTGAGCCTAAAATCACAAATTTAGTGAAGTAATTGAGTGCTAAATTACCTTACCTTATTCTATTGCTTTCAGAACGGAACGATTTTGGTAGAGTAATCCCGCAAAGTGGTGCATGAGCTTCTTCATCTTCGAACAAGAAGAAGTAGTCACCAATGGGTGCAAAGGCTCGGGATGAGTGTTCTTGGGAAATCTAAAGATATTCAAACTTCTTGCTGTAAACTATGAGGACACACGATTCTTGGCTGCTAGCACAGTATTGATTTTCTAGGCGTTTTTATACTCCTACTTGGTTTGGAAACATCACATTGCACCATTTATGGCAATTTTCAGTTTTTGCAAAAAATACTGTACCATTGAGAACGATTTTCTAGAAAATTTGGCGCCGTTGCGCTGTCTGTCCGGGTATTGGTTGATTAGTCGCTCGAGCGACGCCTATTCAGCATTTTTTAGTCCAAAAAGGACTTTTGTACTCTTGATTCCGTGAAGCATAGATCGAGACTTTGCATTGAAAAATATAGAAGTAGAAAAACAAGCGTAAGCTTTGCAGAGCTGTAGATCTTATAAAAGTTGTTCATACTAGCGAGTTACCATAATTCCCGAACAGAATTTCCAAGTACAATTAACCAAACTCACTATGAGGGCATCCTTTGCGCAATCCTCCGATGGTGCGATGTCAAAGTGTGTGAATTGAAGATGGATATGATATCCAAGTGGGACCTAAAACCATGAGTCAAGATATCCCAAAAGCCTTTGAGAACTTTTCCTTCCCTACTTGTATATCCCATATGCATTCCTCATCGTTACCGTAGTCTTTAGGCCAACCAGGTGAATGCACTACTCCAGACATTGCATGTGTAGTAAATCCACATTCTAAACATTTTCACTCAACCAAAATTTCTAGGGGGTGGGAGGGGGGGGGGGGAGAAAAATACCTGATCCCTCTGGTATGAATTCGTAGTCAATACGCCAACCACGGTATTCACTGCTAAAATCTGTGGTCCAGGTAAGGGTCAGGTAGCGCGATTTAGATTTTATGACCTAAACAAACATGGAAGAATTCTCTCGAATCAATGTAAAAAATGCACAAACCTTGAACCTCTCCTTTAGCAGCTCATCTTCTGTCTCATTACCGTAGCGCCTTTCTCGATTGCAGTATCGGTGAATTACATCGTTATCGGGTCCTACAACGAAAGAGTTACTGTAGATTTGTTCAGAGATGGACTATGTCACCCACCTTCTCCGACTATAAGCACGTCAGCATCGCAAAGTGCATTGTGCTCGACATCCATGTCAGTGATTGTAGTCTAGAAATAGTCCACTTTTTCTCAGGTTATCATTTTTTCCTCATTTTTTGGTATGAAACATATTTTTGGAACATTGCCACCTCACAATTCCTCAAAAATACGCTTCATACAATTTGGTTCGATATGGTTCTGGCCACTTTCTTCCGGTCCTTTTCATTTTTTAGTTTTCCTAACTGGTTTATCCAATTTTCCAGCTCTCAGCTGCAAAATTTCTACTCCCACCACCACAAATTTGCTACCAAAGAAGAACTGAAAATAACATATCGTTTAAAGTCATTTGTGACTCAATATACGTATTGCACACCGTGCAGCCTACTTGACGTCTTGTAAGGTTAAAATCTGTTCACTTCCACTGATTCCTCCTTGTTTCTTTGACTCTTTTCATTTCATTGGATACGATTCGGTTGGTAATACTCACTTCTACAGTTTGTTTCGCTAAAAAAGTTATATAGTGAGGAGTTACTAAAAGGGTGTCGTCGGTTGCCGTGCATAGTGTGCAGATTCACATATTAAGTTACAAACGATTCGGATACATACGTATTTTTCTCACTACCTATTTCCGTTGAAAACTTTCATAGTGAACAATGGGTGTGGCAGGAGCTGCTTCGAAAAC
Organism: Cylicocyclus nassatus; assembly: GCA_958299035.1. NCBI lineage: Eukaryota > Metazoa > Nematoda > Chromadorea > Rhabditida > Strongylidae > Cylicocyclus > Cylicocyclus nassatus. Next base: position 7,980,730 of record CATQJL010000001.1, read on the forward strand.
TGATCTTCAACCGATTCGCAACGGATTGGCATATTTGCCGAACCTCGTCGAAGTTGCAATGTTTAACTTATCCAGTCGGTGACAAACTAATGTCAATTCGCAGCTTTGTCCGTACGCGCGAGAATTCGCTACCTGATCGAAAAGCAATAGTAAACAACGCGAGTTTGATACGATCCGCGAAGTGTCAGAGTTCACGTAAATTTTCCGCAAATAGAATGATCGAAAAGCGACAGTATGGAAAAGAAGAGCAAGCGTGATAAGTTATAGAAGCATGTTTGTAAGAAGCATGTTACGGGATGAATGTGTAACTTAGAAGAAAATTCATAGCTTATATGTGGGTAAAAAATATCTGCAAGAGGATTTGAAGCGATTCAAATTAATTCTATTATATTGACTAGCTTTCATGCGGGTAAAAAGTACCTTGAAGCAATAAGATAAACTCTGATTAGTCTACTTAGCTTACAGCTGTTGTTTTCTTTTTGATTAACGCTAAGTCGAAAAATTTGAAGGTATACCTGTACTCTCAATTATAGTTGAAACTACTTTTCACTTGCTGTATAGTAAACAAGCAATTCCCAGATCAAAAAAAAAGTAAGATGCTTCCTATCCTATACAATCCTTTGCCTTCTGTAAGTACACATACCTATTCAAAGGTTTTTCATATAAGTTTTAGATGAATCTTGACATCTGAAAGCTGTCACAAGGATTCTAGTCGCAGTATGTAAACTCAACTCTTGAACTTGTAGTAGGTTCGACCTTATGAAACCTGTTATTCTCACAAAAATGAGTAAAGTTCCGATTGGTTTAGAAGTCTTTGAACTGCGCAAGCAATGGAAAGAAGATCGAGGATTTTTAGGTGACAATATGGCATTTTTTGTGCATGTGGACAGAGTTCTGTAAATTTGCGTACTCTTAGCGCATCTGTGTAAATAGTGAATTACGTCATAATCGGGACGAAGTGTTTCTGACCGGGCAAAGAGATTTTGGAGTAGATGAGAATTGGGATACTTCATCAACTGGTGCCACAAAACTGTAGCGAGAAAAATAGGGGTAGCGCGCGGGAGGGGCGGGGGGGGGGGGGTGAAAGAGTCTGAAACTTTCAATTTCATTGTGGAGTTGGGTCATACATCGAAAAGATTCAGATCTCGCCGTCCAAACACCACAATAGACTCTTCCGCCGAATTTGAACGCGACAGTAAAATTCGAACTTCTCCGGCAGGTCAAAAATCACCCATCACCTGCCACACCCGTGAACTTTTGTTCCTAGGGGTGGCAAGGAATGCGGGGCGCAGAAAAAAGTAACTATTTGCAATAGCCGTGAACGAGAGTGAGTTAAAGATGCTGAGCAAATAGAACTACTTCAAGCGTTTGACAGATACTATGCGGTATATAAGACGATCATTTAGACCGTTTTTTCACACTTCAGTCACTCACTTCACTCCTCCTCTAAAAAATGCCTTCTGCAAAGCTGTAAGTTTCTCTTCACTCCTTTCTTTTGGAAAATATCAGTACAAATTTTTCCAGCGTTCTCCTCATCGCACTTGTTGTGCTCTGCGCTTTTGTTGCTGAATCCGATGCTCAATATGTAAGTTTACAATTCCTACAGTACCCACACAGTACCTACACAGTATCCTTCTGCACCTTCATCGACAATCCTCTTTTTCAGTACTATTCGCCCTACTACAGCTATGGCGGTTATGGCGGTTATGGATACGGTTACAGTTACCCATACTACGGTTACTCATCCTACTATTACCCATCATACTACGGTTACTATGGCAAGCGAGAAGCCGGTTTTGGTCCACAGCAAAACCAACAACAACAGCCACAATACCAACAACAACAACCACAAATGCAGCCACAAATGCAGCAAGCACAGCCACAACACTGAATTTTACGACAGAAAAATTAATAAAGATTCTATTTCATAGTTTCCTCATGAATTTTTTCCAGCTTTACAAAGCACTGACACTCGCTACCCGAGGAGGCTCAAGTGTTAACAAAATTCTTCATAATTTTTAACTTACTCCAAGCTACATCATAAAGGCAAAGATATGGGGACCATCGAAAATGAAGAACACTATTTTTAGTGGACAATTTTGAGCTGTTAATGGTAATAAATGTAAGTAGTTTCGAATGCAAAAATATTCATTTGATTTTATGAAGTACCTAATATGCTCGATTGCAGAAGATTGGTAAATTATCTTTGGAGAATCAAGGAAGGTCGCCTCAAGAGCTCACTTACATTCAAAAAATCAATCAGTTTCTGATCATTGTTCACTCTTGATAGGCTTATATGCTCGCGATAACACCACTACCAGCTGAGTTCTGATTTAGGCTTGCATGCCAAAAGCAGAAGAGTTATGAATCTGAGTTTTGTAGTCTGCTCCAGCGAGTGTTGGAAATTGTCTCCGACAATGTATACTCGAAGTCCAGTATTCTGAACCTATAGTCTTTACTCATCATGAAAATGACAACCAGGGTTGCGTTACAGCCTTGATTTTTTTAACAGAGAGAAACATCGATTCTCCAAAAAATTCAGCTCTTGCGAGCGAAGTTTTAGTGTAGTTATGTTTAGATATCTCGTATACTTGGACCTTAGAACTTCGAGAACCATCAAAAGTCTGTAAATAATTTTGCCTAAAACCAGATTAGAAGGAGAAAAACTGTATAGAGGATGATGAAAACGTTAGTACACCACTAAAAAGTAGCAGATTTTGCGCCAATGTTCTCAAACTTTTGACCGATGAAGTGAATCATTATCCACCGACTTCTTCATATTGTTGTTTAGTGGAATTGGGGGGGGGGGGGTGGGGGTTAGAGAGGAAATCAAACAAATGGACATAAAAACAAATTCTAAAAACGACTACTTTCCTTAATTTTCAATTCTTCACTGATAATCAACCTCATCATGTTACAAAGACAGATAACTTGTACTTAACTCGATTTTCTTTGATATGAATATTTCAATTATTCTTTCACGTTTTATTTGCTCATTGTAGCAACTGAAGCACTGCATCAAAAGCTTTGGAATAATAAGGAGAATAAACAGCTCTTCACAATTCTATCATGCGTTTGTAAGCACAGATGACTGCAGCGATGACTGTGTATTGTGCGACCTCGAGCGAATGGTACGAATTCAAAAAATATTTGTAAAGCTGCCCGAGGTCAACTATGCAAAACCGTGGAGCAATAACATAAAAGGAGCGTCATGATGTGATAGTCAAGGGTCACGCATTATTCTACAATGTAAGTTCTACGCTCAGCTTTTACAATTATTAAGACCAACATCAAATTGGATATGAACTATTGACTGGTCAATATCATACTTGATTTTGTCATTATTTTTGTGAAAAGCTCTGAATTCATGTCTTTTTCAAACTTTCGAAGCCTCTACTATCTAAGTAAATAAATCGTCAAATCTTTTTTCAAATTAGTTATTTTATTTCGAATTATTTACCTAATTTTGTTATGAGAACCCATTGGTGAAATCATAGTATTTTAGGATTCCAGCATTCGCTATCTTATACACATTCTTGGCTACATCCCATGCCTTTGTAAGTCAAAAATCCAAAATTTTACACTTATTATTATATTATCTCTTTCAGTACATCCCTCCACCCGTTCCACCTCCCTATGGATATGAAGGAATTCTCGGGCCATTCGGACCAGATCCGCTGATACTGCCCCCACCAATTCCAGTGGTACCTGTCCTAGTACCTGATTACGATTTCGGCTGTGATTACGGTTGTGTTTACAAGAGAGAAGCCGGACTGAGAGATGAAAACGATGATTTGGTGGAGGCTGCAAAATCTGAGCCAGAACCTTAATTATAATAAATTTTGACAAACGTTCAGAGTTTGCAAGGAGAAAAGGATGTTAGGTTCACAAGTATGTATGGTAAAAGATTTTATGGTAAGCTAGCTCAAGAAATTCAAAAACCAGTTGTAAATGCAGGACAATGGAGTCAACAAACCTATGGTATCTTCCTGATCCAACCAAGTAAATATACCCAGACTTACCAAGCTGGCGCTCATGAACCTCCCTTCATGTAACTCAACCTGTTCCTTGACTCATAAGCTACCCCAGAACCTTTTCTGCACAGAAACTCAAAGTGTTTGCCCTTCAACACTTCCGCCTTGCATTACTCAACAAACCAACTTCAGTGCGTATTACCACCAAACAGACAAAAAAAAACCAATGCCTTCTTTTTAGTACTATAGATGACTCACAGGCGGCGATCATGTAAAAGTTACCAAACATTTGCTTACATTTGAAGAGAAGACCGAAAAAATTGGACATTGCGTATGGAACATCGCGCCTCTGTTCGAAAATACGGGAAGATAGGGGATTCTTGTAGTCTACGAACTTTAGCCCTAGAGATAAACCATAAAACGAAAATCTTAACTCATTTACGACGACGCCTAATTCTGCGTGGCGGCTCCGTGGGACAACGCGATACACAAACTTTTGGCGCGGGAAAGTTTTGTGAATATTTACGAAATGCAAAAATGTTTTGTAAACAACTACAGCCATCTTCTTGTACGACGAAGTCTGCAAGTTCCAAAAACGCAAAAAAATGGAAAAATGCTGAACTATGGAAAAATACTAGCTAGACCTGGAAAGGATATGATCTTGCCAAGGGTGTGGGCCAGCGGTGGTCCACATCTCCCTGGCGTCAAAAGAGCGTGGGCCACCGGTGGTCCACATCTCCCTGGCGTCAAAAGAGCGTGGGCCATCGGTGGTCCACATCGTCGTCAATGGGTTAACACCTCTGCTACAGGTGATAAAGAGATAAGGCAGACGATATTTTGATCTTACCGGAGACAACTAGCAGAGATTTTAAGCTAATTGGGCTCGCGGAAAGACTGTTGGAGGGTAGCGACGTTTCTACCCTCTTAAACATAGTCGTCTGTCATTTTTTATACATCTGAGTGTGAAATTTAGCAGGTAGTGGCAGATCGAGGGCTCCTTCCCCCCCCCTCCAACCCCCCCCCCCGCCCCCACGAGATCGGGTCGCAAAATTTTTGGAAGGTACTTACATGGGTTAAAATGTGCAAAAGACTTGTCTATAGTTGTAAATAATTGAAATAATTTTCTAAATTTTTTGAGACTTCGTATAAGTCTTGCAAAAAGATTTTTCTGGGGTGTGGCTGCCGTCACGCCCCTTTTTTCTGAAACTCGCAAAAATTTGGGAAGCATCCCATAATTTTTCAGAGATCGTGGCTAATGCCACGCACTTTATTAGAAAGCATTTTTTGTCCCCCCCCCCTACCCGGACGGAAACCGTGGGACCGCCACTGCCTGGATCCCAGGATCGAGTCTGGTTGGGCTGCTGTGTGAGTTTATAGAGAGTAGTCCGACATAGTCAAATGTAGGCACAACATCCTAGTGCATTGCACCGAGAATGTAAAAAAAAGAAATATAAAAATATATATTCCGGCAATATGTAATTGCTCAATTATGATTCATACTCGATGGTGCCAGCTATCACATACGCTAACCAGTTGAAAGTTGCTGGAGCTGTGGAAGAGAAAAAGACAGTAATCTGCTGTAGGTATACACTACAAGATAACAAAATCTGAGAGAGCTTGGCTAACATTACTACACTTCACCTTTGATTGTGGAGAACAATCAATGAAATCAGTAAAATAAGATCAACAGAATCTTCACTCTTATTTTGAAACTCAATGATCTTTGGAAATCCGTCCTCTAACCCTTTCTGGTAAACAGATTTCTGTAAGTACAAATTCAACTCCGCCTCCTCAAAGAGGAAATTCTAGGGCTTGTGTTTCTTATGTACACAGGTCTACCACTCATTTTTTCAACCTGTTGCCGAGAAAGTAGTGCGAAAAAAACAGGGACAGCTCAGTAATTGATCCCGACAAAGAGATAAACAAAAGGGATGCATAAAAAATCTATCCTTGCAAAAGGATGGAGCACCGTTATTTTCTCTGTCAAGTGATGGCCGAAATTACTGGTTTTAAGAAACAAATCATTTCGCAACGAAACAAATTACGCTTCTGTTTCTGCGACGCGGCCGTTACACGACTAGAAGATCATCAATCAAAAAGAGGTACCAATTCACCCATTGAGGAACTAGACAGCACCGCTTCGAGTAAATATGACTCTTCATACTGTTTACTTTATCGAAAGAGTGTTACAAGTAGAAGTGTCTGTAGTCCCAAGGATAAAAACTTATGGTTCCAGAGAGTATTTAAGGAGCTGTTAAAAACAGACATCACCCCCGCCAACACTACTCCTTCCAAATATGATGTCAACGAAGTTGTAAGTTGGCGACTTTCTTTTTAAGAAACATTAGTTCAGACTTGAGCTTCGTAAACGCTGTATTTCTTTCATACCGTAATTAGATGAAAGCAAATTTCACTTGTGCTGAAAATGAATCCAGACGGCCTTTCAGAGATGAATGGGTCGCTGCCTTTCGCTCTTTTTAACAAGTTGAAATCAAGGCTTTTTATCAGCTTCAAGGCTTTTTATTAGATGAACGTTAAAAACGACCGAAAGGCAGCCAGCTAACGGGTACTATGGTAACATTTTTGAGGAATAAACTATACATTCGTGACCAAGAAGTACGATTTTAGCCCAATACCGTACTTTTCTCAAGCATTCTGAGCGGTATTGGAAGATAATTTATGAATTCCGAAGATATAAACGGATCACATGGGTACGGATCATACGGATAGACACACGCTGGTAGTGGATTGGTGAAAGGCTACTCGATTCCGCCTGGATCCTTTTTTTATGAATCAAGATTACGGTATAAGTTCTACGAATTCAAAACTTTCGACTTTACATCCGCTTAGAAAGATCAGTGATACAAAAATATTTAGAACTATAACAGTTTTTTTGTGGCAAATCTAAGTAATAATTCATTCAAAAAACTGATTATTTCTGAATAACTTTCATTTTAAGAAATTTCATGATATATCATAAACCCTTTTTAGCCGGGTCCCTTTGTTTCTTTGTGTCATTATAATATTTTTAGGGTATAAGAACATTGTTAGAACTGTGTACCAAAATAATTCCTATTTATATTTGATTTCACAACTCTACTTTCTCATTTTCAGCATTCTCCTCGTCCTACTAATTCTGCTTTCTACAATGTTTGTCGAAAATGATGCCTACCTCGTAAGCTCTCTATTTTCTCCTTCAAGATGGCAATTCAATATAGTAAAATTTAAATTTTCAGTGTTGCGGCTATGGTTACGGCTGGGGAAACGGTTGGTCATACGGTGGATGGGGTTACGGACTTGGTTACGGACTTGGTGGTTGGGGATGGTACGGAAAGAAGTAATAGCTGTGCATTTACTGCGAGTTGAATGGCTACCGAGAAACTTTGATCTACTGTTTGTTTTATTCAGTACTCAGAACTGCATATGTCCATGTATTTTTGGAAATAACACTTATCAATAAAGTGCAGAACCTCGAATACTTGAAAAAAGAACCTGTCCCACCTGTCCCACTCTTCAAAAATTCTCCCGAACAAAAAAATCAACAATACCTTGACGATCATTCCTTCCGGTGCCACAAGCATCCACATACAATGCGAATTTCGCAGATATAAGCGACCCTCGCCAAAGTTCGGACTTGTAATCACTCCACTGTTCGGATTATTGACAATTCCACCACATTCTGAATACCCAAGATACGTAACCTAGCCAAAGAACAGGTACCGTAAACTTACCGTAATACTGCACATTCAATGTGAATGAAAGGCCTTCCTCCGGCATGAATGCTGACTGCATAGAGAAGACGTGGATTTCAAGATCTTGATTGAGGTACAGCCGAGTGATTGGTTTGGATGAGTTCATGAAGGAAGCTTTGCAAAATCGTTCGTTCACTACTCGAGGAATGTCGATTGTGGCTAAAAATACAATTCCGAGCGAAAGTTGCAGCAAAAATTGACATATGTTCCAAAAACGGCTTTTTGCACCGCTCAAGTATGCTACCGTAACCGAACAACTTTATAACAGTGACAGCAAAGTGCATTGTGGTATTACGTGGCCCGCAAAGATTCGATTTCGAAGGTACTTTGCACGTGTACGTGACCTAAGCAACTTTTGCTCCACAAAGGCGCGCGAGACTACGGTGGCTTACGGTAGTGTGTGCAAAAGAGCCTAGATCTTTGAATACCTACTAGATGATCTAATTCAACAAAACTTTTTGAAAAATCATCACAGAGTTCACAAAAACCAAACACTGCTCAAAAAAATCAATAGAATCAATACTCACATTCTAGCATGACCGAATTTGACCAATCCGAGCATTCAGCTAGACTTAGCACACTATTCTCGCTATACTCTGTAATTTCCAATAGAGTTGTTTGATATCCGGCTGGACGTCGAAGGAGTGCATGACAATACCCTAGACATCAAATTTAGAGAGAAGTCAGACTAGTTTGAGGTTTGTACTCACGAACGCCATCAGCCGACCCAGATGTGTAATTACCGAAAGTTACGGTGTCATTTTTCGAAATAAGCATACCACAGCCATTTTGATCATAATCTGCGGGAACCTACAGCATTATAATCATTTTGTGTTCTCAAGTAATAAAATAGAAAATTCAACCTTTGTGTAGTTGACACGGAACGGAACATAGTACACATTGACACTGGAGTCATCCGTAACACCTATGTAATGCTTGGTGTACGAGTCCGAATAGCTGAAAGACGCAAAATTACACAGTTTCCACATTTATTCGACTGGAAAAGAAAACTGAAAGAAAGAAACTCGAAATTTTTGAAAACTATCCACTCAGAGTATAAAATTTCAATTGTTCCAAGGTGATTAAAAGAATTTGAACAAGATTAGAACATATCCAATGCCTCGAATTCTAGCAAACCACCAAATCCTCAGGAGCGTGCAATAATGATGCTTTTGAGTTATAAATCAATAATCAGTCATTGCGACAATGCTCGCGACTCACAGGCTTTGATGGCGTTGCGTTGGTCCCACCTACGAGCCCTAAGCAGTCTTATATACAGCAAAAAACTCCCTTTTGACGCAAAATTTCTGAGTATGGTATGGTCTATGTAGAATGTGCACCTACAGCCACGACAAGTGATTTTACAACCGTTTATCGAAACTTTGTTTTTTTTTGTTTGTGCTTCAAAATATTTGTCCGTGAATCAACTCACATCACAGTCAACAGATCCGCTTCGCTCACAAATGTTTTCCTATAATCGCAGAAAAGCCGATCATTTCTATAGTTTATCGCTTCATGTTTCGGTTTGCCATTGAAGAACTGAAAAATTTGGTTTTACGTCGAGATACTGCCTTACATTACGAAATTATATCTAACCACTAAATCTGCAAAACATCCTTTTCCATCAGTTTCGCCACCGAACCTTTTCTGGTAGAAACCCTAGAATGAGAAAATTCACAGAAGGTATAGATCCATAGAAAAATGTCAACTGACATCGCGATCTTCCAAAAATTCGAAAGATAATAGATAACGATAGCCAATGCCAGCACGCATCTCCCATTCGCATCTGAAAGGTCGTTTGGAAAAAGAAATTTGTAGAAATATCTTTTCTTACCTGACATGGGGCAGTAATCGGCCTGGGTAGCCTGGAGTTGTAAGCTGACCCTCCTGGTCAGTAATGATTCCACCACAAGCTGAAAAATGACCCATATTGCTGATTGTGATAGAAATAAGTACTTTCTCACATTCATTGCTAACTCGTAGCATCATCTCAAATCCACATTTCTTATCCTTACACAGTTGTCGACCGGCTTTCTAAAAAACGTTTTTTATGGTTACGGTAGAAAAGTTTGAGTTGTATATTCAGTAGCTTTCTTTGCCAGACAGGTTTGATATAAATGTTTTATTCGGCCTGACGTTTCGGCAATAATGCCTTCCTCAGAGGCCTGAAAGTCAGTCATTCACCTTAATCTTGCACTTTAAACGGCCAAACCTCTCCTTTAGGCCCGTATGCACGTACATCCCCGCGGGGAGGGGATGTGCGCTTAACCATTGAAATGATCCCCGCTGGGGATCCCCTCCCCTCCCCGCGCGAACCCCCGTATGCACAAAGACAATATCGGACAAGGGATCCCCTGTGGGGAGGGGAAGTGAACCCCCTTATGCACAAGAGGGGATCAAGCGGGGTAACCACCTTGCTTTCAAATTTTCTATAAAAAACTCTTTCTTATTTCATATTTTGACTGCAACTCATCTTCATCTCATCACTTTCAATAAATTAGGGTTGCGGAATGCGCGTATGCAGTGACTGCGCTCGGGGCACTAAAAATGATTTTTTCTACTCCCATTATGTTCCTGCTTTCTTGGATGCTGCCCACTTTCGCTCATGCTGCCCCATTTCAGCGTAAAAATGTTGAACTATAGAAGTTGATGTGTCTCTGCAAGGGAATGGGTAGAAGACATTATGCTGCCGAAAAGGGGGGGGGGGGTGCCGCGCGGACGCTCAAAGCAGTATTTTAACACATAACAGAAGCGGCAAATTGTGCCAGTTCTCCATAAACGCTGTAGCTATCAACAGCATATCGTCCTTCATCCCAGGGGAATGATCCCCAGGGGCCATCCCTGCTATGCACAAGGGGAACCCTGGGGAGGGGATCACTCCCCAGGGGATTTCTACTCAGAAATAGGCAAATGCGCTACTTTCTAGATTTTTTCGAGGCAGCTTATGTTAAAATAACAAGATAATGGCAATATGTCATGAAATATGAAAGTTACAAAGTGTTTACTCAGCCTATATAGTTAAAACTATTATGTTACATGAAAAATGCGCAAATTTTCTGAATGATCAAGAACTCCTACAAATAATCGAAATTGGCTGCAATTACTGCTCGGATTTCTTCTCAAGAGGCGAATATAGAAAAGAAAGACAAATTGCAAGCCACAGGTCGCTGAGAGAAGAACCCGGCTTTCAAAGAAAATCCTCCGTCAAAATGAACGAAATGCTTGGTAATGACTGAGCAGAACCAGAATATCCGCGTCTCCGGCATGATCTACACCATCGAACCCCTACTTCGTTGCAGGGGATGTCGATCCCCTCCCCCGCGTTATTGAGTTGAATTCGCGCATACGGGGTTCGAGTGGGGGAAGGGAAGGGATCCCCTCCCCCATTTGAACCCCGTATGCACTGGGGTTCGCTCGATCAATACCTCTGAAACCATTCACATCATCCCCGCTTAGGTGCAGGGGAGGGGATCGCTCCCCTCCCCTCTGTCATGGCGGGGTTCGGCGGAGGGGATCGTTCCCCTGGGGATCCAGCTCCCCTCCCCTCCCCAGCGGGGATGTACGTGCATACGGGCCTTAGACTCGACTATTCAATTCATTTTAAGTGTACATCAACGAGTATCCAACTCACTAACAACTCACCAGGGGTCACGCTGATAATGTGCTTCGAAAGCAGTGCCCAGCCTCACCCAGAGATGACAAGAGTATAAACGTGGTCCTTTTAAGGATCTGTTTATATAGTGGGCATTATAGCTGGCAATATGACAGGAACGGCATGAGATCACTTGTGATAGAGAGTTGTTCATTTTTGCCATTCATTTTGGGCTCCCTGGATAGAATGAATGACGCCTCCACGGCTTTACGGGCAGATATTTTTGTCTCTAAAGCTAATACAACGCACTTAACATTGAAATCATTGCCGCCATGATCAACTTTTTTAAGTTTTCCCAGCGGTGCCGTTGCGTTTCCCCGTTTTTTACTCGCCAAGTGCTCGTTTATGCGTATGAAGAGTGGTCGCCCGGTCTCGCCGATATATGTAGCATGGCAGTCTAAGCATTCTAATTCGTAGACTACTCCAGATCTTGCGCATTCCCCCGGCTTTCCGTAAGGGCAAATGACGCAGCATGGAGAAGTGCAAGCTATGTCGTACAATCTGTTACGCACAAGTTGCTTTCTGATGTTGTTCCGTGGTATATTAACGAGAACGACATCACGTTCTAGCTGGGCTTGCACCAAACAATTTTGTATAGCGTGGGTTACCCTGTCTGATATAAATGGTAAGCTGAAAGGAATCAAGCCAGATCTGTCATTTGGTCTCGCAGTTGTTCTTCGAATGCGTGTAGACTTTGTCGAATAGTAGCTGTTTGATGCTGCTATTTCGGACGCCAGCAATCGAGATTCCTGTCGCTCACTCTCGCCACTACAGATGTTAGTTGTCGTTTGAAACATATTACGCAAAACAGCACGTTTAACGGCAATCGGATGAGCGGACTTGGCATGTAGAAGGATGTTCTTACAGCTTGCTTTGCGATACCATTTTATTCGTACCGCGCCAGTGGTCAACATCAGTTGGGTGTTTAGATATGGCAACCAACCTTCGTTTGGTTTCTCTCTCGTGAATCTTATGTACTGAGATTGCTGATTCAATACTTCAAAGCACTCGTCCATTTCGGACTGAATCGATGTTATTATACAGCATTCGTCTATGTACCTGCAGTACATAAGTGGATTTCTAGACAGCACCGGTTTTTCTATTTTGCTCATAAAGCATACGGCGAGCACGGGTGCTAGTCTCTGACCCATTGTCAGGCCCCTTACTTGTGAGAAATATTCTCCAGACCACCTGAATAAATAAATAACATGATTATCTATATCAAAACTTTCTGGCAAAGAAAGCTACTGAATATATGACCTAATGCCCAGGTTTTACGAACAGAGAACGTACGAGATATTACGTGAAGTTTGAGTTGTTTCTGTACCTGAATAGTCCCATTTGACCTAAACTGCACAGTCATTTCGCTACTAGCTGAGCGATAGTCAACTTTGTTGAGATAGCGACCATTGCACTGAGGTTCAAGGAGGTACGGGGCTAAAAAATGATTACAAAAAATAAAGAGGAGGGGTCACAATCATGTTCCTACCTGTCTTGTTTCCATCACGGATTGCTAGGCTATCCGTGGAACAGTTGACATTCCATGTGAGACCCATGTGTAGTATTCTAGGAAGTGTTGGTTAGTCCAGTTCATTTGAATGTTCTTTCTATTTTGAGACCATTTTTGACTCAAGGTATCATGATATCATGAAGTAAAGTATCATGAAATATTGACGTGTTGCTGGCAGGCTAATTCCGCCCCTTTCCACACCGAATGGATGACTCCGCCCATCTTTGTTTTCTTATTGCCAAATATTTAGCCACTGGGATAGCAAATCAGACAGTTTTGGAAAATAAAAGTAGCATGATGGTATTCACGTATCAGATCGATTTTCTTTTAAATTTTACGACAAAGAATACTCTTATGCCTTTCAAAATCAAATTTCACCATGCTTTTTTCTGAAAAGTTCATAAATTCATACTTTGCCTCCACCATGTGACTATTCGGTGTTCGTACAGACCAGTCACATTCAGATTTAAGTGGATAGACGTCTGGATAGTTCGGTGATGTCAGTGTCTGGTTGATTCCAGGTCGAAGCACTACAGTACCACCGCAGGATGCTTAAAAGAAGACTCGCATGATTACAGTAACGCTACCGTAACCAGCCAATGAAGTGGCGCTCCATTTCCTTCGCACATACCTAGTTCGTAGGCAGCTGTGAAACCGTTGCTGGCAGCATATGAATCCGTTCTTATTCGTACAAACAGGAAGTTTCCCGTAGAATATATTGTGGATGGTGCATAGATGTTACAGTATCTGAAAGTGCTGATGATGCAATAATTGCCACCCAGACACAATTTTCCAGTCTTATAATACATCATTAACCTTTTTCTACTCTATCGTTTTGCGCTGGTGGAATTCATTCAAAAGTGTGCAGTCACACTAATCATGACGAAACTTACGCTTACCTGCCAATGAGCGGAGCATGTCCTGTAGGTCCGTCACGGATTTCAAGCCAATCACATTCATCGCAGCCGCACCTAAAATGATCGCTAACATTTTTCATAGAAGCAACAAAATTGTTGAAATCCGTGAAAAAATTTTCCTCATGAAAAAAAAACGTTTTCTTTTGTTACATATCAATTGTAAATTATTTCTATCTTCAATCTAGCTTTTTTCAAAAAATTTAGATTTGTTCAAAGAAGGCCTCAAACTCCGTCCCTCGTCACATCTCTATTGGCTGGCTCACCAATTACTTCTTAGCACTTTTCTTCTATTATAATAAAAATTATTTTCAGTCTTATTATAAAAACCCACTCGTCATCGGCAGATTCCATTTTGAATTTCTCCGGATCAACTGTAAATTTGAGCCGATGTCCATTCGGCGCCCGCAAAGTGTACTGACAGTCCAGTGAATGTGGTATCACTGTAAAAGGTTTTAACAGTACAAAAATCACACCGTTGAGCTGCGTTTAGAGTTGCCTGCTGCTCCAGCAAAACTTGTGTGCTGGCACCGTGCCAGAACCGTGCTGACGTGGCGATCGATCATTACGCAGCGCTAGCACGCTAGCACGACGCCGGCACGACGTTGGCGCAACAACTATGAATGAAAATTGAACTTACTTCCAGGATAACGAGGTGTAGCCAGAACCTTGCTAGGCTCACTTTCGTCTACAAACAAGTTTTCGGAACTGCAGTCCTCAGAAATTTCGAAAATGCGCATTTTGAAGCCCTAAAACATGTAGTTCAAAAGAAGGGCAGAAATCTTTGCTAGCGAACCTTATTCTTTGCCTCTGCATTAGTGTATCTAATAAAAATGCGGCCATTTTGCATTGTTCCATTGCGAGTCGTTAGTGAGTCAAATGGACCACAGAAACTCGATTCCTTCTTATGGTGTACGGAGAACTGTGAAGAACGCGGAGACTGGAAAGAGAATTTGAGCAAAACCAGCTTAGAAATTTTCCATAGAAGTACTTACGATTGAAAGAACATCGGTAGTACAGCCTTCAGTCTGTTCCAAGTCCATGTCTAGTATTTCGTAGCCAATTCTTCTGTTTGAGCCCAGTACGATAGACCACATGCATCTCTGTAAAATATTGATTTTTAGACCCTAGGCCAATCAAGTTTTTTAAACGTTTAGAAAAAATGCTCAAAATATTCGTCACCACGTCTCTAACTTTTGGCTTTACAAATAGGAAAAGCAAAAAGTATAACTTCCAAATAATTTTTTTCAAAGAATGGATGCGAAATAGTGCAAAATGGGATTTCAAAGAAAGTTTTGAACTCGAAAAATTTCAAGAGGACATTTTCAAAAATTTTCATAGAGCGGGAACGAAATAGTGCAAAATTTACTTTTGATTAATTTTTCAAAGGAGCTCTGTATTTCTGTACTGTCTTTATTTACATACCAGTGCGTCACCTCTGCTTCGCAGAGGCTCGCACTGGTCATACTCTATAGTTTTTGACCAACATCTTCTCTTAAGGAAGGCAAAGTGTAGCACGCCCACAGCAGGTACTGGCTCTATGCACCCCCTTAATATCGTCCGTGCGAGTCTGCGCTTCCATGCTTGTCCTCAAGCTGAAGCGCCCTGCCTTATCTCTCAAACTGCTTTGAACCTCTCCGGAAAATTCTGATCGTGAAGAATATGATGTAAGCAACCATTCATTCTGCGAGGTTTTCGTGTGAAATCGGTAAAATTAGCGTGGCGAAACTATTTGGTGAATGGTTAGTGTAATTTTGAATCCGTTTTATCAATGTGATGCTGGCTAATTAGAACAATAACAGATGCACACTACATTTCCACCTATACAGTGAGTTCTTTGAAAATCAACAATCAATTGAGTCATCTCTTTTTGACGCCACTTTTTGCATGAAATTAACTTTTCGCTATGTCTCTGCGCTGAATTCCAGGGCTTAGAAGATGTCCAAGTTGAAAGCCTTACAGTTACTGCAGACTCTTCTTGCATTAGGATCTTTTGCCTTAGCAAATGCCTGGTGGATCCGTTTGACTCGCGATTTTCAGCGATTCGCTCACTTCTTTACATAGTTAACATGGGTGCTGCTCGCGTGCTGTAGCCAAAAAATCAGCTCGAAATCTTGGCTGCAGCTTGCGCTATGATTTACACATTCGCAGAGGCTCGCTGTGGTCCTACTCTGTACGCCTTACTCATTCATTCTTTATGATGGCATTGAAACTCACCGGACGATGCCGAGTATCCTACTATAATAACGCGCTAAGGGTGTTTACGTGTTTTTGTGTGTCTGTCTGTCTGAATGTCTGTCTGTCACGAAATTCATAGCGCGACTTCCAGCAAAGGTCTTGAGCTGAAATTTGGGTCATAGCACCTTGATACCACCTAGACCCATAATGCAAAATTTCGTGCGGATCCAATGCGTTTATCCTACAAAAACCGCACACCAAGCGGATCCACACAGCTTGGAACTTGCCGAACTGGCTCCAAATTAGATTTTTTGCGATTTTTTGGAATTGCTGGACACACAATTGTGCAAGCTGTCGATTTTAACCAGAAAAGCAAAGGAAAGTAGATTTTTACCGAACATATTGCAAGAAAGGTTCACTGAAGTAACTGATCAATTTTCCAAGCTTCCACCGAAGAAACTGAGAAGATCTCTGTTCAGGGATGTAGCTCACATCGACCGTTATGATTACAGAGAATTCAAAGTCATTACGATTTCAGTAACCGACTCAAAAAAGGAATTTTTTAAGGCTGGGGGGCTTTCTCCATCTGGATTCACCGAACTCATTGTTTAGAACTTTTGAAATGAAAAGTTTCAAGCATTTCATTACTGATGGTCATTATTGCTTGGTGTGTTTCAAAGCAGCACTCGCTGTTTAAGGAACTGATGACGCGAAAGTGCTAGGTTAGGGATCGTTCAGACCGCGCACAAAGGCGCACGAAGGCGCACGAAGGCGCACAAAGGCGGACGAAGGCGCGTGTGAGTGAGTGTGCGTGTCGAGATAAACGAGACGAGACAAGACGCGCCTCCGTGCGCCTTTGTGCGCCTTCGTGCGCCTTCGTGCGCCTTTGTGCGCGGTCTGAACGATCCCTTCGACAGGCGTCAAGATTTCGTAAGCACAGTGCAGGACGGATGTGGAAGCAAGCACGTGTACAGTGCTTTTAAAGAAAAAGTTTATGACTGTAACATTTCTCCTTTACGAATTCACTTGATTTTCCTCAAGTTTCAAGCGTTGCAACTGCAGGCATGTTATTCTAAAGGGAAAGTCCTTTCGTCTTGAATGAGATGATCTCATTTTGACTCGATTATTCCAAACGGTAGGTTCTTAAGGAACTTCACAGAAGAGCAAAATGCTGCGCATGCACGGTCTTACATTATATCACCACGCTGGCCGTCAGTCGCTGGCCTAATTTTGAGCATTATTCGCTCATAGCTGTTATGAAGAAAGCTTCCATAAAATCTAACTTTTCTATTCAAAAATGCGCCTTCATACAAGCCCCGCTTAAGGATAGGCACAATTATAAAAGCTTGATCCTACGATCAAAAGTCTTTTTAATCTTAAGATCTTTTTTGCGGAAACTGATCCTTTGCTGAGTAATGAATCTGCAGCTAAACGCTGCTTATCCGTTTACTCTGACTATTATAATCTGTCTCTCAGAAATCAAACGATATTATGATTTTTACAAGGTTGTAATCTATGTATAGAATTGATCATTTTAAAATTGTCAATGAGGAAACCCAAAAACTGTCGTTTGTAAATCCAGAGATAGAATTCTCATTATAAAGTGTTTACTTATAATGGAAGTGGAATTTTATTTTGCGCAGTATGTGATATTTTGTGATCTCAAGATGATGCTTCATCTTCATTTAAAGTCTACTGTCGAAAAAAAGCCATGATTTAGAGTAGTTGAATCAGTGATGGAACCAAATCAGCAACCTGAAGTTCGCAGGCGCGGACGCCCTCGCGTCTTCGCATCGGATGCGGAGCGCCAAAGAAATCATCGGAGCATTGAAGGAGAAAGACAGCGTGCTCTGCGGCTCAGTGCAGATGCAGAACGTCATCTGCTCCAACGTCAGCACGAGGATGCAGAGCAACGCTCTATCAGACGCACTCAAGATTCGCAACGTCATCGCGAAGAGCGCGGAGTTGAAAATGCGCAACAGCGAGCTGCCCGTCTGATGGCCATGACTCAGCGTAATCAGAGGCGTCGCGATGCCGAGGATCTCCTCGAAGGTGCTGAAAGACGTCTTGCTGATGCGCAACGTCAACAGAGGCGACGTGAGGGAGAAAATGTCGAAGAGCGTGCACGCCGTCGATCTGAGGATATGCAACGGCAGCGAAGAACTCGAGCGGTTGAAAGTGAGGAAACTCGGTCTGCACGTCTTCTCCAGGACACACTACGTCATCAAAGACGTCGTCAGAATGAAAGCAATGATGAACGCGCTGAACGCCGTTTTGAAAATGCTGAGCGGCAGCAAAGGCGACGCCAAACTGAAAGCATAGAAGACCGTGCTCAGCGTCTTTTAGAGCAGAATCGGCGTCAACAGAGGTTGCTGCAGAATGAAACAGATGAGGAGGGCTTTGAACGCCGAAGAAGGAATGCAGTGCAGCAAAGACTGCGCCGTGAGCGGCAAGTTGAAGAAGAAGAAGAGGCAGAGGTGCAAGAAAATCCTGAACGTCACCCTGGACAAGACGAAATTGATGGCCAACAGGTGTTAGATGTAACGGCTAATGGGAATCGACGGCGCCGGAATGTTGCTCGCACCCTTGGTATAGCACTCAGATTACGCACGACGACCGAAAACTATCTGGGAGAGCTCGATCATCGTTGCGTTAATTGTGGGGCACTACATTTCGGTTTTGAGGTAAAGCAGCAGCACGTTGATACATTTGGTGATTGCTGCGATTATGGACGCTTTAACCTGGACTTTTTTGACGATTTTCCTGTGCAGATAAAAGAATTATTTCTGCCAGTTGATGCAACACCAAACATGAGACAACGTCAAAACAACTTTTTCAATAATATCAGAAACTTTAATTCCGCTCTAGCTATGGCGTCCATGGGCGCTCAAGTAGACGTGCCCAGGGGAAGGGGTCCATACTGTTTTCGGATTCATGGTCAAATTTATCATCAAATCGGCCCCCTACATCCCAACCACGAAGAGCAAAGACAGTACGGACAGATCTATATACTGGACACTGAACTGGCTGCTCAACAGCGCTTAGGGATTGCGCAGAACGCGAACTGTGACTCAGACCTAATGCTTTATCTAAGTGAATGGTTTGTGCGCAATAACATCTATGCGCAATCATTCAGAATGATGCATGAGGTCGAGAAAGCCGAAGAAGAAGCTGCGCGACGTGAAAACAGGCGGCCGCCAGTAATCAAAATGGTGTTCGAAGACAATAGAGAAAGAGGCATCTCCCGAGGTAGATATTGTGTACCAACTTCCAATGAAGTTGCGGTTGTTTACGTTGGGGACGGCAACGATGTACCTCATGTAAGAAGGTTAGCCGTGCACTTGCGTGAGCCAGAAGGCGCCGCTTTGACGAATCTTAGCGATATTGACAAAAGATGCGATCCCCTAACTTATCCCCTCTTATTTCCGACAGGAAGGGGCGGTTGGGATCCTACCCTCATGGATAGGAGAGGAGTGCGCATCACGCAAATGAAGTACTACTCATATCTTTTGTCAATACGAGAGACTTTTAATCCGATTCTCCACGCAAAAAAACTCTTCCAACAATTTGCAGTTGACGCATACGTGAAGATCGAACAAAATCGCCTAAACTACCATCGAACGCACCAGGTCAACCTTCGAGCTGACTCCTATAGGGGTCTACAAGATTATGTGGCTGGCGAGGAAAGTAATGGGCCTCCGGGAAGTCGTATCGTGTTGTCATCTTCACACATTGGGAGCCCCAGAGCCATGCAACAGTCTTATCAGGATGCCATGGCAATCGTCGCGCGCTTTGGAAAACCAACATACTTCCTTACCATGACATGTAATCCTCAGTGGAGAGAAATACAGGATAATTTATACGAGGGACAAGTCGCATCTGATAGGCCTGACTTATTGGCTCGAGTGTTTCACGGAAAACTGAAAGAGTTATGTGACGACTTATTCAAAAAGAACGTTCTCGGAGAAGTGGCCGCTTACGTCTATGTAATTGAATTCCAAAAGCGAGGTCTTCCTCACTGCCATATGCTTTTGACCATGAAAAGTGGTTGGAAAGCAGAGACAGTGGCAGATGTAGACAATGCCGTATGCGCAGAAATTCCGCGCCAAGATGAAGAACCGCAAGCATTTGCGGCTGTCACAAGTTATATGATTCATCGAAAGTGCGGTTTTGTAGACCCGCATTCACCGTGCATGCGCGATGGGAAATGCTCAAAACATTTTCCTAAGCGATTGCGTGATAGAACGTCAGTGGAGGCGGATGGCTATCCAAAATATAGAAGACGGAATCGCACCAGCATTCTGATAAACGGCATGTCCTACAGCGACGAGTGGGTCGTTCCCACAAACCTCTACCTCCTCACGAAAATGAAATGCCACATCAATCTTGAGATTTGCGGGACGATCTCGGCGGTCAAGTACCTCTACAAATATATCTACAAAGGACCTGATCGTGCGCGTATAACAATTGAAAGTGGTGGTGATGAGGGAATCGTTGACGAAATTAAACAGCATTTAAACACACGTTATGTATGTCCGCCGCAGGCTCTTCACCGAATTTTCGGTTTTCCCATGCAGGACAGATCTCACACTGTGTTCAGATTGGCTGTTCACCTTCCAGGACACCAAGTCGTACATTTTATTGCTGGAGAGGAAGAACAGTACCTAAATCGCGCACAGACCATGTATACGACACTCACAGCATTTTTTGAGTTGAATGTACGATGCTCTAGAGCCTTTGATAATGGCGAACCTACGGACCTAACTGTGGATGCCCGCGAACTCTATTATCACGAAATTCCAGAACATTTTACGTTCTCTGCCCGATATGGCTGGAAGCCAAGGAGACGAGGAGGCAAGGAAATCGGTAGAATGTACACCGTATCACCGCGAGATACTGAACGTTACTGCCTCCGGATACTTCTACTCAATACAAAAGGAAAATGTTCGTTTGAGGATCTTCGCACAGTTGATGGGCAAACTTATAGAACTTTTTCGGATGCAGCAAAAGCTTCGGGCTTCCTGGACGATGACACCTACTACAGACAGAGTATACAGGAAGTAGTTCAATTTCAAACAGCGGCTACTTTGCGAAGCTTTTTTGCATGTCTGCTCTGCTATTGCGAAGTAGCAGATGCACAAGAACTTTGGAATGAGTTTGTGATGGCAATGAGTGACGATTATGTGAATCGAGGCCTCGACGAACAGGAATCTGCTGCGATGGCGTATTTCGATGTAGCAGATAAATTGTCACTTTTAGGGAGAGATTTGAGGCAGCTTATAAGACCTCCTGCAAACATGCGCCCTGTTATTCCAAGTGACACAATAGATTACGAACAATACCGCAGTGAAGGAATACGTCTTTATGAAACATTGAATGCTGATCAGAAAAGGGCAGCCGACGACATTATTGCAGCCATGGAACGCAACTTTGATAGGTGCTTTTTCATTGATGGTCCGGGAGGCACAGGAAAAACTTATTTGTACACAGTGCTGTACAACATAGCTGTGGCTCAGCGCCGCCGTGTGCTCTGTGTGGCGTGGACCGGCATCGCTGCGAATCTGCTTCCGGGAGGACGAACTGCAATATCAGCGTTTAAGCTCAACATGGCGGACGGTAATCGTTCGTCATTAATGAAAAGGCAACAACGGGAAGCAATTGAGCTTTCGGCCACTGAGGTCATCATCTGGGACGAAATCTCTATGGCACCAAGATGCTCGCTCGAGGCCGTCGACAGCTTGCTTCGTGACATCATGCAAAATGATAGGCCATTTGGAGGCAAGTTGTTCATAGTCGGTGGGGACTTTCGTCAGATTTTACCGGTCATCGAGCATGGTCAGAGAGAAGACGTCGTCGAAGCATGTGTCACGAGATCCCCGCTCTGGACCCTCTTCAAGGTACACCGGCTTCAGATAAACGTGCGCGCTCGGGAAGCAGGGGGCGATTGGCACAAGTTCCTTTTAGAAATCGGAGACGGATCGAGCGGCGAAGATGGACGCGTTACTTTGAATGAAGATATTATTTGTACTACCGACAATATCGTGACGGCTATTTTTGGCGAAGTCATTGATACAAATGAGACTCTTTATGAACGGGCCATCTTGGCTCCAAAAAATGTTAATGTTAAACAACTGAATGATGACGCGATGCAACGTCTACATGTAGATAATGAATGCGACGAGAAAGTTTATAGAAGCATAGACGATGCTATCCTTCATGAAGGGGATTCCGAACTCTACCCGGTTGAGTATCTTAACTCCCTGGAACCATCAGGAATGCCTCCTCATAAGCTGAGACTGAAAAAGGGAGCCATAGTTATGCTTTTGAGAAACCTCGATGTAACTAACGGCCTTTGCAATGGCACACGACTGAGGATTGAAACCCTAGGGCGTTTTGTCTTAGGTTGCCGTTTTATCTGTGGGGAACGAAGAGACCAGCCAGCCGTTATTCCGAGGATCGATAACTATTGCGAAAAACTACTACCATTCCGACTGAGAAGACGTCAATTCCCCGTTAAAGTCGCGTTTGCAATGACGATTAATAAGTCTCAGGGGCAGACATTTGCAAAAGTTGGTGTTTATCTCCCTGAAGATGTATTTAGTCACGGGCAGCTGTATGTTGCCTTCTCCCGAGTGCGAACACCGGCCGGCCTGAAAGTGAGTACACCAACAAGAACAGTTCGAAACATTGTTTTTGAGGAGGTTTTGCTCTAATCCGTTTTACTTGCACCAACTTTAACTACTACTACTCGGACTATTACTTGGTTTTCAAGAAAATGAGAGAAAGATCAGAATTATGCAGCTTCTTGATAGCAACGTAATTAAATGAAATGACTCATGCCAAAGAAGTAAGAAAAAAGAGTCATATAGTAAGAGAGCATAAAATAGTTAAATCAAGTTTCCATAAGTACTTCTTCCTTCCATCCATCTGTCTGAGTCAATGCTGAGATTAGTCAGAAGAGCAAATCAAACTTACTTGGTGAACAAACCTGATAGAAACCAGATGATTCGTATTTCTGCAATGATATTAGGACAAGTAAGATAGCGGTATCGAATTTAACTTGACAGCAGCTTTTTTTGATTTGCTTTAGATGGCAGAAATGCACAGAACATTGCTTCTTTAGTAAGAATCAATTATGGCGAGTCAAATTTCGAGAACACTAGCAAGTTTTTTCCATGACTGTTCTAAGGTTTTAAACGCGATGTACGTAGATAATCTTCAAGATTGCTAAGACAAGCAGCACTGTTTTCGTTTACTTCAGCAATCACCTCCGTCATTATACAAGAGTAAATTGTGCCATGTAAAGTGAGCACACGAAAGCCTATGAGCTGTGCTGAATCACGGAATTCTCATACACGAGGTGCATGTTTTTTATTTGATAGAAGACTAAATTTGCATAAACATGTTTACAGGAATTCCTTATATCATGTACAACTGCTAGCAGCGTTTGCTTACTGTCAACATGTAGCAAGTATAGATATTACGATTTCGCTTGAGAAGGATGCTGAAAACATTTTCACCGTGTGCTCAAATGATAAGGAAGCCTGCGATGTTTTTCAAAATTGCCATACTTAGGACATGAGCAGCAATTATCGTTACCAAAAATGTTTACGTCAAAGAGTGAAAATGAATGGGGGCCTTGAATCCGATATTTTTTGCAAAATTTGCTTTCACATCAATCTGGAATAGTTCGTCATTTGCATCTAGATAATAGATATTATGGACGTATCATTATTTCTCATTGTCTTCGCGTCAAAAGCTTTGCTCATATTTTTACGATGCATAAGGCAGATTTTTCCGTGATTTCGTGCTCACCTCATTGTTGTCAATGATGAAATTTATCGCAGTAAATTTTTGATAATGGATTATTCAACAAGAATGTCTCTCATATAGAGTGATTCAGTCCGAATCATCAGCAAAGTTAGTCAAACATAGTCAAAGAAAAGTAGCTGAAACTCAAAAGGAGTGATTTCTACAAATGCTTAGCTGCATAATTCTCTCTTTCCGCAAATAATCGTACCTTTTACTTTTTGTTGATAATATAATCAAAGCAGATTGATATGGAGCGTCTCAGTTCTAAGAGGTATGCCTCTGCCATTCATGATGGGATTCGTCAGAACTTAATTTCAGTGCACGTTTGAAGCCACAGTCTGAGAGTCCGGCGAAGCCGGACGATCGGACTGGTAACTTATAATAACGGGCTAAGGGTGTTTACGTGACTTTGTGTGTGTGTCTGTCTGTCTGTCTGTAACGAAATTCATAGAGCGAGTTCCAGCCAATGTCCTGAGCCTAAATTTTGCGCAGCGCATGCTACCAGGGTAGAACACCACCATACAAAATCACGAGCGGATTCGTTGGGTGGATCCATCAGAATTTGCGAGTCAGACGGATCCACTTGGCCTCTGGCCCGCAAAATTGGATCTGTATCAACGCTTTTTGCAAAGTCGTGGATGTGTTTGGCATGTTGGTGTGCAAGACATGGACTTTAGGCGAAAGAGTGACCAAAGGTCTACTACTTTACCAGAACGACGCCAAAAAGAAATGGTTGCGCAAATGGTCAAACCGCCGTGGTTTTACCTGACCATTTGAGAGGATTTTTGCACAGAAATGTAGCTCACGGTAATTGTTGTCCTTATGGCGACTACCAAGCCAAAAGAAGTCTAAAAACCTAATCGAATTTGCGTTTGTTCTTCTGCGAAAAGTTCCATCCACGCGAAATTACCGATCTCACTTGAAAAAGCCTTTGAAATGAGTAGTTGTTTACATTTCATTCGTGGTAGTCGTCATTGCACGGTGAGTTTCAAAGACATCATTGGGCGAGAACAAGTAAAGCATATAAAGTAAGACCAGTGCGAGCCTCTGCGAAGCAGAGGTGACGCACTGGTTACGAATAAAGTGTAAACAACTACTCATTCCAAAAGCTTTTCTATGTGAGAACGGTAATTTTGATAGGATGAAGTTTTTCGCAGAAGAACAAATGCAAATTTGAATAGGTTCTTGAACTTTTTTTCTGGCTGGATAGTTGCTATAAGGTCAATAACACCCTGAGCCACATCTCTGTGTAAAAATCTTCTCAAATGCTCAAGTAAAACCTTGGCAGATCGTCCATCGAGCAATCAATACTCTTCGGCGTCGTTTTCGTAAAGTAATGGATTTTTGATCCCTTTTTTGGACCAAAGCTTATGGCTTGCACATTGAGATGCCAAGCACATCCACGACTTTGCAAAAAGTGGTGATATGGATCCGATTATGCGGGCCAATAGCCAATTGGACCCGGCTGACGCGCAATTTCTGAGGGATCCACCTAACAAATCCACTCGTGCTTTCGCATGGTGAACTTTTATGCTGGTAGCATGCGCTATGCAAAATTTGGGCTCAGGACGTTGCCTGGAACTCGCGCTATGAATTTCGTGACAGACAGATATTCAGACACACACACACATAAAAACACGCAAACAACCCTTAGCCCGTTATTATAAGTAATGATGAGTACTTTTCTTCTGCTTTTACAGTAAGCACTGAGGATCATGTTTGCCTTTGAACCCAGAAAGACGAATTTTATTGGATTCACTTTCCGAAAAAAAATCTTCAATAATTTACCTGATCAGTCTGCGGTTCTGGATATCCAGGGCTTGTGAGCATATGCTCTAAAAGTCCGTATGATGGACGAATGTAGTCGAAAGAGTTGCAAGCTATAACAGTTCCATTTCAGTAAAGCTAATAAAAAATGCTTTTAGTAGGAAATTCTTAGATTTACTTAGTCGATACTGTAGCTTGAATCCGCGGCCGGTCCTGGAACGATCGGTAACAAAGTGGACATAAAGCACCTAAATAAGAAAGTGAAAAGTGCATTTTTCATGCTCACGAGTTAAACTATAGTTTGGAATTCCGAGCAAGATCTCAACTTATACGAAGCATAAATGCTGACCAAAATTGATCCAGAAATTTTTGATTTTATTGATATTTCGTTAAGCAGATTTATTTCCAAATAATAAGGTCTTACCTTGTTGTAAGAATAGTCCAACGTAGTGTTCACTTGTGTAGCTCTACAGTATTTCTGACCGGCATGGAACTCGCTAAAAATCAATTATAATTTTTCAGCTGAAAATACTTCTTTTGTCCACACTGTCTTTCAAACGTTCTCCTTCATATAACTTTACTTCTTGATTTCACTTTCTAAGTTAGCAGCTCCACGATTCTACTAAGGAAGCTTAGGTTACTCTTTTATTATTTTATTTTTGCATTTAATTTCGTATGGCCTTCCTACATTACTATCCAGAGAAGGCCACTTAGTTCGTTTTGGTTTCCATCTAGTCTGAAATCCACATTGATGTTCGAATTTTTCGTTTTTATTCTGTTAATTCTATTATTAATTTGTTCTCTTTTTGTACCTCAGATCAAATATTTTTACTAACTCTCCATCGCCTTCGTCGATATCACGATCTGGTAGCAATGAGATAAAATCGAATGGACAGCCATTCACATCTTCCAAATCCATCATTTTTATCTAGAAAAGTCAGTAACCTCCAGGAATATTCCATTAAAGGAAAATCTTACCATAACACGCAATCCAGTCATTATTGGTCTTTCTATAGTCCATTTACAGTGCAAATTGTTCTCATAATTTGCTAAAGCATAACTGACATTTAATTTTGCAGAAAATTCAAGAAAAAAGAAAAATTAGCGAACTTTCTCCAGGAGCAGTTGGATTGCTAATTTCTTGCCAATCCCAGGTTGGTACAAGTGTACTTCCGCAGGTATACACTAAATAAGAAAAATATAATTCTAGACGTTCTTGACAATCGAATTTTTTCTCAAGAGGAGGGAGGGGGGGGGGGGGGGGCGGGCTCACCCCGTGTGGCATTCTTTTGGTCCGTTTCTTCCGTATAGTTCGCATTTCTTTTCGGGACAACTTTCCACTTGAGTTTAAATTCACTTCGTGGTGGCGCAAAGAATGAAACTTCCATTCTCGAATACGGTAAGTAGATATCTGGGAGAAATTTACTATGATGCCGGAAAATTTCCAGACATGACCGTACCAGCCGGTGGAATGAATCCAGATAATCTAACGCTTCCTGGTCGACCATTATTCAAGACGAAATTTGGACTTGGGTTGTCCGTAGCCTCGGAAAGCTAAAACGAAAAGTTCACATTTTTAGAAAAAAGGTTTATTTTCAAGCCAAAAATATCAGGTTTGGAGAATTCATGGCTTTGAAAAGCAGGAAAAGAAGATTTTTGCAATTTAGAAATTTTCCGCATTTTGTGAAAACTTACGAAAAGTCCAATTTTGTTGACGCCATCATAGCCTTCATAATTTTCCTCAGGAATGCGGATAGAATCGATATGGACGAGTAGTCCCTAGAAAAAGAGAAGAGTACTTGTAGGCTTTCAGAACTTCTTGACTTACCTTGTCCTGTTCTCCCTCAACAATCCACATAAAGTTGGTGTACATTTCATCAATCAGAACCAGTGGTTGTTGGATTATATGGGAAGTCGTGGCGCCACCATGCACTAAAGGAAACTCTCTTTATTTCTAAAGGACCCAAACTTTTTTGAAAAAATTATGTACCTCTCGAAAACAAGATTCTCATAGCAGGTTTGATCAAATCTTCGTCGCTGTCAATTTCTGCTGGCCTGCTGTAGCGGAATTTCATCCAAATCACTTCTTCCTAAAAAAAATTAAGGACCGCGTTGAGAATACTAAGGGGTTGGGTAGGAGGAGAAAGCAGACAGATTCAAAGGCATGGTGATACTGAAGTTTCAGTACTTTCCGAACCGCTTGCTTACGAATCCCTTTGTTTGAAATCCGTGACCGGGGAAGGGGTGGAACGAGGTAGAAAAAAAATAGTAAACTCACCAAGCCAAACATCGATGTACTTCTTTCACACCAACGTCCGATCAGCGGACCTGATGCATTCCATTTTCGGAATTCCAAATACGAATCGGTGCAGTTCGGAGAGTATGGCACTCTCAGTTCACTAAAGAAAAGCGAATCAATCTATGGGCGGGGTTGTCCCAAATGTACAGATTCAACTCACCTAACAGACGCTCTCACTACATTGCCAGGGTTTTCTCTTAGCGTCCATACACAATCGAAATCACCCTCAATATCCGGGATGCTTATTAACCCTTCCCGAGATGTGATCTCGCCACCGCAGTCTAAAAAAATTCATCTTAAATGGTAAAAAAAGAAGTAATAAATATAAACGTACTGTCAATTACTGTGGAGTACGCAATTACGACCCGAGCAGCAAGCAAAGAATTCTTCTTCACAAAGGCCAGTTTGATTTCGTTCTTTGCGCGGAACTCTTCGTGAGCAGTGGAAGCTTCGACAAGGTAGGGACCCTTGGCTTCACGGGACATTCTTTAATGGTACAACGTGAAAAATATTTTTTTTTTAAATTTCTGGAAAACTAACACTTCTCCACCATCTATTTGTATATCTATATAGCTATTGCCGAACATCATATCATTACTGCGATGTTTTGTAATTCCACGGCTGATAAACTCGTCCAATCGGACATAGATACCGGAAGCAGCTGGAAAAATTACTTCTTGAGATTCAATTTTCAACAAGGAGCAAAAAATTTCAAAGGCCTACATTCGTCCTTTTTACGTATTGTTATATTGCAAATTTCCTCCGCAAGGTCGTTGAATGTCATCACACCTTCTACATCTTCAGCTAAAACTAAACCACCACAGGCAGTTCGAGCTTCAAGCAGGAAGCCAATCTGGAAGAATAATTTTTGAACCTTTGCTTAACAACCATATAGCTACACAATTTCCAAAAGAAGAGATCTTGAACGAGGAAAAATTTGAGAATATAAATGTCAGTTTTGAAACTAAAACATTTCTTTACCATATATTAGGTCGTTCCAAAAGTAATGTCGCTTTTTTCGAATGAACGCCACTACTCGTGGAATCAACATTTTCAAGAGATCTTAGAAGCATGCAATGCAGCATCTCATCCTCTTTCTAATGGTTCTAATTTCACTGCATGATGTTAAATGAGTTCTCGAAAAATTACCAAAATCTGCGACACGTGCTTTTTGCCATGGTCAAGTTCGGCTATTTTTCTAAATTTTTGTACCTAATTTCAAAAGAAGAGCAAGTGACAGGTTGATAGAGCTAACTCTATAGGACATAGAGTAATTTTCTCATTTCCTTAGCTTGCTTCTTAAAGTTTCTGGAGTCAATTTTTCAGTTCCATCAAATTCCATATATGGTCAACTCAAACCTCACAGAACAATGACCGGCAAGCAACTCGGATGTCATTCGACGCAGCTTTTTCTCCTCTTTCTACCACTTGTTTTTGTTTCTGATTCATCACGTTTTCCGGGTAAAATTATTATAATTCAACTTTTCCAGGGCGCCCCAGGCTGTACCCGAAATTTCCGAAAGTTGCTAATCTGAAGCGATGAATGCTCATATGCTTTGTAAAATTAGTGTTAAACCATAATCCATCTTTGTAAGTTTCAGAATCCGAAAGTTTATTGGTGTTTGATGCATACGTGTTTGAGACAAGCCTGCAAAAATTCGGTGACTTCATTGAAAAATCTCTACAAAACTTATGACAAGATACGGAAAGCAGAAAAAAATGGTACTGTTTCCTATAGGGTTTGCTCTATCCATCCATTACTTGGACTCCTTTCGGGAGTTATTACAAAAGGTTAGAAAAATTGTGAAACTTGACCTTCCCAAAAAGCATGGGTTGAAGATTTTAGTAATTTTTCAAACGCCCATTGAGTATTCTGCAGTGAAGTTACAGCCATTAGAAAGAGGATGAAATGATGCATCGAATGCTATCAAGATCTTATAGAAACTTTGCTTCCATGAAATGTAGCGTTCACTTGAAAAAACGACATTACTTTCGGAACGACCTAATAGTTGATGATTTTTGGAAACTTGGTTACTGCGAGCAGAGCACCATCCTTGCGTCTTTTGAACTGTTACAGTATGCTAGCGTAACCTCGTTGCTGCACCGGATACGGTAGCATACTGTAGACAGAAGTCCCGTTCAACTAAACCACTAAACTCACTCTCTTAACATGCTGGTCTTCTCCTGACATATGTATTCTAGCTGCGGCAGCTCCACGGAATGTGACCAGAGACTGAAATGAAATATGTAATTTCATGGAACGAAACAGATTTATTTTCTTATTTACTGTTAATAATTTATTTATTGGCGCAGTAGGCCAACTAATATGTAATATTTATACCTCTCTTGTAAACACAGGAATTTCCTTGGGCTTGTCGATATCCAAACATATTCGCTCAATTTTCTCGGATTTTCTAAATCGAAGAAATTTTGAACGGGGAGTTCGCATTAGTTGAGAAAATTCAAAGACGTACGTATCGTTTCCTCCATAGATCGTGAGAGCTCCTTCAATCAGAGGAAGTGGGTCCTGGCACCTAAATAGAGTGGTATTGAAGCTCAGTTGATGGGTCTCGAATAGGGAAAGCAAGGATGGAAAAGGAAAAGAAATGGAGAGTGAAGAAAAAAGGTATTCTGTCCAAGTGGGACATTTCACTTTTGATCTGATGAATCCCGACTCGAGAAAAAGAAATCAAGAAAAGAAAAAGAGAATCAAAGATTACGTCAAATCTGTGGGCTTTCTCTCATCAAGATTTTCTTTTTTTTTCTTTTCTTCTCAAGACCCCTTTTCACCCTTCTCTGACTAGAAAAACATATGCCACTAACGTCAAATTGTTCATCGCCCTAGGCATCCATTTCTTCTCAGTTTGTTGCTCATGTGCATTTGGTGTTACGTATTCCTTGACGGTGTAGATCAAGTAATATCCGGGAGGTGTCTGAAGTGTGATTTTATAAATAAAAAGTACCAAAAATTGTGCTATACCTTAAACAGCCACTGACACTCCGTTCCCCTTTCATATTCCTCTGGGAATTTAGGAGAGTGGATAGTGGAAGGCTGGGCAGAGGTGACTAAACAAAAATTTTTATTTCAGTTTATTCATAAAATTTTCGATTTTTTTACAAAAGATTTTTCGAGAAACATTTGTTGAGACAAAGGACAGATGCCACTTGTGTAGGCTCAATTCTACGTTCCGCAGTGGTGCCATATTTAACCAATCAGCGAACCGTGGTATACGATAGAAAATTTGCTATGACTACGGTAATAGCTTTTGCAGCAAACATTATGTTCATGTCGTCGGGTCAGTTGTGAGTTAATATGCGTGTTACACACTATGCGCGCTACAGACGACTTGTAAGATTAAAACCTGCTCATTTCCGATGCTTCTCCTTGTTTTCTTATATCTCTTTGTTTGCTTGTGCCTGTATAGGTGGGTAGCACACAATTCTACAGTTTACTATGCTAAGGGTTTTGCTGAAGAGTCACAAGCAAGAATGTCGTCGGTTACCGCGCATAGTGTGCAGATTCACATGTTAAGTATGACTCGACGATATTTATTTATTTATTTATTTATTTATCAAATACATCGTAAACGATGCACCACCTCACAGATGAGATACAGACAGTATAATACAATCTCCTTCCATATACAGATATATGGAAGGAGATTGCTTTGCAAGATTTGACTATACGTGATGCCCCCCCCCCGCTTACCTTCAACAATTCCTCCACATTCGTCCCTGTTCGTAGTGTCTGCATCGATAAAGGCGACATTAGCCATGAAAAAGTAGCCTCCAGCATCCGGCATCACTGACTTCATTCCATACTAAAATTTTTGATTTTAGCGCTGAAAAATAGTTGACAAATCACCGTATACCTTAAGTTGAAGGAAAAGCTCATTTGTATGTGATTTATAAGTAAAATTGCGAAGACTAGTACATGTCGTGTACTGTGGAAATCCGGAGCGATTCGAAGGACCAGCGAAGATCTGAAAAATGAAAATTTCAAAAATGACACCTTATTTCCTTTCCCGCTCCCATTTTGCTTTGAATGGGTTGCCCACTTACCGCCATTCCAGCAAAATCTTGCTTCTCATCATTGTATTGACAGCTGGCCTCACTTTTTTGAAAGATCGCTAACGTATCCACTATAAGAAGTATACGCTTACCAACTGGTGCCTATAAATCAGGTGAGATGCGTGTGCATTGGTCGAGACAAAATTTTATTTATAGGAATGCAAAACTTGCAAATGAAGACCCATACCTTGATCTGCCAACCACACTCCAGTTGCTCAGAGTCACGATCCAATCTATTGATATTGGCAGATATATTCGATGGTGAAATGAGAGTTCCTCCGCAACCTTGACACAATAAAAATTGAATTTGCAGACCCTTTTCTCTCCAGATTTGCTCTTTGTAAATGTTCCTAATCGCTTAGCTTAACAACTCTGCAATACCTATTGAAAAAATGCTTTTATTCTAGCGTGATATCAAAATTGTTTTCTCGAAATGGTGCTCTCCACCAAAGAAGTGGGATAATTACTACTAAAAGTCCTATTTGGCCCTTCTCAATATCTTGTATTATATTGTATTGTACTAAAATAGGGTCTGTTACTTGGAGATTTTCATGTAGAAACGGATTGGAGTATCCGATTGGAAGGCCTTAAGGGCCGGGCACTTCACGCGATTTGGCAATATTCCAAGTGTCCATAACTCACTGTAGGATTCTAAATGTACAGAAGATGGGGCATTTTATCAATCTACGTAAGTTATACACACTATGCATGTGCAGTTTGCCAATGTTGGATCTGAAGACTTCTGGCAAATTGCCAAGTCGCGTCGCGACTGAAATCGCGTGAAGTATGCCCGGCCCTTTAACTGAGCTGATGCTCGAACAAGAGCTCACAAGTTTTTCGTGGTTGAAAAATTACTCTGTTTGTTCCAACTAGAGCTGTGTTTTCTATCTTATCAAAGGATGTTGACTGGACAGCTAGCTTGGAATAACAGGGTGTGCTGTGTTTCGAATCATATATCTTCCACAAATAAGTTATATGGGTTTTTCTATTGGGTAATAGCTTAGCTAATTCCTCTAAATCGCTACAAACGAGGTAAGGAGTAAACAGTTATCTGAGCAATGAAGGTAACTCCGTAACTAGCGCCCTAGTACTACCTGTCGTTTTTTAGGTAAGCTCTTACATATAGAAGACTCTACTCACCGATGGTTGTCCATGTCAACCAGAAATGGTTTTGTTCCTGTTTCTTGGACTGGTATGTTAAGTGGATGACATTGTTTTTACTCTAAAAAATTACGTCGACCTGGCTTCCAGATATTTATCAAACTTGTTTTTACCTTCACTATCATAGGCCTGGCAACGTCAGAACAAGCTTCGACTAATTTGCTGGTGAGGTTTACGAAATTGCCAACTTTTACGGTGGCTCTGGCTACTTCTCCTTCTCCGAACTGAATAAATACAGCATAGAAAAATCGATGGTTAAAGTTTTCCTTGAACCACCTTAAGCCAATTATCTGAGCATTTTCCAGGGATTACGCCATAGCGATAACGTCTATCGACAACAAAATTATGGAAATCGAGTTCAATGCGATTTCCGGGTGGTACCTGCGGAATATAGGGAGTTAAGAGTTTCCAGGGATGGATAGAACAGGACGTACGAACAGCGAATTCACCTTGATGGTCCATGAGCAATACTGTGAATTCCAGACATTATTCGGGTAGCCAGGTGATTGTATGGAACCCATAAAATCAGTCAAAACGATGTCAGTGCACACTGTAAGAAGTGAAATAGGCTGATAACGACAAAAGAAAATATTAGGTTGGTCCGAAAGTAGTTGCCGTTTTTCAGGCCCATGTTTAAACTTAGAATAAAGATAGACAAACGCTGTAAGCACTATTTGATGCAGATCTTCCTCTTTCTAATAGTTATGTTTTTGTCTAGATACCATTGAACCGCGCAAATAACTGTCAAAATCTCCAACCCATGATTTTCACCCATCTTGAGTTTGGCTATTTTTTTAAATTTGCACTTTCAACTTTTGGACTAACTTTAATAATAGTTGATGGAACAAACAAAATGCAATACAATGAATTTTTTTGGCTTCATTAACTAATTTTCATTGATTTTTAAGATAAATTTCCAAAAGCCATCAGTTTTGCGAAGTAGCGAATCATACAATCGCTTCAAACAGTGATAAATCATCGCAATTTTGAACTTTCAAAAACAGATTATGACTTAGCACTAATATAAGCAAGCAACTGAGCTTTTAGCTGTTCAAATTATTGAATCTCGAATTTTCTGAGAACAGCCTGGGACGCGTCTGAAAACAAATATTGTAATGATTTTATTCAAATATCAAACAGATTAGAGAGAAAAGAAGTTTTTCAGAAGGAGGAAAAAAGGCTGCATCGAATGACACCTTGATTGCCAGTCGTTTGTTGTTCGTGACGATTGGGAATGCCCAAATATGGAATTTGGTAGCATCAAAAAAATATTTTCAAAATTTTGAGAAGCCGGCTAGAGAAGCCAGAAAACTGTATTGTATTGCATTTTGATTATTCTATCCAACTGTCATCAAAGCTAGTTCAAAAGTTGAAAATGCAAATTTCAAAAAAGCCAAACTCTAGGTGAAAATCATGGTTTGGAGATTTTGAGAGTTGTTTGCGCGGTCATCAATGGTATCTAGACAAATACATAACTGCTAGAAAGAGGAAGAAATTCTGCATCAGGTAGTGCTTACAGCGTTTGTCTATTTTTACTCTAAATAGTTTGAGCATGGGTCTAAAAACGGCACGAACTTTCGGACCGACCTAATATTTTATACCATACCTGTGGAAAAATGTGCCATAAATCCATATAAAGGACCAAGCATAGCTCCACCATGCTGCTTATACCGTACAGCAATTTCATGATCATCTGATGTCAAGGGCTCGGCTCCGACCACTTTGCGACAATAACGGCGCATAAGTCGAGCGTCACTGTGCGGACTATCAAGTACCTGTACGACCACAGGTTTTCGAATTATTACTATTCTTACTTGTAAGCGAAAAAATAAATTCTAGAAAAATAAACTGCGAAAAAAATGCCAGATTATCGAAAAAAACTCAAAGAAAAATGTCATCCCAATCCTAATTACAGTCACATAGATTAGTAGGTCTTTTTTGCAACAATACATTCGATGGGCCCCCTTGCACCACCCTATAATTTGGGGCCTTTTTTGCACAATATATCGTAGCCACCATAGCTTCGCAGTACTGCTGAAGGCAAGATTGGGTGCGCTATACTTCATAAACTCATGGAGCTCATTTTTGATGCTGAAAAAATCCGCATATCATATGCACTTCACAAATCGCGCGCGATTACGACAGTATACTGTATCGGTGCAAAAGGTCCGTTTACTATTTATGTGTAGAGGAATTCAGAAAACCGAAAGTGGGCTGACTGTCTGGCTGATTTCCTGTGATCTCACTTATAAGAGCTAAGCCTGATTTTTCCGAAAATATTTTTTTCTGAGAGAAAGGTGCCAACTCACATCAAGTCGATTTGCCGCAAACATTCCGCAGAAACCGTTATCATCGCTGGACTTCAGAT
Organism: Cylicocyclus nassatus; assembly: GCA_958299035.1. Classification (NCBI taxonomy): domain Eukaryota; kingdom Metazoa; phylum Nematoda; class Chromadorea; order Rhabditida; family Strongylidae; genus Cylicocyclus; species Cylicocyclus nassatus. Next base: position 8,016,188 of record CATQJL010000001.1, read on the forward strand.
TATCTATATTTACAAGCGAGAAACGAACACGATTTCCTAAAATGATTGAGTTCCACCAGCTCAAAATTCTCTCCAAATAAATCTCACCAAGAGCGACAGCAATGGTCCATGAGCAATCCAGACTTCTTGAATCCTTTAGCGGGTATTGTGGAGCTGCTATAGAACCAGAAACTCCCTCAACATGTCCACCGCAAGCTAAAAAAATAATTTTTGCTCGAGTCAAAAAAGGGGGGGGGGGCAGCTCACATGAAATAATCTGTTCATAGCTGATGTTGAAGTATGTGTTCGACGAATCCGTAGTTTGTAGCCTGAGGAATACCCGGCTACCATGGGACCGTAGCGTCGGCATTGGGTATTCATCACAAATGGACGATTCAGCATTTAGGGAAGCAAATCCAGGTGATTGATCGGTGGCACCATTTCTGCAAGAATAATGCTAAATTTGCAAGAGGGAGGGGGGGGGGGGCAACGAGCTGTCGAACTACTTACCTTAGTATAAGCTGTGATTTGAAGCATGGTATGCTAGCGTTATTCATCCTCAGCACAAGTCGAGCATTCGAAAGGACCTAAAAATGTCGAAATTCGCGAAATTCAAAAATTACCGAAGAATTCTTCTTACAGAAATGTGGAAATCACACTGCGAATATCGTCCCTGGCTACCAACAAAGACGATTTCTCCTACGGGTTCTGTATAAGTACGGTCACAATCGACTGATGGATCAACTCCTTCAAATCTGAAAAAAAAATTACCAGATATCACTGATAGACAGAATGGAAGGGGGGGGGGGGGTAATTCGAGATAGCTTTACGAGTTATTTTCTTCTGCGGTTGCAGGCTTGCAAAAAATCTAAAAACTTCAAAGTCCGCCACGCCCCCTCACGACAAAACTGCTCTCCCCCCCCCCCCCAAAAAAAATTCTGAAACCATAGTGCCACATGGGTCCTTTCTGCAGAACGTCAAGTTGAGAAAACTGCTTAAAAAACTCTCTTTCACCCTCCATTCTTACTTTATCTTTCTCATTTTTTCTTTTTGATTATGAGCGGTCAAAAATTGCGAAGCTCATGATTTTTGCCATTTTTGTATTTGAAATCCAAAAAAATTACCTAGCCGAAAAACCATTTCCGGCAATTGATCTATCCGAACTGAATACAACAGCCATCTTATATGAGCTCGATAGAAGCGTAGGCGGTAACATAGTACCACAGAATCTACAACAAAAATTATATTCTAGCACTTGAAAAAATGAGAGAATACCCACTTTCCCAGCAATTTTCCATGCTCAGTAGGGCTAATATAAGATTCGTAGACGGCTACATTATCATATGAGCACTCGTCATTTTGCACTACCTCGATATCGAAATTGTCGAAAGTAAGGCGAACTTGCTTGGACTGAAAAGGGATCCATGTAGCCCGTTGGGAGCCCATGCGGAGTAAAGTGAACTTACCCATGAGACTTGAATCTGGTAAACACAATGCATATGCGGTAAGTATTTATCAGGATAGTTCGGAGAGTTTATAGTGCCAGTTGATTGTGAGAAAACACCACCACATCCTAAAAAAATTCGAATTTTCAATCTTCGCCCCGCAGCCTCCCCCCCCCCCCCCCTATTTGCAAAAAATTCAACCTACCAACATCCATGGTTGTATACTCCATCAACAGCCCACGATTCCTCTCGTCACCACTACTTGCGTAGGTAATGATCAAAGGTCTCGAAGCGCTCATTATAAACTCTCCCTCTTCCACGAAAGGATATCTGGCGCATATGTAACGTTGGTTAATCTGTTTGTCTTCTTCTTTTCCACCAGAGAACTGAATCAGCGAGGAAATAATAAACAGAAAGTGAAAAATTGAGGTTTTTCTGTAAATAAAATACTTCTACGTAATCCGTGGCAGTTGCTAGCGAGTCACGATTGTAGAAGCACTGTGATGTAGTAGCACTCCGCATTCCAATAGTTTTGAATCTGCAAAGCGTATAAAGGTTTCAGCAGCCAAGCCCCTTTTTGGCTTGATCTCTATCTATAAAATTTCTCAACTCCCACTACTCCCGTGATTCCACGAAAGCTAATGCGCGCTTAAATTCATCTAGAAAAATCGAAAAATTATTTCTACGTAATTCCCCAGGACAAACCATAAAAACATCAAATGGCCCATTTGTTTAACAGAAAATATGTGGTGGTGAGTGCAGGATGCGGGAACCCCTTTGCTCTTCGGTTAATCGCACCCGTGGCAATTATATCAAAAGTTCAGTCGCCCTAGGCAGCGTTGCGGCCCCACAAAGCATAAAAGACCGTACCTCAACCTGATTGCATGACTTTGGTCCGCTCTGATGATGTATGTGCACTTGCCGGCTCTTCCTCCATCCGGATAATTCCAAGTCTGGATGGTTCCATTCCCATAGAGATTCTTTTCACACACTGAAAGTATGCTCTTGGAACCTCACAATTTAAGAAGAGTCAAACTCTCCACCTCCTCTTTTCTCCCCCGGAGCAGAAAAGGCAAAACTAACCTAAGCTGTACGCTATTTTGAAGCCCTTTCCCTGCGTCGCACTATCAGAATGAAACCGAAGCACAATTTGCGGAAGGGGCATTAACATTGTGGCTGGAGGGCGATGAGCATTGCAACTATCATGTACCAGTTGTCCATCGGCATAGAGCTAAAAACTTCATTAATTGTTGAAAATATAGGTGAGCAAAATCTCCCACATGTAGGTAGTCTTCTGTGCATTGGTAGACCATTTGACGTCGGAAAGGAATTAATGGACTAACACGTCGGAACGGTAGTCCCATTCGACCTGGAAAAATGGGGTATTTATAAAGCCGAGAAAGTTCTTGAAATTTCGTAAAGATTCAAATTAACCTTATGTAAAGGGAAGGCGGTAGCGAAAGCTTTCAGAAAAGGTCGCGCAGTTTTTGATGATTAAGATCTTATAACCATATTAAAAAAATTGATATCTTTATTTTTGTTCTTATTAAAACTTGAAATAATTTGAATATATTCGGGTTATGAATCTATACAGGAACTTCTGGAACTTTGTTCACAAACTTCTACTTTGTAGGGTTGTAAACATTAGTAGTTTTTCAATTGTGAATTCCTTACATATTTTATGTGGTGCTAATCATCTTGAGGATTCCCCCCTCCAAGTCGCTTACTTTATTGTAAATTTTAGCTGACTGTCTTACGCTCAATGCTATTGAAGAGACCAAAAGCCCTTCTTGGAAAGTCCAGCTGCTGCTGCCACATTGAGGAGGAAAATTGATAAGCCGATGGGACATCGAATGTTAGGAATTCCAGCTGAAAAGAAGACCAGAGTTTTGGCCAAAGGTAGATGACATACCTTCAGGGTCTGGTCTGCGGTGGATGTATTATCGGACCCAATGCCATCCAATCTCCATGAGCAGTCCATGTTTGGAGGATAAAATCCGCCATAGTTTGGACTTTCTATGAAACCAGCAAATTCCCAGTCTTTTTCACTGTTAGTGATATCGCCACCACAGCGTCGATCAGCTGAAAACAGGGATGTACAAAAAATGTTGCTATCGTTTAAGAGAGGGATGGGGAAGGAAATAACTTACGTTCGAAAGTTTTGTATTTCATTGTAAACCCGCGATGCAGTGGGCTTTTTGAACCTCCGAAGACATTACTTCGGAAAGAAACAGTGAGGAATGGACCTGTTGATCGGACCTATAATACAATATCATCCAACGTAGTACTTGGGCCCTTTCGCTCATATACCGTAAGCTACCGTAATCTTGTGCTGCCCAAAAAAAAACTGGTATTGCAGCGCTTTGAGTGCAATCTAAATGAAAGCCAGCGTGCGACGACGCATAGCGGCAAACATGCGCCTTTCAAATACTGCGCTAGATTACGGTAGCCTGATGTACTTAAGGGTGCAAAACGGCCGCTTCTCCATAAAACTTACTACAGTTGTTTGATTAGTAGTTTCGCATATGTGAACAATTCTATGAGCATCGTAAGATGTGTATCCATCAAAGACCTGAAAATTTCATAGTAAGAATTCAGAAGAACCTAGATATGTGAATCTTCCAAAAATTGTCTTAGCTGACCTCCACCTCATTAACAGAACAATTCAATTGCAGTCCTGTGGTCATTTCTACCGTAGGAATTTCAATCTCAATATGTTTTTCCATCGGTGCCGATATGAACCAATCACAAGCTGTATCCATATGATGAGGTGGTACAACAAGTGTACCTGTGGCCAAGTTGGTACGGTAACCACATTCTGAAACAGTATCGACATATACAGGTTTGGTGAGGTACGTTTTCGATGCCATATGGTCAGAAAAAGCGAGAGAAGAACGTGATTCAAGAAAATAGTCTTTTTTGAGAGATTACCAGAAGTGATGAAATTTGAACAAATAGAAACCTCTCTTCTTTGTTGCCCATTTGAGCGAGAACGATCCTTTAGTTCCTTTGAAACGAAGCAATGCACTCGAAGTTGTCATCGTTATTGGTTCACCAATCACAGGCGCCTGAGGTACGGTAAACGTAGGCGGGACGAAGTACGGTATCCTAGCTCGTTACCTTTCCGCTACCGACATCACCACAAAAAGTGGCAAAAACTTGAGCATTATCACTGGAGCCATCGTATAGAGTTAGATTGGCTGGCATTCTGGAGCAGTCCGAAGCAGACGAGTCACCGCTCATGCCTTTGAAAACTTCGAATGTGATTTGAAGGGCCTGAAAAGGGGACGAAGCAGATAAGAAGCGCTATGAAGGAATGACAATTAACAAATGTGAATTCAATTATCAAGTTTTCCAAGAAAAAAATAAAACATTAGCAGAGTTCGCAACGCTCTGAAGTTCTTCTTAGAAAACGTGAATCTATCGAGGAGTGCCCATGCGAGAGATTTCCAGAATATTACGTTCGAGATAGCCATAGTTCTAACGAAATTTTCAAGATTTTTGTCACAGTAAAATACATGAGAGAATAGATGCGGCTTGCAAAAGTTTGTAGAAATAAGAGAAAGTAACACTATGCGTTACTGTAGGAATACTGTAGCAATTATGTAGGCGCGCAATTTCTTTCATTAAAATTGCATTTTTTATTTTTAGTGATTTAAATCGCTATACCGAGTTGTCTTCTCCAGTAGCGATAACAAAATCGCAACCATCATCGGCTACAGATTCTGTCTCCGTCGAGAAAGTGAGATTTCCTGATGAATCCGTATAATGACCTCCGCAAGCTGAAAATCGAATTTTTACTAAAACAGAATCTTTTTTTTAACAGATAACTCACTGTTCTCTTCAAACTGGCACAGCGATCCATAGAAGCCGATAGGACAAACGCAATTGATCTTTCCAATACCTGCGTCTTGACAAACGCCACCATTTTCACAAGGTGAACCAATGCAAGCGGATACCTTCAGAATTTGTGCAATTAGTGAAAGACCGACAAACAAAAAGTTTTTTCCAGCTTCATTTGAAAATGCAAAAAGTAAGCTTACCTGCTCGCAATGGATTCCATAATAAAACTCCGGACAAGCACAACGATATTCAGTGGCTGATATCGGCTGGAGATAAAAGATTCATGGATCAGAAAATTGAGGACAGAAGGCAAAAGTTAAATTGAATGGGTTCTGCAAAGTATTGGAGATCTATGGAGCTAGTTAACTAACTCAAAGGAGTTAAGAGTAGCTGTTATAATAGATCACTCCAAAACTACATCATTCTAAATTTCAAAGGGTAACATTCGAATTTCTCTAGAACTTGCGAACTATCTCTCAATTCCTCAAAGTTCGTGAATTTCAGACTTATATTATAGTGTGAAATTGTGAAAGTTTGCAAACGCAGATACAGCAGGTTCGAATTTTAGAGTTAGAAACATCTTGAATTTGAATTTGTCTTTTTGCAGCTGAGATAAAATGCGGATTTACCTTGCATGTTCCACCATTAAAGCAGTGACCTTCGGTTCTACAAATTGTTGAGTTGCTCTTCTGACAGCCATTTTCACCTAAACCCTCACAGCGATTCCCCACAAAGTGTTCATACATCCGAATAAAATCACTTACCCACTCCATCACCCATCATACCAGTAGGGCAATGACAGGCGAAGCCTCCAACATTGAGACTTGACGGATCTTCGACGCAAGTTGCCCCAGGATAGCAAGGTGCATCATCGCAAGCAGATTTTCTTTGGCAAGTGCGTCCATCACCACGATAACCTGGATACGGTAGAAGTACTGTGCGTCACAACCTTTTTTGGGTACCGAGAGGACTTACCTGGCGGGCAATTTCCACAGTGAAATGAACCGATAGTGTTGTAACAAGGAACACGAGGATTTTTAGAGCATGGGTAGGTTTCAGCAGCACATTCATCGATGTCAGCACAGATTTGGCCATTCCCTGCAAAAGTACAGTAATCTAGCTGTCAAACGTATGATACAGTAGTCCTACCATGATAACCCTTGGGACAGCCAGCACATTGGAATTTTCCAGGTAAATTGATGCAGTCCACTCCGGGATGGCATGGGTTGTCCAAGCATTCGTTCACATCTTCACAAGTGGGATTTTGCTTGTCATCGGAAACTTTGTAACCCCAATCGCAAAGGCATTTGTAGGACGCCTGGAAGATTCTCGTCAGGAACATCTTTGAGAATTCAGTATGAAACACCATTTGGGTGAAAAACATGGTCTTCAGAGTCAGATTAGCTCATTTGGGAATCTGAAGATTCTTTGAAAAGAATTTGGAATACTCACGTCATTTTCTGATGTATCCACATCAATACAGTGTCCATGAGGACCACATAATTCAATCGACCGTGAGCAAGTTGATTGATGATACTGGCATAATGGTCCGTGATATCCGGTAGGGCATTCACATCTGGGATAGCCACCGAATTACACGAGTATTTTCATCTTAGACCTCGGACAGAGTTCACGCGATTTGATCGTCGCGATTTAATCGCCGCGATTTTCACTCATTTTCATTTTACAATCAAAAATTTCGTGCTGGAAAAGGATCAGATTACAACCGAGATGCGAGCTGATCGGCATGCAATGAACTCATAACAGTTGTCTTGTAGCGATTGGATAGCGACGATCAAATCGCGTGAACTCTGTCCAAGGCCTTATACTGATTCTAATTGTCACTCCTCTTCCCTGTCCCTCCCAAAGTTCATGTCTCCCATCATTTTACTACGCTTAATAAACAGTATATGAATCTCACAAGAGCGTTTCTGGCCGTCGGGTACAGGGTTACGGTAGGTGCGCAATTACGTCAAATTACTAGATTATACAGATGCAAATTGAAGCGAAACTGCGTGCTGAACTTGTAGAAGATTTTTGGGGATGATCAAAAAGTTCCAATTCTCTACTTCCTTTACATTATGTCCTCTCGAACTCCTTTGTTCAATTCATATTCGAAAAATCACAACTTCACTAAATTTTGATAATTTATTTGTTATCCTACCTAAAGCCGGTGTCATGATTTACACAGGTGCCATTATGTTGACAACCAGCATGCGTACCCGAATACATTGCACATTCATCAACATCGATTTCGCAGTTGTCACCCTGCAATGGGGACACTATTACTTTCACACAGCCACTGTATATCACAGTAAGCCTTCGCTGTGAGACCAATCAATGCAGGGTAGGCGGAGTGCTTGGTTGCTCGCCTTCCCCTCTGTCAAAATACATGCTCGTAAAGATTCAGTTATATTTTTTAGATTCTGATGACAGAGCCGCAGAAAATAAGGAAGCAACTCGCCTACCTGTGCTTATCGCTTGCGTGGGTCTCGCAGCGAATGCTGCTGTAATTACAATACCACCCGTAATTTGTGAAAAAAAATGGCGGCGGCACTTAACTTACGCGGCGCCGCCGCAGTTAGGTGACTTTTGCCGCGTCGCGCGGCAAAAGTCAGCGGAAAAGCGGCAAAAGTCACCTAACTTTGTCGCGCAACGTCTAACCTTTTTATAAAAAAGACCATATCTTGATTCAAAATTTATGAATTCTATATATAAGAGTACCATTCAACTCAGCTCGGCGAGGCGCATCTTCCAGTATACAGATGTGCCTAGCTGTGGGTTATAAGTTTTTTTCCTGGAATTTTAGTGTAAATGGATTCAGTGTGCTGATTCCAGAGGCTAAAATGCAGGAAGACAAAGGGAAATGGTTGGAAATCGCATGAGAAGCACACATTGCGGAATGCCGTGCGTGCTGTGCAATGTACAATACCACTCACAGAACGGGAATCTCGCGAAATTCCAGAAGTTTCGCGATTCGGAATATCGCAAATTATGCAGCACCATAACTTCCTTCGGAATGAATATATTCTAAATCCGAAAGCAGCATTGTGTTCAGCTCGTCAAGGCGAATCTTTCGACATACGTCATGTCATCTATATCTTGTTTCCATTTTCTCAAATTTTTCTGAGGAGGTCCCTTTGCAAGTATGTAACGCAGCGACTATCCAACATAAAAGCTTCCAGTAATCACCATTCGATAGTGTTCTTTTTGTACATAACAGTGCGCTGAAAAGCTGCCGTAGACTTCTTTTCAAAACAGAAAAAAGCCTTGGTAAATTCTGAAAAAATCACTCGTTTTCAGATTCTACTCGCCGTAACTTTCTTTGGTGTGGATATTTTCTGAATCCGAAAAATGCATTGTGCTCAGCTCATCAAGGCAAATCTTTCGGTATGCAGAATGTCCTTGATATCTCGATTTCAGTATTCTCAAAACTTTCTGCGGACGTCTCTTCGCAGAGGTGTGAAGCAGCGCGTATTGCCCCCAGTAGATTCAGAAAGAACTTTTAGATAGTACTTCTTCTGTAGATTATGTAGCGCTAGAAATTAGAGGCACACTTCTCTCCAAAGGAGATAGAAGGGCTGGTGAATTCTGGAAAAATCATGTCGTTATAAATTTTCCTCAGCGTAACTCTAAAATATGAGGCTCTCTTGCTAAGCAGATGTGATTTTCGTAGTCAGCAGGTCGGATAACCCTTATGAGCAAGTTTTCCAAGATGTTCGAGTGATTTCATTTTTTCTCGATTTACGCTCGGAAGCTCGCCGATGAATTTTGGCCAAAATATTGATACTCTTGAATTGTAAGGGAACTTCGCTTATAGACGTTTTCGAACACGCTCTTTACGAAACTCGTGGTCTTTAAGGATAATAGGGCCTTTCTGGTGAGATACGGTGAGGTGACTGTAACTGAATCACGAAAGTGCGTAAATTTGCCCGCACTTCTCACGCATCTTTCAGAAAACTTGCCTGCTTGCTTTTATGGCTTAGAGTTGGTGTGAACTGTGCTATCGAATGGTGCATGACCCAGGCTCCAGTCTATAAAATTCTCAGAGTTACGAGCCTACGAAAACACATCCTCATGAATTTTGCCCAAAATGTAAAAATCGCATATCTCGTCGAGATTCCACCGTGAGTGCTTGTATGACACTCGCATGGCGGATGTTGTGTTCGCTTAGCCCAAAGACTCCCACTGTATTGAATATGGCACTTGCGTATGCTTCAGCTGCTCAGTTGAATATCAATTATATTTCGGTGGCTAGAACTCAAATCACGAAATCTAACACAATAAGATCCATAAAGGATGTGAAAAGATTTGATCAACGTGTTGTACAAGCACTCACGGTGGAATCTCGACGAGATATGCGATTTTTACATTTTGGGCAAAATTCATGAGGATGTGTTTTCGTAGGCTCGTAACTCTGAGAATTTTATAGACTGGAGCCTGGGTCATGCACCATTCGATAGCACAGTTCACACCAACTCTAAGCCATAAAAGCAAGCAGGCAAGTTTTCTGAAAGATGCGTGAGAAGTGCGGGCAAATTTACGCACTTTCGTGATTCAGTTACAGTCACCTCACCGTATCTCACCAGAAAGGCCCTATTATCCTTAAAGACCACGAGTTTCGTAAAGAGCGTGTTCGAAAACGTCTGTAAGCGAAGTTCCCTTACAATTCAAGAGTATCAATATTTTGGCCAAAATTCATCGGCGAGCTTCCGAGCGTAAATCGAGAAAAAATGAAATCACTCGAACATCTTGGAAAACTTGCTCATAAGGGTTATCCGACCTGCTGACTACGAAAATCACATCTGCTTAGCAAGAGAGCCTCATATTTTAGAGTTACGCTGAGGAAAATTTATAACGACATGATTTTTCCAGAATTCTCCAGCCCTTCTATCTCCTTTGGAGAGAAGTGTGCCTCTAATTTCTAGCGCTACATAATCTACAGAAGAAGTACTATCTAAAAGTTCTTTCTGAATCTACTGGGGGCAATACGCGCTGCTTCACACCTCTGCGAAGAGACGTCCGCAGAAAGTTTTGAGAATACTGAAATCGAGATATCAAGGACATTCTGCATACCGAAAGATTTGCCTTGATGAGCTGAGCACAATGCATTTTTCGGATTCAGAAAATATCCACACCAAAGAAAGTTACGGCGAGTAGAATCTGAAAACGAGTGATTTTTTCAGAATTTACCAAGGCTTTTTTCTGTTTTGAAAAAAAGTCTACGGCAGCTTTTCAGCGCACTGTTATGTACAAAAAGAACACTATCGAATGGTGATTACTGGAAGCTTTTATGTTGGATAGTCGCTGCGTTACATACTTGCAAAGGGACCTCCTCAGAAAAATTTGAGAAAATGGAAACAAGATATAGATGACATGACGTATGTCGAAAGATTCGCCTTGACGAGCTGAACACAATGCTGCTTTCGGATTTAGAATATATTCATTCCGAAGGAAGTTATGGTGCTGCATAATTTGCGATATTCCGAATCGCGAAACTTCTGGAATTTCGCGAGATTCCCGTTCTGTGAGTGGTATTGTACATTGCACAGCACGCACGGCATTCCGCAATGTGTGCTTCTCATGCGATTTCCAACCATTTCCCTTTGTCTTCCTGCATTTTAGCCTCTGGAATCAGCACACTGAATCCATTTACACTAAAATTCCAGGAAAAAAACTTATAACCCACAGCTAGGCACATCTGTATACTGGAAGATGCGCCTCGCCGAGCTGAGTTGAATGGTACTCTTATATATAGAATTCATAAATTTTGAATCAAGATATGGTCTTTTTTATAAAAAGGTTAGACGTTGCGCGACAAAGTTAGGTGACTTTTGCCGCTTTTTCCGCTGACTTTTGCCGCGCGACGCGGCAAAAGTCACCTAACTGCGGCGGCGCCGCGTAAGTTAAGTGCCGCCGCCATTTTTTTTCACAAATTACGGGTGGTATTGTAGTATAACATGTCAAATGACGCCGTCTCTGATGGACTCTAACGTACCGTACGATACGGTGGGCATAGGCAGTTGTATTTTTTGCCAAATCGAGGCAAACAAGTGCCACCATACTGGCAAGGTTTTGATTCGCAACCGTCCATTGCCAACATATCGGCAAGAGCTCTAAAAAGTCGTCTAAAAAATTTACCAAAAAAATTTCCAACAGAAATTTTATCGAGAAAAATCGGCTCGAGTTTCATGCGAAGTCACTATGTACCAGTGGCAATCGCAAGATTTCGGACCGGGGGGGGGGGGGGAAGGGCGGAAAAATTTTTTTTTTTCAAATAAAGGTGCGTGGCGTTAGCCACGCACTCCGAAAAAATTTTGGGGGTACTTCTCAAAGTTTTTGCGGGTCCCCAACCCCTAAAATCTGGAAAAAGGGGGCGTGGCGTCAGCCGTCAGCCCCCAAAAAATTTTTATGAGGCTAGTTTGAATTTTTAAAAAATTTTAAAAATTATTTTAATTATTTACAAAAATAAACAAGTCGTTTGCACACTTTTGTAACCCATAAGGTAAGTTTCAAAAATTTCGCGACCCATTCTCGGGGGGGGGGGGCTCGCCCCCCCCCCCCGCCCTTCTCCGCCTCCCCCCCCCCTCTCGGACCGCCACTGCTATGTGCATATGTTCAAGAAGTTCTTCGCGGGAAAGGGGTGGCAGAAATTTTCTAATAAAGGAGTATGGCTTTAGCCGCACATTCCGGAGAAACTGGAACTTCAAAAATTTTCAAAAAATCAAAATAAAATGGGGCTTGGCGGACGGCCCAAAAAATGTTCATAACATGTAGACTTGAAATTTATTGAAGCGCAATTTGAACTTTATTTGCTGTTAACTTACTTTATGCTCTTTTGTAACCTTCCCATGAACCTTCGCAATCGCACATCTTTCATAGTTTTGTTTTGTTTCCATTCTTGCAGATGTTTCAGCTCGAGTGTGAAATTTCTCGTCTGCAATGGTTTATTTACGTTCAACCGCTTACTTTTGATTTTATGCTGAAAAACAAGCAATATCTTTCTTTACCGAAGAAAGGAGTCGTCTAGATGCTGTAGCAACCAAGATTAGAGTCGACTGATGCGAATCCACACGAGATTTGAAAGTATCTTGCCTTGTTGAAAGAGCTTCGACTTTCTCGCGAAGAGCAGTGAATTGAGCCTGAAAGAACGCAAATAAAGCTTGTTGTTTGCTATAAGGATCTTCACAAAAAAAACGAAGAAAAAGCATCCGTTAAGGAGCAGAAGGTAGCAATATTCTGAGAATTCTTGATAGAAAAAAGTCTACAAAAGCGATGGCCTGTAAGAGATGATCTGTACTACAGAAGAAAAAATTCAAGAGCTTTGGTTCCTTATGCGTGCGAACACACAAGGGTGAATAAACTCATTATTTCCAACGAGGTGGTTTCATATTGATTTGACGAGGGTAAATTTTCCGTCAAGAAATAGTTGGATTATCAACTAATCACTCTCATGAGATTTCAACACTTCCCGTTCTTATGTTGCATTTAATCAAAGATGTCTCCACTCCTACATACTTCATAGACATAGTGTTTGATTCACTATGCCGACGCCTATGAGTCATTGCGAGCGGGCAAATTCGCTACACCGACGACTTGAGTCGAACGCGCAAGCTTAGATGCTGCAGGATGCTTTTAGTCTGTTTTTTTCATAGACATCGTATGAAAAAAGCGAAAACTTCTCTAGCCTCTAATAAATTGTCGGCTCCATTTGTAACTTAATGTGCATACTGCACACAATGCGCGCTAACTTGATGACTAGTAAGCTTAAAACCTGCTCACTTCCAGTGAACTCTAGAAGAGTTTTTACTAAGAAGTCACTAGTAAGGTGTCGTCTGTTGCCACGAATTGTGTGCAGACTCATACGTTGAGTTACATATGACTCGATATTCAATCTCTAGCGGATCGACCGATATGATGAGATGTTAGCAGGAGATGATTGATGTTATTCAAACTGTGAAAATGCAGCAGTATAAAAGGATAATTATATTAAGAGTGCTCCTCATTTATACTTGCAGATTTTAATGACCAGCAGAGATTCAAATAGCTCTTCGACAAGCACAAAGGAAGTTCCAGATGACGACTACGAAAAAGGCAAGAAGGTAGAGGTCTCTTGCCTCTCGTCATACCGCCAGAATATTAATTCAGATATTCAAAAAGAGGTGTGCCAGATGTCACACGATCACTCAGACCCGCTCGCATGTTGGTCCGCCTCTGAACGGTGTCATGGGTCGGTTAGCCGGTACCGTCCCCGGTTACCCGTATTCACAAAGCATTCGCCGCTATGTAAGAACCTTACAATAACTTTTTCAAAACAAAGTCGTCATTTTCAGGCCGTGGTGTGGAACAAAGAAACGCTGGACGAATATCTGGCCAACCCACGGAAGTATATCCCAGGCACGAAGATGTGGTTCGGAGGAGTCAGAAGGGCACTCGAACGTGCTTATCTCATCAAGTTTATTGAAGTCGAAAGCGCAAAGACACCCATATGACTTAGTATTGATAGATCATAATGTTATACCATATTTACTTTCCGATAGACATAACGCATTAATCTGCAATACGCATGACGCATAGTAACCTAATAAACAAACATTTTAAAGTATTTTTGGTATGTAAAAATGTGATTCTCCCCAAGCTGAGCTTTTGCAATGTTCGAGTGGATCTACGTGAATGGAGAACGAGCAGAAAATTTTTATGATTTTGCCTATATTACACACTAGTGATTACAATCGTCCCAATCGTTGAGTCTCTTCCCGTGAACCCCTATCGTACCCTACTCATTCAATGCCTTGCCCTCAGCAGATCTGCAAAACAAGAATCGTTTAAAAATGCGGATGAAGCCCCCATCTTGAATTCTAATTTGTTCTACTCATTGCCATTAGTGAAAAATGGCGTTAACCTCTACCCCTTTTACCATCCTGCTCACCCTCGCTTACATATGCCGCACCATGGATACGCTCCGAGACCTAGAGCTATTGTCTACGTCGGTCGTCTCATTATGAGTATCTCCGTGTATACAGTAGATGTCAAGCACTAGCTTGGGTACCAGTCGTTTTAATCGCGCAGGGTAGGCAGAAGTGGACCGGTTCGTCCGCACTGCGACCGCACGCGCTAGTTTTGCAAAATATGACCTGGAGGAGAAAAGCAAGCTTGGGAGTGCGGATGATCCGTGCAAATTCCTGCAGATGGCCTTATGATTCTTTGTTAGAGTCATTTATTGTGCTTTTCTGTCAGCGATATCAATAAACCTATTCAAGAGAGTAAGGGAGCCTAGATTAAGAAGATGATTGCGAAAGAAAGCAGCAACAGCCTGTCCCAATCGAAACCAGACACCGTCGGCGTGAATTTGCGCACTTGCGGCCCTAGATGTATGCGCTGCATATGCGTGCTTTCGGAGAGAGCGAAAAGATTGAAGAGAGAGTAAACAAGCTATCGTCGATTCGTTGACCGCATGGACAGGACATTACTGCGGATCGCGCGGCGCGAGCTAACGCGAGAACGGTACAGATTAAATAGTATAGAACAGTACAAATCCGCCATTGTACAAATCGTGCCCTCGAACATTTCAGCCGCGCGCGTGGTCAGCAGCATTCGAGCAGTCCGTGCGGATGACGAATCGACGATAGCTGACGTGACGCAAAACCTTTGCGACGCGGTCCGCTAGACCAATTTTCGGGCTGTACGACCAGTCCGTGCGTCCGACGGCTCAACGAAACTTATTAGAGCAAGTGGCAGCGCCGCGCAAGTAAAGTGATGTCGCACAGGCATTGCTTAGCAAACGCTTTTGGATCTACAATGTCCAGGTGCGGCTAGTTCCTCAGCAAAATTAATGGAAAGGTGCGAGGCAAACAAGAAATCAAAAACAAATTGACTAATATGGATTGAAGTCCGATATTGCAGATCAAAGGGAATTCTTTTTGTCTTCAAATTAGCTAAAAATCAACATTGTTTTGATTGTGAAACGCATATAGTACCAGGATGATGAAATGGTGCAACAGAAACGCATAAAGAAATTCAGAAAAGTAAGAAAACAGACTGCCTCCTCAATAGGTGGTCGTTGATTTTTGGCTTCTGATTATCGATTCGGCTCCGCCAAAAAGTAGCACAACGCAGTATTTTTCTCCTTCTGAGCTCATTTGCATTTTAATCACATATCCTTGAATATTTTCACGTGCGCACCATGCGCGTTATTTGATGACATGTAAGCTTAAAACTTGCTCATCTGTGATTTTCTCATTGTTTCCTTGTCTCCTTCATTTTAATTGGTGTCATTTATTAGTAACACACATTTCTACCGTTTGTTACGGTAGATAATCACTGATGAGTTACTAGTGAGAATGTCGTCGGTTGCCGCGCATAGTGTGCGATTCACAAATTTACCCTATTTTCCGGAGTATAAGCCGCACCTTGTATAAGCCGCACCCGCCGCAGCGAAAAATGGCGCGAAAGCGCCTCTGAAAAGAGCTATATAGCAAATTGAAAACTCGGTGCGTTCTAGTACGGATAGTCATGCCTTTATTTTTTTTCTTGTTTCATATGACTTTGCGAGTGTTTAGGTTGTGTTTTCTTTCCTAAATGATACTACTGGTTGACTGTGCTTTCCTTTTTTCAATGATGACTTTACTGGTGCTGAACTTGTGCTTTCTTTTATTTTGATTTTGATTTGGTTTGAAGCTCATCACCTCTCGATTCCATGTTACTACTGGTATTCAAACGTTCTTTTATTGTTCAGCGGATTCTTGGAGAATAAAGGAGAAGATAGAGAATTTTGTTACAAACAAACACACTTGCGAAGAACCCAAATAAAGAACGGAAGCCCGTATTAGATTACTAGGCGAAATGGATAGTACTTGCTGCTTATGCGGCTTCGCGCATCGCGAACGACATCGCATTTCAGCCCGCGCGCGGTGAAAAGAAATGCGGCTTATACTCCGGAAAATAGGGTAGTTTAAATGACTCAAGCTTCAATCGCCTAGGAATTCCTCTACTGTACTCAGCTACAGTGCTATACGCTAAGCCAGTATGGATAATCCGGAAGGCGACTACGAAAAAGGTAAAAGGGTATGTTGCACACTTGCACAGGTTCTCTCACTTCTGGTTAAATTCTCTTACTTAGCTCTACAAATTGCGTTGCTTGCACTGTCATACTATCAACACAACTGCTGAAAAACAGGGTCCTACACTGAATGGAATAATGGGCAGAACTAGCGGCACTTTACCTGGGTACACATATTCAGATGCAAATAAGAATAAGGTGAGCATTTAGAATCCGTTTTGATGTTCGCAGCAAGTCCATGGAATGAGACCGAAAGCACGCAATATTGCAGAAGCGTTTGTTTACCGTTTTTGATTGTGACTTGCAAAAAATTGTAATCTAAATGGTGCTTTCTGATTCCTTCCGTACCGTGTTTCTCCAGAATATTTCAGACCATTTACGATCAGTGTCCATACTTCAGAACGTTGTTTGGACGCGCGAAACTATGGATGAATATCTCGAAAATCCCAAAAAGTTCATGCCAGGGACGAAAATGATATATAATGGATTAAAGAAAGCTGAGGATCGTGCTGATCTTCTAAAATACATAGAAGTTGAAAGTGCAAAGCCAATACAATAACCTCGGCTATACGATTTTTTCTGATCCCATTTTGCATTCATTACTAGCTTTATCCTCTGAATTATTAGTTGTTTTGTACTAGCTGTTTTTTGTTATTTGTTGAAGACTAATATGATAAATTACTTCAATGTCATATGTCCTTGGGATGGTGCCGTCTCAGATCCCGATGGAATCCGGATCCAATCCTGGTACCGCCTGCACCTCACCGTACTCAACAGCGCAAGCTAGCATGAACGGGTTGCGAGCAAAGTGA
The DNA here is from genome assembly GCA_958299035.1 of Cylicocyclus nassatus. Taxonomy (NCBI): domain Eukaryota; kingdom Metazoa; phylum Nematoda; class Chromadorea; order Rhabditida; family Strongylidae; genus Cylicocyclus; species Cylicocyclus nassatus. The sequence continues at coordinate 8,033,326 of CATQJL010000001.1, forward strand.
TAGCGACAGAAGTGATGAAAATCCGAAAAGATCGAAGCTGAGATAATTTCTTGAAAGCATCTATTTTCGAACATAGTCGAATGTCAATTACTTATTCACTTTCGCATGGGACTTACGTATGCGCAAAGCAAGGACCTGCGCGCGGATCTCCAATCGATGAGGCCAATTTGAATGCCCGAGCCATACGCGCGCGAACGTGGCGCGAAGTTCATTGCGCTTAAGGAGAAGAGAGCATGCAATTGACACGGACTGTACCTCAATTTTGACACTCAAACGCTCACTGCTGTGCAACTGCGTTCAAATGTTCTGGACTATGAACCTGTTGCCACAAGTGGAAGATCACAGATGAGTTTGGTAGGAACAGAAAGTCTCAAAAAAGTACAGTCTAATATTCCCTTCAATACGGTGGGCTTGCCATGCCGAGATTTTGCTAAAGCGCCCCAAATATGCCGTCAGCTTGCCGCGCAAGTCGCCGGCGTTACAGGCGGGCTATTTCTTCACGCGCAAGATGTACAGCAAAACCACGGCACCGCAAGCACACTATATCGAGCGAAAAATCTACTACACTGTATACTTTCGCAACAGAGGACAGTTAGAAAGGAATTTTTTTTACGGAGAGGTCAGATTCGACGCTTTATAGATAAACAGAGAAATCAAAGGCAGCACAGATACTCGGAAGTAATGAGAAGTCTGAGGCAACGGGGCAGATTCCCTAACAAGTTCAAATCTGTAAACCTGTTTTGGATGTTTTACTAGTCAAAATGGGACGAAAAACATGTTCGAACTTGTTCCAAACGTGTGAACAACTTCTCCAAGTCTCTTGCTTTTTTGGAAAAATATTTCATTAGAAGTTCAAACCGAGCAAAACTTACAAGTTCAGGCAATTTTGAGACATCAGTGTGATCGATATAAATTGATCCACCACCACTAGTCTTGAATGTCATATTTTTTCCACGTCCAGCATGAAACCACATATGACCGTCTACCATCAGAAGTCGTGATCTGTACGTGTCAAAAACATTTTTTTAAAAATTCTTTGTTAGATTAGGTTTTCTCACCTCGGCTCATTGACATCGTAAACTTCAATATCTGCGTAGTCGTCACCACTGACCGGATGCCAAAGCAATGTCCAGATAATGAGGGCCAAAGCCCCAACAGAGGCCAATGGTGGGCGCATTTTGGCTGCCCTAGAAATTATCAAAAATTAAGAGAATTATCTATCGAAATGGGTAGTTCATCGACAACATCATTTGGATTTCAGAATCAGTTTCCAACAAAAATTCGCTCTTAATTTGACAAAAATTGAAGTTCGTGACAGGGTAAAAATTTTTACGAAAACCTTCCAATAGCAGAAAATCAGAGTGCAGCGCGCTGGAACGCTTGGTAAAGAGGACTGTCGATAGGCTGTAATATGATCCCTTAGCTATTTAGTATAAACGAAATTGAGCATCGCGCTGACATACCTGTCAACCATTCCAACGTTGCAAAAAACAAACACACTATCCACGTCATAATCACATGAGTCAGATGCAAGGGGCTTCTGGTAGAAAATTATCTAAAAATTATTTTTTATTGGCGTCATATACAGATGCTAATTTAGCTGAGTGATTATGTGTCGATGTAATTTTTGACAAAATGCTTTTTCTTACCATTTACGGCAATATAATCACAGCCAATATCATTCGAACCTAACATTTCCGTTTCCGATGGATTCAATGACATTTTGGTACATAAGAAACGAGGCTCTGTCTACCGCACGTGAAGTTACGGTAGCGTATTGTCTACGGACTAGGACAAACTCAGCTACCAAAACCTGTTTGTTTATTTTCTACCCATTCTTGAACACACTGAAGTGACCAGAAAAAAAATGAGAAAAAATCCAAAACTAAGCGTTTTCAAACCCTTAGAATAACTATCCAATACTACATTCCGAACCTGACTCTATTTTCCATAAATTTTTGAGGTAAGTAAGGAATACTCCGATGTTATTATTTCTGTACTTTTGCTCGTTTTTGTCGAAAAAAAAGGTGGACTTTGAACACAAACGTTTTTTCAGACTATTACAAATGTCTTCCGAGCGTTGTCATCGACTCGTCATAATACACAGATTCCCACGAAGTCCCGCAGTACGACTGTGGTAATTATTAGGTTGGCACACAAGTAATGCGACTTTTTAAATAATTTTGTTTTTTTCTTGAACGTAGCGCATTCATTTTTGGAATGTAAGGGTTATAATGCAAACTTCAAATGCACATATTTTCTGCCGATTCCATCTTATGTGAAGGTAAGGTAGGTTTACGGTATAATGGGAGAATTTTTAGATTACGTCAGATTTTGCTGAAACTTGGCCTATGGGGGTTATTCGACATGCTGAGAACAAAAACGAGACCAGTTTCGCATGAAAAAGCCTCTTTCGAAAGTTTTCAAAAAATGAATTTCATTTTAGCGACAGTTGAAAGATATTGAAAGATACTCTATTGAGTCAAACTATTATGCAAAGTTTTGACGAATTCTGAGCTTTCGTAGCTTAGTTACTGACAGACTGTACACCAAATTTGACGCATTTGGCTTTTTCTACTCCTCAAAAGCGCCCTTGATTTGTCTCTGAAATTCACTTCTTTTCTACTGATTCTAATGTGTCAACTTCGCTACATGCCGCTTATAACTTCTTTGTGATATGTTTGATTCAGATTTTGTATTGCTTTATGTTTGCCAAAAAAAAGCCGTAAAATCTTGATTTTCAACACTTTTCGAAAAATGCTCAAATTTTTTCTGCTACGTTATCAGTATTCAAACGGTTTGCTCATATTTGCAGTTCATATCAAATTCTACATGATGGCAAAGAATGAGAAAGCTATATGAAATAATAAGAAAGTTATGAGAAAAGTTGCAAAACTTATGTGCCAACCTAATAAATCTAACATCGTCGTTTTCAAAGAAATTTAATGACATTTTGGTACATGAGGGACGAGACCCTGTCTACCTATGAGAAGCTACGGTAGCTATATTGTCTACGGACTAAGACAAACACAGATACCAAAACTTTATTTTATTTTGATCTGTTTACTCGAAATATAACATATGCATACTTGTGATGGTAATGAAACGATCAAAGAAAATTAGTAAGAAAGAATCCAAAACTATATCAAATCTTTAGGATCACCATCAGATCCGCTCGGAACCTGACCCTGTTTTCCATAAATTTCAGAGGTAGAAGTATTTTAATTCCATCTGCTTTCTGCAATTCGGATTTGTATACAAACGTTTTTCAAAACCAATTGCGAATGCTTCCGAGCGTTGCCATCGACTCGTAATGATACACAGATTCCCAAGACGTCCTACCGTAGGATTACGGTAATTACTTCAGCCCCTTAAAACTAAAACACCAAATTCAATTCACTATGCTAATGAATCTTCTACCGTATGCCTAGCAAAACTTACCATGTAAAACTAATAGCCGATGAGAATGTCATCTTCAGCAGCACCTCCGAAATGAGCAGCGTCAAAATGAATCATGGCTCAATATAACCATATATTGCTAGTACCCCAACTTCTTGAGGAGCCAAGCTCTTTATTAATCAAAAGGGGTTGTAAACAAGGTTAGGGCTTGTTAACCTCCAGGCGTTTTTGGAAAATGTTAATATAACATCCTAATTATTTAGAATGAGCGATGTGATTCGCAACAAGCACGATTGGCACAAGATCGTTCACAATGACCCCTCATTGGTACTCCCCATTTCCTTCTTCTAGACCAACCGCTCCACACTTGTTCTAGAAATTTCCCGATAACTCTATCTTTCGGGGCATTACGATCCGACGGAGGGTCGTAACTTGGCAACGCAAAAAATGCTATGGTGCGAAATGGCAGACTACAAAAAAGAGTCCTGATTATGTTGAGATATTCATTCTATGCTCCAAATGTTAAATCACGTAATTTGCTGCATTCCACCTAAACACTGCTTTTTGAAGCAAATGTAACTTCCCTGAGTATGGATATAAGGACATGCAGCAAAATTATCCGCCCTGGTTTTTTCACCTCCTACGATAGATGGAAAATGGAAGATGATCGCAGTGTGATAGCGCATTAGCATTTCATGATATCCTTAGATGCCATACCTAGTAGGATCAGGACCTAGTGGGACCTACCCGTCTACCCCCTGCGTTGCAAAGTCTGTAAGGGTAAGCGTATCCTCTATTAGCTTGAGATGCCATCTCATTTGTTGTCGACCTGCAAACCACAACCACAGAAAAACAAAAACATTTGATAAAATCTTCATTAACCTGTTATATGTGTATAGCATCTCAAATGCGGACCATGTAATCAATGCATATGTGGTAAGTAGTGCAAGAAACGCTACTTTAAGTGAACAAGGCAACGGTATCGATGGCAAATTATCATACATCATTCATCAGTAGATATAGTGGAACGTTACTTTATGAGAGACCGATACATTACTATTACAATTTACGAATAAATACACAGCGAATAAAACCAGACTATATTGATTCATTGCTCGGATGTGCAGATTCAAGATATTGTGGAAAATTTCTTGACTAAAGAAAATATAAGAAAAAATTCATCAGTGTCTACTAGCCAAAACCACGTAAAAAATAGATCCTCCAAAATTTAATCAGCAGCTCTACCCCTGCATAAACAAATTCTAAAAACGAGAATAGCATGAAAAGTTAAAAGAGATAAACATAGATAAAGGGTCTGGTAAATAAGATATCTATATCGAACTTTCACTCAAAAGAATGCTCACTGCACAAATTCAGCTAAGGCTCGTGCTGGTGCCATTGGACGTCGTTCACTTGCTCGACGTATGACACCGTGCTTCTTCTGAACCGGTACTAAAGGCTGCTTCATCGGAGGTGCCATTCGCCATTGTACGTACGGAGCTTGTGAATTATGCCGACGGAACTGTAAAAGAAAGGGTTTGTTATGATTAATTGAACTGAATACTATCACCAAGCAGCACTACACATAAACTCTGGTATTCATCGTCGTGTGGTTTAGACGTCATTGCGGACTGTCTGCGTCTCCTATAGAACCGCGACTTGCAGAAAAGACCAAGACAGTTCGCGATGGCACCCACTCAATGCGTCGTTGGATACCTGCACATACCAACCAAAGTAAACAGCAACAGATTTTGAAAAATCTATGCGATTTACCTTTCTAACTCCTTCCCCCCACCCCTCTCCCCCCACCTCCCGCTCACTTCCATCAAAGGAAAGATTTAGTTATTCAATACATAGCGACTGCTTAGCTCCTAAGCATAAGCTTAGCTGGGATTAAACCATGAGAGAAGCGTAGAGTGCAGGCAAACATCATTGCCTGCTCGAAGAAAACATCATCACGATATTTCAGACCTCTAATGATTAGCGTACGCAGATAAGACAAATTGATTATTCAACCACAACCACAGCGCAAACGTTCAATATCAGAAACAAAAACACTCGAAAGCACACTATACACACGCTGACCTTACCGTCATCGTCTTCACGTAAAAATGGCGTTGCACACAGTGCCATTGCCGCTTCAACGCGAGCGCGTTCACTTTGGGCACACTGTGTAGTTATTTAATGGCTTTTAGGGAAGGTGATAAAGGAAAGTAAACCTTGGTAAAAGTCAACAAATTCTGATTTAGTAACTCCCAATGACTCACCTTCGTACTGGCAATATAAGCGGCTTTGACGGTCAATACTACAGCTCCCAGGAGATTCCTGGCTGTTTGAATCAGTGACATAGCCGATTCCAACCCGGACACAACCACATCGTTACCTATTTGTTGCACATCGGCTTTTACCTGAACAACATTTTTTATCCGTTCAAATGAGAAAACAATTATTTGTATAATATGTCCTTTGATAACTCCAAAATGCAAATGAGGTAAGGGGTAAAGTTCAGTATATAGGAGCGCATTGAGATTCGTAGTGTTTATACTCCATTCATAAAATCAGCTTAGCCAAAACTCGATGCCGACCTGGCCTTTGATTTCAACAAAAAGTGCGCTTCAAAGTCAGCTAGGCTAATGATAATTCATTGCTTTCTTACCTTACTACAAATATTCAGTTGTTGACAATACAAAGTGATTCGAGATAAGTACGCGAAGAGATCCGCCTTGGTATTCGAGTCCACACTTTCATCTCCGATTTGTTTCGCCAGAGCATTCAGCTGTAAAATCAATGCATGGCATTGAAAAAAATACGGAGAAATACTAGACAGTTGATCCAGCAACAAAGGCTAACCTTTGATCCATCAACTGAAATTTCTTGCGCAGCTCGAATTACGTCCATGGTCGTCTTCAAAGGACCATGACCCCTGTAATACAGATTTTAAATTACCATGACAAAAACCTGAAACGAGAAATGAAAAGAAAATGTTAAGCACCTAGTAAAATCAGTCATATCCGTCATAATCATGCACATATGCTTTGCTAATACAATGATGTCGTTACCACTCTCATCCCATTTGGCTACCTCTCTTTCGAACTTGGTCTGAGTGATCTGTAAACAACAAAATGAATATTCACGGCAGAGTATGTAACGAGCTAAAGTAAAGAGTAGAATTATCCTACCTTGAACACATCAATCTGTTCCTGGATTCTCTTCTTGTCTTCTTCAGGCAAACGACGCATAATTCGTTGTTGATTTTCTCCCTCTGATATCTATAAAAATCTCATGAACACATAAAAACTCTGCCAATGCATGAATACTTACCCTGCTCGTGTTGTCGGGTGCATTCGTTTGTCCATCATCTTCATACTCATTGTCTGAGTCGACATCTTCGGGATGTCGATTAACCAACAGGGCATTTCGGATCTCCTTCACTGCATCGTGCACCAAAGTGCAAGCGTTAATGAACTCATCCGAGTCACGATCTCTGTAAAAGCTCAGTAGCAGCGAATTACATGGACCTACACGAATGCAACAGCTACACTTCTGCCAAAAAAGGAACGCATGCTATAAAAAACCAATTTACCTTTCTTCTTGAGTAGAATTTGCACTCGTAGCCTCTAGCCGTGTAACAACTGCTTCCGCGCGAACAGCGTATTGGCTTAGCACTGGAACAATAGATTTACGTTATATACGTACTTTCAAGTTAGGAAATCAAGTCTTCATTCAGTGAAGCGCTCGAACCAAATTCAGAATTCAGGATACAACTCACTATCATCCCTCAATCTCCTCGTAGCTAATTTTACACGTTCCGTGTAAGCACTCGGCTGCAAAGCATCCATTTCAGCATCAACTGCTGAGCATACCTAGAATTTGTCAGGAGTTGCAGCACTTACGCGAAATTCGAACAGTTGCTTACCCTCAAAGATCTGCCACGAATCGCGCCAGACGCTCTGTCAAGCATGTCGCCATCGCCTTCGTGAACAGCCTGGAGCGGAAAATATAGAATATCAAAATAAAGTCGTAATTAGAGAAAAAGTTGATCATAGGTGTATCCATACAGGTATACATGACGTAATTATATATGATACTTTTTGATCGATGGAACATAAAAACAGATCAAAAGTCGAAAATCGAAAAAAAAAACAGGAGAGAACAAACCTGCAAGCCAGTCATAGCATCTTCTACGATATGTGCTTCACTGACTGCTAAGAAATCATCAAGAGTCATAATCGAGTCAATTGCCATCGTCAGTAGTCGCACCTAATTTTTTCAAAATTAGGAAGTCTAGTCCTGTGGATTAACAACAGTCATTAACATACCTTATCCTGCCAAATATCTCGGAATAAGTCCATATTTTCTTGAGCAATTTTGCTGTCTCCTCGAGCACACAAAAGATGTGCAGCATTCACTACCTCAAAATAAATCCAATTATTGTGAAAAACTTTCAAGGAGATAAGGTGGAACAGTGCCTGTGGAGCCAACTTCTTCAGTTGATTTGCTGTATAACGAATTATTCGTACTCCTTCTACATCTGACGACATTTCACATGCTAAGTGTGCCACCTAAACGGCCAACATCCTCCTTCTACTTCTTCAAGAACTTTAGAATGTTCGATCAAAACTCACATCAACAATCTTGCTGGCATGATCAAGGAACATATGTCCAGCCTGCGTTGTAGCATCACTGTCTCTTCGCTTTGCCGCGTCTATCAGAATTAGCAGCGGGGTAGTTGTGTCCAGGAATGCATCACTCACATGATCTACTACTGCTCTTCGTAAATGCCTAAATTAAGAACATATACTTGCAAATATTCAAGATAAAGACGGAAATAATTTACTGCACAATTCAGAGGCCCTACCTCCTCAAATCCTTGGCTTTACGTCCAACAAGAACCATAGCAAGGTCAACATCTTCACTGTTCTCCCGACCGCTCTGTAATTTGACACCATACATGAAGTGTAGAAAAATGCAATCAAAGAACTTGGTCACACAAGTTAGAAATGAAAAATTCCAGTTGTGATGGACATGAAACTTAGACATGTGAATGAGGAGATATGCAAGAACCCTCCAACATTGTTCATGCGTTCATTCGGAAAATATTGTTTTCCTTGACAACTTCAAATCAAACTAGCAGTGACCTCAGCCTCACCCCTAAATCCATGATATTGAAATTTATTCACATTTCCATCCCTCTACTTGCGTTAAGTCTTCCCTGATCCGCTATGATTCGTCCCATTGACCTTTAGCCTTGACATGCGCCGTGGTGATTACGCATGCATCAATGATCGCTACCCGTATTTGAATGCGCTCGCTGACGAATCCTAAGACTCAAAGTCAGTGTTTTTGCGAAAATGATAAGAACTTGGTAATCTAACGCTGGTAGCTACCTTTTTCAATAAAACTTATACTCCCCCATGCTCAAGAAGTAAACCAGCCATCTTCCCACGTCGCACACTAATCCTCTGCAATTACCAGCAGCATCGTAAACACATGCTGACTCTCTGCTGACCTCGTCAACTACCACAATGCGACAAACTGTTTTGGAATGGCTGGCAATTATCAATATTTGCCATATGGTGTGCTAATCACAACAATGAGAAAATAATTAACATGAGCTAAAACACATTTGTCAAAACGAGATTCGCTTTGACAAAACAAAACTGGACCTAGAACACGAAGTTATTGAGATAACATAGAACAAAAGATAGAAACAAAGTTTTGATGGCATTCAGTTTTCCACATATTACGTTAAAGAACCTTCAAAAAAGTTGAAAAACAGTCTACAGGAGACCTAAGTGACTACTTGGTGAAATATCCAATTGTTCCCCGTGCAGCAAAGTTCTCGAACAAAATTCGATTATAAAGAGGAGTTCAGCGGAGAAGTGAGATAGCGCATTGAAGAAAGTACGGACTCAAAGGGATGCCCTACATGAGAAATGACCATAAGATCGCATAAAATTCACTCTAAACGTTAGTGCCAAAGTGACTACTCAAACAAAAACCACCATTCAAAGGAAAGCTTCACCCAACCCTGTATACAAAAAAAGAATAAGACACAGTTTAAAGAACGAATCCCGCAGAGATGTCTCTAAGTTGCATTTGCTTTGTCGAGAATTAGTTCAGCTCTTCTCAGATAAAAAGCTTCACGGGAAGAGAGCAATGCAGTGAATCTCCCCTGCCCAAAAATCAGCTCTGAATCTTCCGTTAAAAATTGCAAAAGAACGCTCAAATTCACTTTCAACCTAATCTCACGAACGCTGCCCCCATTTTTGAATAGCCCTTCAACCGGCCCTTTTCGCTCAGTCCTCTCTCGCAGTGCGTTGTCAATAGTGCAATCTCCTCTTTGGTGAAAACAAGCACACAAAACGACCAGATGACGAAGAGACAACAGCATGAACAGTTAATTACCAGCGCTCTAGATGAATTTGCGTGATGCGCCTCATTTCCATTCGAGCCGTACGCTGCAGATCTTGCCGCACAAGGGCATTAAGTGCTTAGCGTAATCTAGCAGCGGAGTGGAGAGGCTAGATAAACAAAGAGCAAACAAGTTCGGACGAGCTGCAGAACATAGGTGCGATGGGGTGAGCAGGGTCTTTCCAAAGTGAAGGGTGTCCCAGCTGATTTTGACCCCCAAAAGTGAAGGGTGTCGACCGGGGGGGGGGGGAATTTTCTTCCAAAAAATTTTTTTAATAATTTCTGTAATTAATAGAATTTTGTATACATAATTTCTGCTGAGATTGCATAATTTGATTTTTGTATTTTTTTTATTTGTATATATTATATTATAGTAAAGATATATTGTATTTTTAGTTTATTTTTCATATAATTTTGTAATTTAAACTTTAATTTAAACTTATGTGATATAAAAAATACAATTTCAGGGAAATTATGGAACGCAGAATTTAATGAACATAGTTGCGACAGAACAATACATGGACAATGGTCAATAGCAAAGTACTCTGCGTTGATACCACTGCTTGACAGCTTATTTGGCATTTACACCTGTAGATAATGTGCTATGATTGTGATTTATTGTCGCAAATAAATTTATTGCGGTATATGGAGTGCAATAAACGAATTAAATGTTTAATTGTGCCGTTTGAAGCATTATAATTGTTGTAGTAATGAGATTAGTGTAGTTTGAGTCAAAGCAGTCTTTAACTGAGCTTTTCCATACAAGATGCAGAAAAAAATGGATCCTGAAGTGAATTTTTTGTCAATTAGGTTGCAAAAAAAATTAGGAAATTCAAAGTGTAATCATTGTTGCACATGAGTATGAACCTGGAAGATAACCGTCTAGGAGGATTGCACTCATGAAGAGCTTCCGATTGATATGTAGTATGCTGGCCTGGAACGACGTCGCCATGGAATCATCACTTTGCTAAAATTTAAAAAATCAAGATTTTCAAAATTATGTAACTCTTGTAAACAACACTGTATGTCGATGGGAAGGGTGTATATGGATTGCACTCATCAAGAGCTTCCGATTGATATGTAGTATGCTGGCCTGGAACGACGTCGCTATGGAATCATCAGTCTGCTGAAATGTAAAAAGTTGGATGAATTAAGGTTTTCAAAATTAAATAACTCTTGAAAATGATAACGAGTCTCGATGGGAAGGGTGTCTGTGGAATGTACTCATTATAAGCTTTCGATTGGTATACAAGAAGTTGGCATGAATGGAGTTCTTTATAGAAAAATCGTGCCTCAAAAAGACAAAATATCACGGTGCAAAAAATCGATTTTTTAAAAATAACTTTTGTATAAGTGAATGAATTAGGAAGGGAAGGGTGTAGGCGAACTGTACTCCTCAAGAGCTTTCGATTGATATATAATACATGGGGGGTTCATGCTGCTGAACCTCGGGAACAGGGGGTGAGCAAATTTGGCCGAAATGCTCAGCTCTCCTCACCTTATATCATTATCTCGCCGCTTGTAGGTGAGCATTTCGCCCGAATTTGCTCACCCCCTGTTCCCGAAGTCCAGCAGCATGGACCCCCCATGTATTATATATCAATCGAAAGCTCTTGAGGAGTACAGTTCGCCTACACCCTTCCCTTCCTAATTCATCCACTTATACAAAAGTTATTTTTAAAAAATCGATTTTTTGCACCGTGATATTTTGTCTTTTTGAGGCACGATTTTTCTATAAAGAACTCCATTCATGCCAACTTCTTGTATACCAATCGAAAGCTTATAATGAGTACATTCCACAGACACCCTTCCCATCGAGACTCGTTATCATTTTCAAGAGTTATTTAATTTTGAAAACCTTAATTCATCCAACTTTTTACATTTCAGCAGACTGATGATTCCATAGCGACGTCGTTCCAGGCCAGCATACTACATATCAATCGGAAGCTCTTGATGAGTGCAATCCATATACACCCTTCCCATCGACATACAGTGTTGTTTACAAGAGTTACATAATTTTGAAAATCTTGATTTTTTAAATTTTAGCAAAGTGATGATTCCATGGCGACGTCGTTCCAGGCCAGCATACTACATATCAATCGGAAGCTCTTCATGAGTGCAATCCTCCTAGACGGTTATCTTCCAGGTTCATACTCATGTGCAACAATGATTACACTTTGAATTTCCTAATTTTTTTTGCAACCTAATTGACAAAAAATTCACTTCAGGATCCATTTTTTTCTGCATCTTGTATGGAAAAGCTCAGTTAAAGACTGCTTTGACTCAAACTACACTAATCTCATTACTACAACAATTATAATGCTTCAAACGGCACAATTAAACATTTAATTCGTTTATTGCACTCCATATACCGCAATAAATTTATTTGCGACAATAAATCACAATCATAGCACATTATCTACAGGTGTAAATGCCAAATAAGCTGTCCATCAGCGCCATAAGCTGTTGAATATTTGCTATTGACCATTGTCCATGTATTGTTCTGTCGCAACTATGTTCATTAAATTCTGCGTTCCATAATTTCCCTGAAATTGTATTTTTTATATCACATAAGTTTTTATTTTCGCATGCACTACTTCCTCACCTGAAATTTTTTTTTTCCTCAGTCCCAGGTGAAGGGGGGGGGGGGTAGCCCGGCCTCGAAAGTGAAGGGGGGGTGAGCATTTGCTCACCCCATCGCACCTATGCTGCAGAACAAAACGTATATTGGCCAAACTAGTCAGAAAATAACCGAGTTCAAAAATTCTACTTCCTTTGTATCAAATTCTTTATAACAGCAAAGTACTCTGAATCCATCTCAATTTTTTAGATTTACCTCCCCCCCCCCTTCGTTCTCATAGACTGTCTACCACTATCGTATGTACATTTGCCTCAAGTTCGTGAGGCTTTGCAACAAGTCGGAGGCAATCAAGTTGAAAGCTTCCTTTGACAATCTCAGCAACATTTTTTCTGAGAAGTGCATCGACTACTTAGCCATGAAAAGAAACGAACAATTTGGAGAGACGTTCCTATAGCAAATGATGCAACAAATGGATCCAGTTCCCGGACGCACTCTGCACAATCCATGTATACGCTCAAAAAGCGCGAAATTCAGTCAACCCAAAAACCAAACCTTCCCCTGTTAAGGTGAAGGTAACATGTCCTAGCGCCTTGTTCAAATACATGAGTTTTTTACGTCCCCAACCCAATCAGATAAATGTGCAAACACTTGCGCTTTCTAATGCAAATAGAATTGCCGATCAACCCGATTGAGTCCTCAAACAGAACGCGCGAAGAAAGCCGATTAAGAGATTCAGCGTAAGGTGAAAGATTAGCGACATTCATAGCTACCTCAATCACATGATTGCAAAGCCGAAGGAAAAAAAGAAAATGATAATGGAATCAAGATAATGGAATGAGCAACAACTGAAGAGTTATGCAAACGTAAAAAAAGAGCGCACGTTACATAGAAAGGTACATAACATAAAAAGGGGAAGTTTGCACATGACTCACACTCTTTTCGTATTCTCCCAATAAGTCTTGCAGGGCTTGCCGGAGATTATTACATTCATTGACTATTTTCTGTTTGCGATCAGCACGAGTGCTACCTGAAATTGGAGATGATTAGCAAAATTTGCTGTACAATGTGATTGAAAACAACCTTGAAGAAGAGGTAATACCGATAAAATTTTGAGAACATAGATTGATCAAAAATCAAGCGTTACCCGAGTCTGCAATCGCCGCTGAGCCACTGACGATTCGTTCAAGAAGTTCCTCCAGCTCCGGACGGTGAATGTGAGCTTTATAGGTACCGGGCTCAAGATACACTCTATTCTGTAACGACAGTAGACTTTTGAAGAAGTCCCTTTCAAATGGATTAAAAACTCACTTGGAACTGATCAAGTTCACTGATAAGATGACCTAACCGTCCTTGCGCAGTAAACGACATATCAGCCTTTTCGCCTGTAGAGATGCACTTTCACTGCAGACAGCAACGGGTGAGAAATAAAAAATCACATACCCCGTAGAATAGCATCCATGGCATTCAAAGCTGCTAGAACTTCCCCATGGGCATAGTCACGATTCTGTCGTGACTCGTCATTTTCTGGATGGCGTACAAAGGCCTAATATGCAAAATAGGTCGGAAACAAGACTAGACCAAACTACTTACCTTAGTTGTGGCAAACACAAGTGGACATGATGTCTTCAGTATTCCCTTACAAGCCAGCAGATCATCTCGTTGGTTGGGATCACGTAGATCAGCGATGCGTCTTCTGAAGAAGATTTTATCAATTCATCGCAACAATAAGTGCATGTCAATAAAGCGCTAAATGGGGTGCTTAGAAACAGTGAAGTACCCATAAAACGGCCTAAGCGATCTCTGTTTCATCATAAAGTACGTAGCACTCCCAAGCGATGGACAATTGGAAATCATTGGAAAAGATCGTAAACTACTATAAAGCTTCAGAGAAAAGAATGGTGCATCTACTTGTTAGTACAGAAAAACGAAGAAAAAAAAAACAAAAAAGGCACCTGATGGTCTCCTCAATCTCCTCAATTTCAGCAATCATTAGCTGGTAACGATCGACTACTTCTTGATTGGATGTAGCTGCCCTTATACCGTCGAGAAGAGTGCGGATCTGAAAAAGTCCGTAATCAGACTAGTTTCAATGGATAATCAGAGCAGTCTTTGGAGGGTAAACTGCTGCAAGAATTTTGTTTGTAGAAACCCCATCCGAGACCTCGATGCGCTTGCTCAGGGCCTTAATCCAGTAGAAAAACGGAAGGGTGGCCACTTTTGGATACATCGCCTTGTCCCTAACATAGTCCAAAATTTCTCCGTAGTGCCGTGCCGCATTCCACTTGAGCTTATAACCATTACAGCGCACTAATGACCAAATGCAATACGAAAAGAAAAAACTGCGCTGGATAAAACCTACTGTCATCGAAGTAGAAAAAAACTCATACTGAACTGCATACGAGAATCTAATTCAAGCCCTTCACTCTTCGAATAAACTCATAACAATGCAATGCGAATAGCATTAGCAATTCTTCTAGCCCATTATTACGTGATCATATTTTATGAGGTGCATTAGGTGAGCAAACTGCAATTGGTGTTCCTGTGAAGATCCAAAAAGGTTCGCAAAAACACCTAATTCAAGGATGTGAGTTCGTCGACACAATGAGATTTCGTATCGATCAGAAAGGAATGACACAAAAACATCTTGGCATCAACAAGATGCGCATAGATTGAGACATTGTAGACGAAGTATATCTTACGACTACATGCAGGGTAAGCTAGAGCTCTCAAAAGAATAAGAAAAAACAAGAACAAATATATTGAGCTTGAACACTTACCTTATCGATGCCTTCAGTGATCAATGCGACATCTATAGAATCCGCAAGAATGAGAAAATGTGCCACCGCCTTAAAATAAAAACATCACACGCAAAAAAAGATAATGTCAAAAAGCAGAACTCACTTGTAATAGTGTCTTACCAGCGTTTACCGCAGAAGTTCTACGCTGTGAAGATGAACTGTCCCGTATGAAATCCCGTCCAGCAAATGACATTGATTGCCCTGAACAAGTGAAACTAGCGGAAATCGTCAAGAGGGTCATGTGAAGAACAGAGAGGAAGGAGTGCGAAAAATGAATTCTGATGCCATCCCATATGGCTGTCAGGCGATCACAATCTCAAATCAAAACTTGGCCTTTATAGTGCACTAGCACAGAACAAAAAAAGAAAGAAGATAGACTTTTTTAAAATTAGTAACTAGACGGTAAAAAGGGAAAGATGGCATTCTGGTGGCCAAGAGAAACGATAACATGAACTGGACCAAGACTCAAAAACGAAGAACCTTTCCCAGCTTTAGTGGAGCACAGAAAAAATATTGATGGCTTTCCGATGTAGCAAAATGGGGGACAAAAAGCTCTCAAGTGAGGTCTAAATTTCTCGTGATTCCATTATGACATCAACATGTGGAAAAAGTCAACTGAGAAACACACACCACTCAAAGGGATAAGAGAAACGAAATTTGAAACTTCTGGAAAAAGACTGGATGCTTATTGACTTGACTGAATGCAGCAGCAGACTAAGATATATCTGATCATAAGAAGTTCGAGAAAAAACAAAAATATCAAACTGACCAGTGTCTCGCACATCAACGAGCGCATCGGTTAATGTATCTAACGCCGATCCTTGAGCTAACGGACACGATCGTATAGCTGCATCACCTTGGTCGAGAAACTGCTGAACACTTCGCTCTACTGCTACTACAAGGCTCTCAGCTGTTTGGCCAGGTTGTAGAGGGAATGTTTCGGTGATATTTGTGACCTACAAAGCAGGAGGAACATAAAAGAAGAACAACAGTCGAAATTCTTCTATTATAAACTTATTTGATATAATAAATGAATTTGAAAGATAATCGTAATCCATATAGGATGGTGAGTATGAAAATGAGGATTTTTATGTGATTTTTTTAAAAGACGATGTTACGAATGAAACTGGGAGACCCAAAGTAGAAGAAACGCAATCCCCCCCTCCAATATATTCTAGAAAGGAAAACTCTCACAAATTAACTAGAGAGCTGATGCAGGAAGAAATTTTCGAGATAAATCAAACAGTTCTACGAATGATATCATTTTTGGGTTGCGAAAGAATAAGAGAAAACGACAAAAAACATAACGAAGGCAGAAGTTTTACAGGCAAAATAAACAAGTGATACTATCAACAAGATCAGTAGACAATGAAAAGGTTGTAATGTGGAGTATTAAGAACGGTAAAAAACAAAAATTCAAATCACACAGTTCTCTTCGGTACAAGGTGAGAAGTGCGCAGAAAACTCACATCATTGATCAACTGAAAGATGAGGTTCTCGACAGTTTTTGTCCTCACTTGATCGAAATTGAATGATGATTGCAGCGAAGCCCGTACTACCATTACAAATGAAACTACTTTTGATACAATAAACTCCAAGGAATGAATCCTGAAATGAAAAATAAGTAAACATACAAAATCTCTATCCTTCCTTGACATATATACGGCAACAAAGAATGAAATGCAAAGTTTGAAAAGCACTTGATGTTGCCTTGTACAAAGCGAAGATGAGTCACGACATAACTTCCATATAAAGCCGAGCACGACACGGCCAAAGGCGACGCCCACCGAGTGACGATTTTTCGGGTCGCAAAAACGCGTGCGGCCATTTTGTTGGATGGGCGATCGAGAGGCAGGATGACGCACCGCCTTGCCCATGAACGCGGTTTGTCACTAGAGCATGTCAACCAGCACGGTTAATAAATACCCACTTAATAGCTTATTCAAGCTGACAGTGAGCTATGCATAGGACTAAAAGGTAAAGAACTCTTCTCGTCTCTGCTGCTTACGCTTGAATTTAACTATTGCATTATCCAGCACTGAACAAATAAAATCCCTTAGCTCTGAGCACTTTTTTTGCGCTACGACAAGTATTTTGTCCTGCTATCTAGTTGGCCTCATTTCAAGAACCAAATAGCACTGCTATTACATAAGGATTCTTAGAGTCAGGATTCTGAAGCACGATTCAGCTGACAGACCTACAAAAACCCTCCAAAATCATATATTTTATAATTTAACAAAGTAGTAAACAGCGACCTACTACGGCATGGAGTCCGTTCATACATCTAAAAGTCGTTTATTCATTATCGACATTGAAACAAAAGAAAGGAGACATCAACAAACAGATATGTACAACAAGAACGTAAAACTAGGAATGTGCTCGCACTGACAACGAAAAATCTCAGAATAATCGATGATGCATTACACTGTGGAGCAATGGAGAACATACAGAATTTCGACTAGTAGACATGGACCATTCCATACAAGAATACCCAAAAGAGAATGTAAGTGAATAAGCCTCCAACAATGGAATATGTCACAGAAAGGGTTCGGTCAAGAAAATACGATTTCCACTCAAATCCAGCTTTCGCTTCCCAGAATAAGGCCTAAAACGGTCACCATATTTTATCGAGTTCGGAGATTCATATTGAAGAAAGGTAAAAAAACGTAGAGACTCACTTGGATCGCCACAGTTACGAAGTAGAAAATAAAGCCAGGTATACCCGTTAGTCCCAAAATCCCTGTAAAGTAATGAGATTGGACCAATCGTGTTTTGTAAGAAGTGTTTTGTTTGCTAACCTGCAGCCATTCCTGACGCTGCCGCTTGACATGTCCGGCTGTACTCCAAGGAACTATAATTGTTTCGCATAGCAGATTCACTGAAACTAAGCAGCATGAGAGAAAATCAGTCTCAATCATTATTTTCAAAGCCAATCTTTTTGGAATCAACTCCACTTCATGAAATTCATTTCCAAGCAAGTAGATAACAGAATTTACAAAGCTACGCGGATGTACTGCATGTACGGTGTGCCTTGTATCCGCCACCTCCTTTTACAAATAATACGAGAAAGACAAGCAAAACATTGTAAAACTGTTGAAATCTTGTAGTTGATTGCTTTAGTAAAGACCAAGATGTACAATTTTAAAGCGTTTTAGTAGTAGCTCTAATTTTTTTTTTGAAGCGTTGGGCACACCTCTTTGTAATCGACTGGATGTTTGGTCGGATTGGTTACTGATGGTTACTTTCAACTTTTTCAGACTCTGGAAAAGGCGAAGTTGCCGAAACTCGGCCATATAATCCGCACAATAAAGATCCGTACCAATCCTGGTCTCTGTTAAAGCACTTACCAGATGATTTTTATAATGCCAAGATTTATGGATAGTGGAACCTGTGGAAGGAAAAGCAAAACACTGTAAAATTAGAACGTGGAACCGTTAACTAACAATAAGTGAGACGAGGTGATTCTGCAACGAAACAAGAATGAACTCACCTGAAGACTTCCAAGCCCTTCTGCTTCTCTTTGACTTTGTCAGATGACTTTAATTTTGGCGCCATTCTACTGTAAACCAATTTCATTACTCTATCAATATGACAAATACGACATTAGTAAACTGTATTGACACATTCTATGAAAACACAGATGCAAGCAACCCCTAACAACAAACCATTATGTGCTAAAGGTCGGACATGTCCAAAAACTACAGTATACTCTTCCCCGCAGGACACACAGCCGCAGCTGGCAACTAGCCAGCGCGGCTGATTCAAATCACATGGCGGCGTCTTTCGGTTTTGCGTGTTTTTCACTGTCATTTTCAACTATTTCTTTATTGTTTTTAGCTTTTCGAATTTTCCCTTGTCACCTACCGTGCCTAGAAGCGGATTTGCACTTGCAGAGCACCTTGTGTCCGCGGTATGTGCGTTGTGAACGCAAATGAGGAAGACGCGAGAGTAGATGGACGACATAGGTGAGCTTTTTCTCCTTTTTTCTACTGTTCTCGGAGTTTTTGTGGTCTTCATACTTCCAGTGCGCCGCTTCCCCGTGTTGCCTGCCCAGTCCGTGTTTTTTACGCTTCTAATGCCCCGCTTCCCGGTACTGCATGCCTTGTTCGTGGTCCTAGCACTCCCACTGCACTACCTTCGCGTGCTGCGTGCCCAAGGGACCGAAACCATAAAAACGAGCAGGTGCTCGAGTCAGAAAGGTAGGATTTTTTTCTTTTCTCCCGGTTTTTCGAACTCTTCGTGGTTTTTATCTTTCTAGTCCCCTTCTTCCCCGTACTGCATGCCTTGTTCGTGGTCCTAGCACTTCCAGTGCACTACCTTCGCGTGCTGCGTGCCCAGGGGACCGGAACCATAGAAACGAGCAGGTGCTCCAGTCAGAAAGGTAGGATTTTTTCCTTTTTTCCCAGTTTTTCGAACTCTTCGTGGTTTTCATATTTCTAGTGCCTCGCTTCCCGGTGCTGCATGCCTTTTCGTGGTCCTAGCACTTCCAGTGCACTACCTTCGCGTGCTGCGTGCCCAGGGGACCGAAACCATAGAAACGAGCAGGTGCTCGAGTCAGAAAGGTAGGATTTTTTCCTTTTTTCCCAGTTTTTCGAACTCTTCGTGGTTTTCATATTTCTAGTGCCTCGCTTCCCGGTGCTGCATGCCTTTTCGTGGTCCTAGCACTTCCAGTGCACTACCTTCGCGTGCTGCGTGCCCAGGGGACCGAAACCATAAAAACGAGCAGGTGCTCCAGTCAAAAAGGTAAGGTTTTTTTCTTTTCTCCCGGTTTTTCGAAGTCTTCGTGGTTTTTATCTTTCTAGTCCCCTTCTTCCCCGTACTGCATGCTTTGTTCGTGGTCCTGGCACTTCCACTGCACTACCTTCGCGTGCTGCGTGCCCAGGGGACCGAAACCATAGAAACGAGCAGGTGCTCGAGTCAGAAAGGTAGGATTATTTTTCTTTTTTTCCCAGTTTCTCGAACTCTTCGTGGTTTTTATATTTCTAGTTCCCCGCTTTCCGGTGCTGCATGCCCTGTTCGTGGTTCTGGCACCGCTGTTTGATCTCATTGTTGAATCGTTCTGTTTATTTACATCAGCTCTGAGCGGCGCTGGTGGGTATTCCTTTTGAGTTACTGTCCATCATCTATCATCACAACAACTTTGGTGACAATCTGATTTAGAGTCGTGGAAGCCGCAGTTGAAGCCCGTCCTTGTCAATATCTACGAGTGGAACAGGACATGTACAGCAGTATATTCATCTTGAAGATGGTATGTCGACAAATGAGCGGTTTATCTCTGCAGAAGAGTACACTTATGACATACCATATCCTTCTGAGATTTTTAATCCTGTTTCGCTACAGAAATAAATTTTATTTTGTTTTGTTTGTTTTTTGTCTCATGGATATGAGACTATCATACTGTTTAGGGTGAGTATTTGCAAGCAGTCACCCATGACACGTGTTGTGCTTAAAAGACGCACATGATGAAAATTTGCTTATGGTTTTGGTTAGCTTTACTGTCTTTTGTATGAGACATGTCCTGAAGCAGCTCTAATATTTTCTATATGAATCCGACCGCGCTTGAAGAAAAAAAATGCCATGGTTCTGCTTTATTTACCTGTGATACAAAATCGTTTTTGTTGCTAAGCTTGCTCAGCTCTGTTGCTCATCTTGTAGGCTTTTTTGATTATGTCAGAGGTCACATCTTTAGACAGCTTCATGCTGCCACTCTTCTCAATCAACTTGTTGTTTTTTATTATCGAAATTGTCCGTGTAATAGTAAACCTGCGCTCAAATCTAGCGCGCCTCTTCGGTCATAGTCTTATAATATCAGATAGATTCGAGAAGATTTGATAGTAGTCTATATTTTCTTCATAAAATTGTTGTTTGGATAGGGTACACCAGCTGCACATCTAGCTCTTTTGCACAAATTTTGCTATCTCACCAGGCTTTTTTGTGAAGCTTACTTACCTACATGTGCGTTGACCACAACCACTCAGTTTTCGCCTTTTTATGACCTTGTTGGAAAAGCTGTTATTTAGTAATCAAAGTCTTCACGGGTTTTCACCTCACAACCACCCGAAAGACCCTAAAACTAGTGATTCACTTCGGAAAGTTCAATTTTCAGTTGCCGTTTGTCGACAAATTTTTTGCAAACTCCAGAGTCTAAGCTAATCACAAAAACAGTACTTTCTGCCGATCACGCTGAGTCTTACTGTGTTTTCCTAGGTACTCGAGCATCAGACATGCTTGCTGGCTTGCGAAGTTCAGTACTGATGTAACCCTGCAGCAGGTCGAGTGTAGGATGTACTGAATATCACTATACAGTCATCGAAGTAAGTAAGCTTCTAACTTTCCTCCACGTTTTGGTATTTGGTGTACAAAAACCTATGATTAGGTTCGAAAAGGATGACAAATAGGAACCAGATACTACTTGGCTGATGCTATAAAATACTCTGACTGAAACCGACAACCATTCATTCCACTTCAGTGCAACCATTGAGAATGGGTATTGTATGGTGCCAACGTGGTAGTTCCCCACCATCTCGTCTAACTTGAAGTGCATTTACGAGAATCTTTGGAGCCGAGAACAATACAGCTTAGTGTTCTTTTCTTTGTCTCCGATCGTGATCTGTTGTCTAATTGCGACAATTGCTTTTTTTTCTTTCTGGGAATGTTGAAAATTTGCAGTTGAACGTTTGCTTTATCATAATTTGCGCTGAATCAGATTCATTCACAGCATAGTTCGTACTACGCTTTTATTGTAGCGTATTCACAGAGTAACGCTAACTGTGTAATTCCCTGAAAATCGCTTGATGGTTGTCTGTCAGTAGTCGCTTTTCTAACTGAAGGATGCTTTGTTTGCTTGCGTGCATTTCGATGCGTTTCTTGAACCGCGCATTTAGCTTGAGAGCGCAGTTTGAAAACAAGCTTGGATCTTTATTGCAATTCGTTTGCACTTCCATAGAACAAGCCATAGAGGGGTATAAAAACCTGTTGAGTTTAGTACTACACTTTTTCTCAAGTCCAATCAGTACAGGTACGATGACTATCATAGCGGCGGAGAGTACCTTCCTATCCTCAATATCCGATTAGGTTCTCTTGATCTTTTAATTTCTCTCTTCGTTCCGTCTCCGAAGTTGTATGAGGGCATGATCAGAATGCTCACTTTATCCATGTTGAAAAAAAAACTAAAAACAACAAAAACAGAACAACAAAAAAAGTAAAAACAACGGAATAACAAAAAATAACAAACAACTACAGAAAAAATGCGAAAATAATTCCCTAAGTTTCACATCATGGAGGCGTACGACAAGAACAACACATCACCAGACTAACAATGACAGTGGAGATCCCGGCAGAAGACCAACGTGCGATGGACGGAGAAGATGAACGCAGCCTTGAGAGAACTTGGAATCGATGAAAATCAAGCTGTAAACATGAAGCATGGAAGAGAATGACAAGGGTGGCAGACCCCGTATGGGAATGATGCAAGGAAAAAACATCATGAAGTCGTTCTGCAATTGCAGTCATAGCAAATGCTTTAGCAACATGATACATTACCAATCATGCGACAAGAACGACTAATAGAAGTGTAGAAGCATGTATATACAGGGGTTGAGGAAAATGGCTGAAGAAGCTCAATGAAGAGCCCATAAGATAGGCTCTAACACTGGTGCTGCCCCATCTGTGAATCATAAGTCGCAAATCAAATTAATTCGCGGATCATTACAGACCCGGGATTGGCAGTTTATTGAAAGAAAAGAAGTTCCCAGCTAAAGAACAGTCTGAGGTAGTCCTTGCAAATTACAAATCTTTGCAAGCAATATCATGTATGTTAGTGAGTGCAGGAGGCGATGTTATATAATGCTCAGCAATGACATAGGCTCGGAATTGAAGGAGCCTTGGGAAAGGCGTAAGAACGCCGAACGGTCGAAGACTGTAACTCGCCACTGCATCTGGTTGTTGGAGATTGAGCATCATGTTTATTATTCTGAGTTTCTGAGTCTTGTTTACAAGCATGCTTTTACGAAAGCAGTATCACCTTTGTTTGATGTTGTATCAAGCAAGTTGGTCACACTGCAACAGTAGCGCTATCTGTGCAGCTAAAGAATTCATAGCGCATTATCTTCATCATGGACTTGATGTTCCTGTTGGCGTCATGATCAACATATGTGATGTTCTTACAGTACTGAGCATTATACGTAAACAGCATGTCGACGCTACAACTTTACTGATCACTATGGATATACGGACACAAGTTCCGGGTAACCGTTGCAACCCGGAAGACTACATGCCAATGATTAGGACTTACTGAATTTGAGGCAAAGCATGAATATCGACGACGGAATAGGAGAATTTGATCACTCATAAGAGAAACTAGCGAACGGTTCTGCCATGTAATAATGACATCAAAGCAATTGCAATTAATCAACTACTACAGCGCTTAAGGCATCCCTTTGATGATACTCAATGCACTATACGTTATAATTTGGAACTCCACAATAATGCACGAAATGATCGGGAGGGTGAGCAGTGAGCAGCTTCGTGGATGTACCTACATGTAAAATCTTTCTAGCTATAGCCAGCTATATAGAAGTTTGCATCCAAGTTTATGTTGTGCATATCAGGAAAACATCCTCACTAGACAATGATAATCAATTAATATGAGCTGAGGCAATACCTTATACATACTACTTTTTTACATTTGCCTAAGAAGGGACGAAGAGAGAAGAGATCATAGAGTACGTACTCGGGTATCAAAGGTGCGCGAGTTAGACGTTAGAGAAGTTGCGAGTTAATGAAACAACCAAAAAGAAAAGCAAGGAAAAAGCAACCATCAAACGAAAAAATCTCATCGGTGCACGAGGTGAACCTTCCGTTGTTTTTGTATAAGTTGCCTACGCACACATCGTCCATTCGTTGACCGCACGGATTGCTAAAACGCTATGGACCACGCGCGGCGCGGCTGGAATGTCGCGGGAGCATGATTTGTACTTCGGCGAATTCGCACTGGGGTAAGCGTTTTAACTCGCGCCGCGTGCTCCGCAGTGACGTCCAGTCCGTGCGGTCAGAATCGACTATGTAGTGGAGATGATGGGCTTATGTTCTGATGTTCTTATCCACATCCAGTCTACTAATAAATCTAGTAATTACCAGTGTCCCGGACCACCACAAGTACAGATAGAAGTCCAAGTACAAGTAGACGAGCAATGCAACTATTAACATTCATGTATCACAGAATATTTTGGGCATGAGAGCGAAAGGTGACGCCTAACATGTGTATGCTTTTTATCTTATCTTTTGCTCAATAATTTGAATGTCTACAGTCAAATAGATTTAACGCTCAATATAGTGCTTGCACTGTCGGTGATATCGGTAAAATATGCTCGTGATGAAATAGCTACGCCTGTGACGCCTTCCAACTGTGCGTCAGAATGCGGGCATTATCGGTGTGGCCGTTTACGCGCAAAACCGCAATTCACCTGCCGTGCAAGCAACTGTATTGAGCAGAAATGTACTCGACAGCGACAGCAGCTTTGTTGCGGTTGAAGGATTTCTGGTATACGCAGCTTAGGGTCTCTAACTTTACGTTGTTAAAAATGAAATCATATTGTAGGTAGCTCTATAAAAGTCCCTGGAAGAAATTATGGCATTGTGTGATTGTCTACTTCGTAAATGAATGCAGGAAATCGAAAGCTTGTTGGCGAAAGTGATGCTGAATGTCTGGGTCAGAACGTGCAACTGTATCTTGTACAAGAATTCGATTCTTAACTCACACAGAATACATCATCCTTCTCTTACTTGTTGGAATTTTTGTAGAGATAGATTATTTTTGATATAAGGAGATGTAGAAAAATTTCGAAGTTTCGGCAAATAGTACGCTGCAGAGCACGTCATGTGTATAAGTAGTAAGGATGGAAAAGTTTGAACATCACAAAGTTAGTCACAAGTTTATAACATGACAAAAGCCCATAAAGTCAGGCAAACTCAAATTGAAGTCAAGCTTATATCAAAAGTTGCAGTAAAGGAAGAGCAATTACTACAACAAAAAGTAGTAACTAATAACTGCCAGTAAACGCTCGGAAAGTCACTGATACATCGAGTCAAAAACGCTCAAACCAAAGGAAAGAGTAGTGCATAGTGGTCATGACAACCTCCAACATTTAGAGATACAATTCTAAACATCTAGAGAAGGAATAAAGCTTGAAACGGCACATACGTCATTCAACTGCATACCGCATTCTTTTGAACTATGCGTGTATTGTAATGAAAACTATATAAGTTTGTTTTGACACAAGGAATATCTCAGTCGGCCATGAAAATGAATTGTCATTTGCTTGTTATTGCTTGCCTTTGCCATTTGCGACCTGCCGCTGGAGACTGTAATGTAGGCATACCTCACCCGCATCAGTGCATTGAAGAAGGGCTCCACTATGAATATGCGTATATACGTCATGACGTTTTGCCGACCTGAAAGGAAAAGTACGCAATGTTAGGCCTCGGGCAGAGGCAGAGTTCACGCAATTTGATCGTCGCGATTCAATCGCTAAAGACAAGTGTTACGAGTTCATTGTATGCCGATCTTCTCGCATTTCGGTTTTGATAGTTTTCCAATACGACTAATCTGAACTAAATCTCACAACCGAAATTCAAGGAGATTGACATGCAATGAACTCGTAACACTTGTCTTGTAGCGATTGAATTGCGACGATTAAATCGCGTGAACTCTGCCTGATTCCTCAAGGAACAGCATGAGCAGGAGTGGAAAAAACGGATGATAGACAGAACACTACGTTTCTCTACTGGAGAAACTATTATACTAAATCAAACTAAAAAACCTAAAAAAACAATAACCAACTGAATTAAAACTACTAAACTATTACTAGAGAAACTCACCATGGGATTCGTCACAGTCGAATAGTCGATTTTGCCAGTTTTGCAATACATGAATATGTGAATCTGTAAAAACAATTCTCCATGACATCGATAACACCACAGCGCGAACATACCACAATCCTACATCTGCGTGCCATTCATTTAGGCTTCGAAAAATCCTTTATCGCATACAATGCATTCCCTTGCTGTCATGCAGTCTCGGTGCACCCATGCTCTGCAGTTCGTGCAGGACCACCACAGCACGGGTGCACCCACCATGATCTCCTCGTCCTCGGGGTCGTCCAGGGGAGGCTGCGTGTCATTGCAAATGACACATATGTTGAGTTCCTCCGTATTGATATCATCCGTATGAAAAGTTGAAGACATGGAGCTTTTCGATTTTGATTTGCGCTACAAGATTCTTTCGTAATGAAATGCGCAGAAGCAAAAACGCAAAACACCTTCGACATAGTTTTTTTCGACTGACTTCTTTGTTTGACATTCTTTGTGTGACATGTTCTACGTGGAATCAGACGAGGAGTGTTAGCACCTCCTAAAAAGAGCAACAGCTGTAATTTGTATTGGCTTGCTATTCTCACCTAGCTCCTCCTCCACCGCTTTTCGGATATGCTCACGGGTTCGAAGCAGGCTGGAGACTCTTTCTTCATCCGCAGACGTACTCGTATTCCACGAATACGATAGGCGGTCGACATACTGTAATAGAAGAATCTTGGATTTGTCAAAAGTAATGCCGTCTTTTGAACTACTCTACCTCTTGTAACTCAGCCACAATAGTTTTCCTCAAATCCATCCACGATAAGTCTTCTTCACTTTCGAAACCCCGTCCAACCTGTGGCAGATCGGTTTCGGGAAAGCAGTAAAACGGTGTCTTCTCAGTTGTAGCATTCTGCTGCTCTATTTGTGAGGATTCATCTGAATAGACGTCTACAGACGCGGTATCGAGAAAAAAAACGCACCATTGCCGCGGTAGATTGTCCAAGCATGAGCATGCTTGCATGACATTCCACTTTTAATTCCATCGGGGCACGAGCACGCAATAGCCACAGGACAAACATGACAGAGTGGACAATGAGTGTCATCCTAAAGGCTTGGACTAAACGCAGAAAGGCCATTAAGAAAAAACAGACAGTATCGCAAGGGCAAGCTGCAACTGTGAGTTTGTACCACTTCTGAGGTGTGTCAAAAGATGGCACGCGCCATTCATTAGATGACATCTTTTGAGGTGCATACTCCTTGATCTCGACTGCACGTTTGTGTCGCAGACAGTTCTCTTTAGCACGGAATTTTCCTTCTATTATTCCTCGAGCATCCTAAACAAGTTTGTTTGCAAGCTTATAGCATAGCTACTTTGGAAATAACCTGAATAAGGTGTTCTCGGGCCAATATTGGTGTAATACCTATTAGTATATGAACTAATTCGTCTGCCCTTTTGTTACTGGAGCTTCCAAGAAATGTATACTTGAGTGTCCGATGCCATCTCTCGCAAATCATTGTTGTATTTGCTATCGATGCCACACGATTGTAAGGAGCCCATTCTTCTTCTCTTCTCAGATAGTAGCGCCGGAAGTAATCCTCGAAAGCGTGAATGCCGGAATCGGTCATTCTCTGCTCAGCCAACAAACCAAGCAACATGCCCTTTGCTTTCGAGAACTCAACCTTATTACACTGGGTGAAAAGTGTTTTTAGCCAACCTAAAATTCAAAGATAGATAATTGCAGAGGAGAAGCAGGGTTTGTACCTCCCAACAAGCGTCTTTTTTCGCTATTCCTCGGCAGACAAGTATTTAACTTCTCGAAGATTGCCCGCTGGCAATGCCATGCGCACAGGAGCTTGATAGTTTCATTGCTTGGAAATACTGTTTTATAGGCGTTCCAGAAAACCATGGTGTCATCAGTAACAAAGAACTTCGGATTGAATTCCTCATAAAGTTTCTTGATTTCCTCAAAGAGAGCTTGACATGCACATACATCCATGGCACTGCTTAGCAGGAATGCGCCAGGAACACCCCGTCCACAATCATCGACGAGCATTACTGTGGCGAGTTTCAGATTATAACGTGTTGTGCAATGCGTGTCGTCCAGGGCTACTCCTCGAGCGCTGTAACGGTCAAGTAACTGCAGTTGCTCAGGTGTTATTATGACTAGGCAGAACCGTCCGCCAGCTTCCTTTGGGTGATCAAATCTTCTCATGCCGTCGGAGTCCATATTCATCCCCTTCCTCAGGATCAGTGATTCTAAATCGTCATCATGTAGCCTGCCGGGTTGCAAGTGCAACCCAGATCTTGTGTTCCGAATATCCGCAGCTGTGATCCAGTAAAGTCGGTATTTTGTGTCGACATGTTGTTTCCGTATGACTCTCAATACTGTAGGAACATCGAGTCCAAGCTGAATATAATGCGCTATGCATTCTTTATCCGTACGCGAAAGTGGCAAAGCCGCTGCTGTTACAGCATGACCGATGTGTTCGAGGCAATATCTTACAGAAACGACTCCGCTATCGTAGAAACATGCCTGTAAACAAAACTTAGACGATTGATAAGGAGTAGTGATGCTTAACCTTCAAAAAACAGATGCAATGGCGAGTAACAATCCTCGATTTTTTCGCCGTTCTGACGCCTTTCCCAAGGCTTCTTCGAACTCCAGACCTGTACTATTATTGAACATTATAGCATCGAACTATCCTGCACCCACCTATGGCATACATAATGAACAGTTGTACATTCAATGCTGGTTTCGGTGAAATATTTTTTCCATTTAAGAACATTCTGTTTCTCGGTATCGTATCGCCATGCCTGGTAATTAGTATATTACCTACAAAGTTTTATAATACCCAGTGTTTACCTCGAATTGTTCTTTGGCTGGAAAACGTTTTTCTAACACTACGCTGCCAATTTCGGCATGCTTCTCTCTACAGTGTTCCACGAAATCAATTTGATTTGCGACTTGTGCCTCGCAAATGGGGCAGCACCAAAGACGTGAGCCCATCTTATGTGTTCTTCTCTGGTGCTTCTTCAGCGCCATTTCGGACACCCCCATGTACGAACATCCTTCTACACTGCATTTAAGAGTGCCAATTCTTGTGTGTGACATTTTTTCGGCCAATTTAATCCCCGCGAGTCCATGCTTCTTGAGGTGTTGGATCAAGTAATAATGTAGGAGAATTTTTCCGCAAAAAACGCATTTTTCGCGAGTTTTGGCTCGCCCGACCTAAACGTGTCTCTATTGAAACGCCGAATACTATGTCCGATTGCACGCCACACACTTTGCGCGGAAAATCCAGCATTATGCGAAGTCATCCAGGAATGTACATCGCATGTTTTTTAAAGCCTGCACACTTAGAACTGCATTTGCTCCCCTTATAGCCACTCGCCAATTTCCCAGGCACTATGATGGTGTGCAATCGCACTTGTTACTATTCAATCTAATCAAGCGTAAGCTGACTGTTTTTGCTACCACACCAAACTTTTTTCAGGACGAGCGGGATACATCACCCGAGGGTGCGAATAGTTACTCGCGATCTAAATCACTGACATGCATTCAAACAAAACTCTGCACTGATTTACATCACAGGAGCGCGAGCCGCCTTGCTTCAGCCTCGCCGCGTTCGCTCTCAAAGAGGACATAGTGATTTTCCAAGCTATGTGCGTGCGAATGGCAGTACGGCTAAGCCTCTAGCGAGTCGGCTCGCGAGGACTCGAGCCGCTTTCATCAGCATCAGCGCGTCCTGCGCTGCACCGTCGGAATAAGCACCATGTCGTGTATGCTGTACGCTGCCTTCAAACACCACCCACCTTGATTCCGCTTGACTGATCTGATCCGATTTCCCTCAGAGGATGTCGTGTAATTTGGACCACATCAGTTCCCTGACCTTCTTCACAATCGGACGTGTGCTCATCCGACGCATTTGGGCTGCAATGACCACAGGAAACCTATAAATTTCGAAAAAGGAGAAAAGAGAGAAATCTCACTTTTGTGGCTCAACTGCCTCATTTTCGTGATCTGGGCTTTTTGAGCATGTAGTACGAGGACGCGCGGCACTAAGAGTGCTAATACCACGAACAGGGCACGCAGTACGGGGAAGCGAGGCACTAGAAATATGAAAACCACGAAGAGTTCGAAAAACTGGGAAAAAAGAAAAAATCCTACCTTTCTGACTCGAGCACCTGCTCGTTTCTATGGTTTCGGTCCCTTAGGCAAGCAGCACGCGAAGGTATTGCAGTGGAAGTGCTAGGACCACGAACAAGGCATGCAGTACGGGGAAGAGGGGGACTAGAAAGATAAAAACCACGAAGACTTCGAAAAACTGGGAAAAAAGAAAAAAATCCCACCTTTCTGACTCGAGCACCTGCTCGTTTCTATGGTTTCGGTCCCTTGGGCACGCAGCACGCGAAGGTAGTGCACTGGAAGTGCTAGGACCACGAACAAGGCATGCAGTACGGGGAAGAAGGGGACTAGAAAGATTAAAACCACGAAGGGTTCGAGAAACTGGGAAAAAAAGAAAAATAATCCTACCTTTCTGACTCGAGCACCTGCTCGTTTCTATGGTTTCGGTCCCCTGGGCACGCAGCACGCGAAGGTAGTGCAGTGGAAGTGCTAGGACCACGAACAAGGCATGCAGCACCGGGAAGCGAGGCACTAGAAAGATAAAAACCACGAAGAGTTCGAAAAACTGGGAAAAAAGAAAAAATCCTACCTTTCTGACTCGAGCACCTGCTCGTTTCTATGGTTTCG
The DNA here is from genome assembly GCA_958299035.1 of Cylicocyclus nassatus. NCBI lineage: Eukaryota > Metazoa > Nematoda > Chromadorea > Rhabditida > Strongylidae > Cylicocyclus > Cylicocyclus nassatus. The sequence continues at coordinate 8,064,126 of CATQJL010000001.1, forward strand.
GTCCCTTAGGCAAGCAGCACGCGAAGGTAGTGCAGTGGAAGTGCTAGGACCACGAACAAGGCATGCAGTACGGGGAAGAGGGGGACTAGAAAGATAAAAACCACGAAGACTTCGAAAAACTGGGAAAAAAGAAAAAAATCCTACCTTTCTGACTCGAGCACCTGCTCGTTTCTATGTTTTCGGTCCCTTGGGCACGCAGCACGCGAAGGTAGTGCACTGGAAGTGCTAGGACCACGAACAAGGCATGCAGTACGGGGAAGAAGGGGACTAGAAAGATAAAAACCACGAAGAGTTCGAAAAACCGGGAGAAAAGAAAAAAATCCTATTTTTCTGACTCGAGCACCTGCTCGTTTTTATGGTTTCGGTCCCTTGGGCACGCAGCACGCGAAGGTAGTGCAGTGGGAGTGCTAGGACCACGAACAAGGCATGCAGTACCGGGAAGCGGGGCATTAGAAGTGTAAAAAACACGGACTGGGCAGGCAACACGGGGAAGCGGCGCACTGGAAGTATGAAGACCACGAAAACTCCGAGGACAGTAGAAAAAAGGAGAAAAAGCTCACCTATGTCGTCCATCTACTCTCGCGTCTTCCTCATTTGCGTTCACAACGCACATACCGCGGACACAAGGTGCTCTGCAAGTGCAAATCCGCTTCTAGGCACGGTAGGTGACAAGGGAAAATTCGAAAAGCTAAAAACAATAAAGAAATAGTTGAAAATGACAGTGAAAAACACGCAAAACCGAAAGACGCCGCCATGTGATTTGAATCAGCCGCGCTGGCTAGTTGCCAGCTGCGGCTGTGTGTCCTGCGGGGAAGAGTATACTGTAGTTTTTGGACATGTCCGACCTTTAGCACATAATGGTTTGTCCCCTAACATGCACTAAGCAACGCTCGTCTTATGGAATTGGATAAGACTGCAAATTCACAGTGCTCACTTACTGTCAAGACTTTTAGAAATCTGAAATGGTATCTGTGGTGAAGTTCTGCAAGAAAAATACCCTTGCAAAGTGAACATGAAAATTTGCATAAAAGAGTGCAAACGGCAGGCGACTGAGAAGCAGCCATCGCTGCACAAACGCACTGCTCTCAGCGGAGCATATTAGCAACACTCGCTTTTTTTGCTTTCTATTCAATTATAGAACGTCATATCTTCTCTTCCTTTTATTATCATTTTGGCTCAATCGCTACCTATTCAAAAACGTCACTTAGGCTTTCGAAATCTCATTCTCAGGGCGGGATGTCGGTTTTCTGGTGGTTGCAGCTTTAGTCTGCAGTAACAGACAATGCTCAGGTAGAGTCTCAGATACTTTCTCCGGCTGGTGACCGGGCGATGACCGGCTGAGGCAACACCTCAATTCCGGGCGAGCCGGCGGCCGGCCGCCCGCCAGCCGTTGTTTGCACGCAAACGGCGCGGACGCCAGCCGGCTTTCCAGCGCAGCGGATTATTGGGGCACGACCCGCCGGGTTTAGTTTCGTTGATTATATTATTATTCTGGTCATATAGTGTTGTACAAAAATCTCTTATAATATTTTATTCGATATCTAGAAGAGGGACAACAAAGAAGACACGAATTATGTTCAACATATGTACAACATACAACATGTGTAAACACAATACAAAGAACATATTGCATTACATATGGTGCATTCTCCAAAACTGTTCCCATCGGAACTTCAACGTGGCTGTCTTTCGACCATTTCAACAGTCAGCTTCGGATAAGCGCCTTATTTGCTGGAGTCAACGCGTTGAAATGATCGAAAGACAGGCACGCTGATGGCTTATATGGGAACAATTCTGGGATGCACGACACAAACAGTGAGCAAATCCGCATGTAGACTTGAGCTTAGAAACTGAAGCTAGAAGAAACGACTCCGCTCCCAAGATTCCTGACACGTATCTCACAAAAAAGTAAGAAGTCAGCCGCGTATACCTGCAAATAAAGATAATAGGGATCTTATGAAGATGAGAACCAACTGCATTAGGTTACATTCATTACAAGTTCCAACTCTAAAGAGGAAGATTAAACAAGAAACAAATTGCTCACCTGTTGCAGTATGCATGGACAACACCGATGAATAGACTATTTATTTCCATATGTATCCACTTATTTTCCCAACCATCAATAAATAACCAACCACCAAGTTGTTAGAGCACTTATTATATAGACAGAATGTTCTCCAGAGCAGACAAATAAGCAGATAATCCAAGCTCAACCACAACAGAAACTCCATCATTAACAGTCTCAAGCATTTCAACTTGTGAACTAACGCACTCCAATCTGAAAAATGTTTGAGGATATGCTGGTCGATAAAGAAAGTCAAACATGTACCTATGAGGGTCCTCCTTTTTCGTGGGGATGGAAGCAGACCAAATGACCAAATAACAAAGGGAAATCACATGAAAACACTAGTAAACATTTTTGAGCACAAACAATATGACAGTTTAGTGACGACATGGAAGCTTTCCTAGTCTGCTGAAACTGAAAACAAAGATGAGCGATGAAACATGACGATACACGAACAGCATGTAAAGAAAGACACAGTACCACAAAAATAATGACGAAAAAACAAGAATCAAAAGGTCTTGTAAGGCGCGTAGTGATGATGAAATCGCATGCTCACTATTGAATCTGACGGTATTCACGATTTTGTGCGCCTTCGCGCGCTTTTGCGGACGCGACCGGAAGCCAGCCGGTGGTAGTTTCTAGCCCGCTCCTCGGCCGGTTTTAGGCTCCGCCCCAAAACATGGCGCGGCCCTCGGCCGGAAGGCCGTCGTCGCCCGGTCACCAGCCGGAGAAAGTATCTGAGGTGAGACAAAGTGCACTAAGTTTTTGTAGTACAGTTTTTGTCATTTTCAAATCAGTTATGCATTGTCATTGTAACACTTATTCGTTAGAAAAGTTAGACTCTAGTGGCTACTATCGTACCTTAATTTCACGCGTACAAGGCGCACAGGATTTGCAAACAGTTATCACTCCGGATTCCGCCGTGAGAAGTAACCCAGTGACACAAAAATTCAACTTAAAAATTAGGGGTCATTTTGTTTAAAGCACGTTATTTTCCGCAGATGGACGGGCATATAACTGGCTAGCAGTGGCGGTCCTCAGGATTTTCGTCTGGGAGGGGGGGGGGGGGAGTCGCGGCAAAAACTTTTCTCAAATGAAGGTGCGTAGGTTAGCCATGCACCCCGCAAAATTTTGGGGTGTTTCTCAAAATGTTTGCGGGCCCAAAATTTAGAAAAGGTAACGTGGCGGAAGCCACGCCCTCTAAAGTTTCTTTACGAGGTTAATAAATTCTTCAAAATATTACAAGACTTCAAACAGTCACCTTCTAAATCTATAAGAAAACTGCATGACGCCACAAACGCTAGCGAACGATGCGGGAGAGCAAACCCAAGTGATGCAAAGTTTCGACAGGTTATCATTATTAGCGGGATAGTTGCAAGTATTTACGTGATTTACGTGATTGGGTTTACAGACTGTCAACAACACTAATTAGCATCCATGACCATAAGGCCCCGGACAGACTTCACGCGATTTGATCGCCGCGACTGAATCGCGACGAGACAACTGTTACAACATCATTCCAGCCAATCAACTTGCATTTCGATTGTGATACTTTTCCAGCCCGAAATTTTTGAATGTGAAATGAAAATGAATGGAAATCTCGGCGACTGAATCGCGACGATCAAATCGCGTGAAGTCTGTCCGGGGCCTAAGGCCCCGGTCAGACTTCACGCGACTCAATCGTCGCGATCTAATCGCTAAGATTTCCATTCATTTTCATTTCACATTCAAAAATTTCGGGCTGGAAAAGTATCACAACCGAATGCAAGTTTATCGGCATGGAATGATGTTGTAACAGTTGTCTCGTCGCGATTCAGTCGCGGCGATCAAATCGCGTGAAGTCTGCCCGGGGCCTAAGGGAGTGGAGTTTGCACACGCAGTAGTTTACGCTCATCCTCATGCAATACATGAAAACGTAGATTTCATTGAATTTTTGAACACATAGTTCAGTAGTGAACCAATCGAATGAGGTGAGATGTTTAGGAGGCTTTATCTAATTGTGTTCGCGAATATGCTGTTGTTTTTTTAGAAACCGAAACCTCGAAGATGAATTTTTATTCGAAAAGTCAAATCGGAACTGAAAACTTGGTAAAAATTCATACTTTATTTTTAAGTCTGGAAAAGCGATGGTACGTAATATTTTGATTGGATTCGGAGTTGTTGATTTAATTGTTCTAGCAGATTTTTCCCCGCTTGTTTTTCAATCTCTCCAGTTTTGCATCATAATCTATAGAAAAAATTCATGTTCCAAAGATAAAATTAAAACGCAAAGGTTATGAGGAAACCTGTGAAAACACCATGAAGTGCTTAATGGTATCGTTTCAAATTTGCAGTGAAATTTAGAAAAACATTATATTTCAAATACTGACATTTTAAAGGCAGTGTCCGGGCAAAAACTCGATTTTGAGATTTTTTGCTTACCCGGGCCTATTCGCTGTGCTGAATCTGAAAATGCACGTTGGAGAGCGCGAAAACAGCGAAAAACGGCTCTAACACGGGAGAGAAATCAGCAGGTGGGCGGGGCCCTCCCCACTGTGAATTCACGCTCCCAGCTTCCAGAGCGATCTTCTCGGTTCCGATTTCAAGTAACGCATTCACACCTGGCCGGTGGAGATCTCAGGGGGTTAAAGGAATTGGGAAGCTCGCTCCAGAAGCTGGGACTGCAAAATTCACAGTGGGGAGGACCCCACCCACTTCCAATTTCCCTCCTGCGTTAGAGCCCCTTTTTGCAGTTTTCGCGCTTTCCAATGTGGATTTTCTGATCCAGCATAGTGAGTAGGCCCGGGTAAGCACAAAATCTCAAAATCGACTTTTTGCCCGGACACTGCCTTTAAAGGCAGCGTCCAGGCAGATCTGGACCCATGGGGCTTCTACATGGAAAGTACTTTTGGGGCCCTAACTAAGGCACTGCCCAAGTGGCAGCTCAGGTAGTGCTCTAATGGCTGAGATATTCCCCTCGAAACTGGCCCCCGCGACCGTGTTTCGAATGGATTCATGGCGCAAAGCGTGGATCCTGGCGCGAAACTGCCATGAATCCATGGGAATACGTTCGCGGGGGCCAGTTTCGAGGGGTATATCTCAGCCATTAGAGCACTACCTGAGCTGCCACTTGGGCAGTGCCTTAGTTAGGGCCTCAAAAGTACTTTCCACGTAAAAGCCCCATAAGTCCAGATCTGCCTGGACGACGCTTTAAGCAAAATCACTAGCGTGTTTGGAAACACCGTGATAGACAATTTTTATATACCAATTTCCAACCCATTTGAATGAAAATCGCATCTGGACTTTGAGTTCAAAATTTAGTAAAATCGCAGTTTCCTGCGCTGCAAAGCGAGGCTGGCTACAGTCGAACGTCAAAGCATCTGAACAATCTGTGTAGGCAAAAAAGCAAGTTTTATCATCCCTGGACAAGTTGAGGCAGCGGATATTGGTCCAAACCATCGGAACTTTGGGTGGCGTTGTGCCGTTGCTGTGCTAGCACGACGCTGTCTTGGCGCCGTCCTGACGCTGGCACAAGCCGGGCAGTCTGGAAGGAGCCTCTCAGAACAAGCGCACTTTCATTCTTCTGACTGTCTGCTGTAACTTCTGACCACGCATTATCTTACCAAACCCAATGACGTCCAGTCGAAGGTGTTTATACTTGTGCGTTAGCGCGTTTTGAGTGCTTGTTACTCAAAATCCTTGATTAAACATCTCCAAACTTGTTAGAGAATGAGTGTAGCAGCGTTATCGAGTATTCTAATTTCTGAATGGATGATTTATGTACATTTATTCCCAAAATTTCTACCTCGATCTGGCTTTGTTTTCCTTTTTCACCAAGAAAAGCTGACAACAGAGTTTTCGACAGAAGTCTTGTAAGCATACCGTCTGCACCCCAGAGAGGTTCCCATGTGAACCAGCGTGCGTACGTGGTGCGACGCTGCCTTTCGCTCTTTTTGACACGTTTCTCCTGAGATTTCAACGAAAATGCCGGAGGTTAACACGTTCAAAGTGCGAAAGGCAGCGAGATGACGTGGTACCTATGGGAACCTCCCTGGGGCGCAGACATATATCCTCAAGCTTTTCAAAATAGTAGTGAAGTGTGAGAGAAAACGCATTCTTTTTGTGCAAATAGAGTTGCTGGTGCGAATGACTTGAGATGTAATTTATTCAGTCAACTTTTCAGCGGATACTCATTCGCAGTTTGGTTCTTCTCGCGAGTGGCGGGATTTCAACCTAAGTAAGTAAAATAAGCACACTTTCTCAGGCAAAAATACCGGACGAGCGGCCACAAGTACCGGCCGAGCGGTTTTCACTTTTCCGGCTCGTCCGGTAGACGCGAGCGCCCGGCCGGTATTTGCGACCGTTCGCACGGTCATTGCGAGCGCTCAGCGGCCAGCAATGAAAACGCTAAGCGCTCGGCCGGTCTTTGTGGTTACTGGCGCGGTACATGTGGTTACGGCGCGGTCTTTGTGGTTACTAGCGCGGTACTTGTGGTTACTGGCGCGGTCTTTGTGGATGCTCGCGCGGTCTTTGTGGAAATTGGCGCGGTACTTGTATATGCTCATGCGGTACTTGTGGATGCTCACGCGGTACTTGTGTATGCTCGCGCGGTCTTTGTGGATGTTGGCGCGGTACTTGTGGATGTTGGCGCGGTACTTGTGTATGCTCGCGCGGTCTTTGTGGATGCTCGCGCGGTCTTTGTGGATGCTCGCGCGGTCTTTGTGGAAGTTGGCGCGGTCTTTGTGGATGTTGGCGCGGTCTTTGTGGATGTTGGCGCGGTACTTGTGTATGCTCGCGCGGTACTTGTGGATGCTCACGCGGTCTTTGTGGATGTTGGCGCCTTACTTGTGTATGCTCGTGCGGTACTTGTTCTGTTAACACAAGATTCTTGTTACCCATAAAGTACAAGAGCACAAATTAAGATTAGTAATTTTATTTAGAATCTTACATCGTAAAATAGATAACACTGAAAAACGTGTCACAACACATTGTGACAAAATGTCACAACACAACATAAATCTGTGAAATAAACTAAATCAATCAACAACTCAGCTCTTTAGCTGCTCAAAACAGCCTAGAAACAATGGAATGTAAAAAACCTAAAAATGCTCACTATCTCCACCCTTACGACGACGACAGCGCATATTGAGAAAACGGCTATGGACCATTACAATCGTCATTCGGCCGTGCACGCTTTTTCTTTCTCTGAAAAATATGTGCATTATACTACATAAACTTTTGTTTAGAAAAAAGTTACATCATAAAGCCTCCATTTATCGTTTTCGACGTCATATTCGTATGCGCGAATATCTCTTCTAAACAAATGGTCTATGAGATGTAGCGTTAGGAAAAGGTTCCTTTACTCACAACGCCATTTGCAGGGCTTTGAAGAGGTCCCGCCTATACACAATCCTTTCATGTGCCATCCTTTCGAATGCTTCCGCCCTTTCCTCTCTTGTTTCTCCGAGACTTTCGAAAAAGCTGTAAAAAATTGAAACTGTAACTTTTTGGAGAATTTACTCTACACCTCGTACTGTCGACATTGACGGCTGGCATTTTGAGTTCTGGATGCCCATAGCCGATTGTGTCTTCTCCAAAGTCTAAAGTCAGGAGTCCTGAACTATTTCGATATTAAATACATACCTAAGAGTGCAGTTTCAACATTAGACGGCAAGTTTATAAGATTTGAACTTCGGCCTCCTTTTCCGTTGAGCCTTAGGGAATAATCTTGAATGGATTGTAGCGGCTCAGTTATCTGTAAAAATTATAATGGTACCAGAACCTTTGCAAGTTATAACGCATTACCTGCACCAGGATGTATCTGTAAAAGCTCATGAACATCTTGAAGGGGGTATCGCCAGCTTTTGTTTGATAGTTGACAACCAAGTTACTCAGGCTAGTCTGAAAGTTGTTTTGTTTTTCTTATTGCTCTTTATTCCTTACATGCAGAAATGGCGATGGTCTCTAGCTTCCACTCTCGAGTGCAATTGTGAATCGAGATAGTGAGGCCCTCTTCTTCCACGGCTAGACTTTGTTGCTCCTTTCCTCCAATCTCTACCATGCGCGTAAGACGATCTATTTTGGAAAACTGGATTGCCGGCGGAGTATTTACAACGGTGAACATTGGCGCACGCCGCGTTCGCTCCTGAAGAAATTGCGCTTTCGTTATGCAGCAGCCTATACTTACGAGAACCCCTCTGATGCACAAACCATACAGTGAACAAGCCAGCGTACTTGAAAACAACTTTGGATTACATGACAGCATGTGCAAGAACAAACGTGCCGTTAGAAGAACTAATTTCGGTCTACCTTCTCTTTTATCTTGCAACCTTATTTTGATCAAGTATCCAGGGATTACTGTCTTGCTAATCATAACGACCACATCTTATGCACCACTTCCGTATAATCGCTCTTTTGTTCTGCTTCTTCACTTTCGCCTAGTTGTTGCAACCTATGCAAGAGATGTTGATTATGTTATACGTTCCAAATATCAATACCTACATGGTTCACCTTTCTGCAACAACCAATTCCCGTTTCTGTAGTTAGTACAAGCATCTAGCCTCAGTTGGGAGGGTCTGCCACTTCGGAAATTATCGCAAAATAAGTACATGTGCACTTAACCGGAGCGGACTCTTTAAGCAAACATGGTAAAAAGAAGCAGTTGAGTCAAAAAAAAAAGAAAACCTTTGAATCATCTTTCATCAAACGCTAAAAATTCAAGTTCCGTGCCAATAACACGCTCCGCTCGACAGCCGCGCTCCACGGCGAATCCAGCCGTTTCAGCGCCGTGTGGTTACCGGTCGTCTGAATCGCGCGCTCCAACACCAAACGCCCTGCGCGCCGGTCAAATGTGCATTGGGTCATGGGGCGCGCTCTTCGCAGCCATTTGTAACTATAGGTACGAATATAAATTGCAAAAAGTTAGCGCGAAAGTGGAAATGTTTGCCGTTTCGTCGGACACAAAAGCTGGAGGACATGTTGAGAGATATGGCAGGAAACAAATGGCAAGCATGGTCGCAAAAGGTACACTGCTGAACTGAGAGAATGGTGTAAGGAAAGGATGTGAAAAGAACGAAGAAATTGAATTGAATTGAATTAAAAGGAATTGAAAGAAACGAAGACTTGATACTAAATTTGGTATCATAAATGGTGGCAGCGATCAAACTTAGAGAACAACTCACATCCATATCTTCGACGTTGTTGGATATGGGTGATCCTCCTGGATTCCATCTCCGCTGCAGCCTTCCACTCCGAACTGAAAAAGTAGTTTAAGAAAGGGAAATAATAAAAAATTGATAAAGCGAGAGTGCATGACGCAAGCATATAACCACAAAGAGGAAGTGCGAATGAATGATGCTTAACGAGGGAAGGATTGGCAAGGCGAGGTGCCCTATCTGCCCCCCCCAACAAAGGCAGGGACCGTAATCAGGCTGTTCGTGCCGGGACCCGATGGCGATTTTCTCACTGTCCTTTAAATTGAGCAACTGATACATCTGCACTTCTGGACATCTTTAACGTGAGTGTATCTGCTTACAAGGAATTCCTTTCTGGATCCCATGCCTTTGTTCTTTATCAGTAGTTTTAACCATATTTTGTGTGCTGTCTGATGATCTTCGTGATCTGATGCCGTTTGTAGCGGCTCGAATATTCAACAAAGAATTTTGCATGCAGAAAATGAGCAAAACACATCCGCCAGAGTTGAAGAAGTATATGGATAAGGAGATGGACTTGAAGCTCAATGGGAATCGTCGTGTATCAGGTGTTCTTAGAGGTTTCGATCCTTTCATAAACATGGTTATCGGGGTTAGAGTTCTGTCTGTCAACATTTTTGGCTTTGAAGTGAGTCAAGAGATGAGTCTAACGAGAATGGCCCATTGTTTTTGCGGAATCTAGGACTTCAGTCAGTCCATCCAATTCCTTAAAGCTTTCATTCAGTCTACTTATCAGTTATTTTCTAGTTTACAAATCAAACGGCGTAATCACATGTAATGACAGTTAAATATGTGACCTGAAAGATTTGGAGCCCTCATACTCCAAACTTCTTTTTTTAACCAACAGAATAGACTAAGGTTTTCGTGAGCCTTTTGAAAGACTATGACTGAAAGCGAATATCACACCAAAGACAGAGCATGAGTCAGTTTGTCTAGATTTGCATAAATCTACAATTCAGGACGCTATTGAATACCCAAAAAACGGTGATCCTGTGTCTCTTGGAATGGTAGTAATTCGCGGAAATTCGGTCGTAATCATGGAACCGAAAGAGAGGATTTCCTGAATTTTCAAACTTGATCCTGACAATTTGTTCTCATTTTATATGTATCATATGCTGATCTAATTCGTTGTTCGTTTCCACGAAGGCTCAGTAATTTCTTTTAAGTGAATTCATCGGAGAATTGCTTAAAAGTATCTGCTTCAAAGATCTGAGGAGTCGCACAAGTGTTCTGGCAGAAAATCCTTTTCTGCGTTGCAGATTCACGGTGCAAGGTCATTGAGACGTTTTGTGACTTGAAGCAGTATAGCGTTGCCTTAGTCAACATCTTAATTTCCGATTGATTGAAGGATCGCAGTATGGTTTGCAAATTTAGAGCAGTGACTCGACCTAGACACAGCTTGCAATCAGGGGGATGTGATCTCAGCGCTGATTTTAAATTTGTCACTACTAAGTTCATCAGCTTCATTCCAGAACAGAATTCCAACGTTAAGTAACATCAAGCCAAAGCTATGAATCTTATATATTGCTAAATGCGGTTTGAGGTGCTACCTTCCTATCAAACAAGGGTATCGCACTATCAAGTCACGGTAATCTCTTCAAATGCCTATAGAATACCTTTTGTGAAATTTTTACTACTATAAACCCATCGCAAGTACAATCAAAATAATCAGAACTTGTGGGTTCTGATTGACAATCCATTGTTTGAAGATGACTAGTAAAGGGTTTTGGAATCGGAGGTCGCTTGAAACTATTTGGGTCTGTTTTCCTTGGCAGGATCAAAATCACAGATTAGTCGCCATGAAAATGGTCATTACGTCTCCAAAAATTTATAACCTCCTATCGAAAATTAGTGCGGAAATTCAGGCCAATTTTGTTTAGTCCTAACAAAATTAGGAACTCCTACGCGTGAGTACAAACATCGAAAAACACCAAGCAACAAAAATCAAAGCTGATACGATGTTTGTAATTACGCGCAGGAGTTTCAAGTTTTGTTGAGATTAATCAAGACTGGACTGAATTTTGCACTAATTTATTACACGTGAAGATATCCAGTGAGTACTGCAAAGTAAATGACATAAAAATATGAAACCTATGCACCAATTTGTAAAGGAATGGCTGAAAATGCGAGATTTGAGCACTTCTTGACTTACATATTCCATCAGTTTATTCGAACACTTATGGAAACAAGAAGTTTCATGGCATGTACTGGAGGTACAAGAGCAGAAACATGTAGTGGTGTGTATGACAGATGTCAGAAGAGATTAGCCGTGGACGGATGAAGCGACACCATGCCAATGACGAAGTGGGGCGACTCAACAGGCGACAAGTGGCTGTAGGAGCTTGATATCAGAAAAGCAGTCTTCGAATTAGCGGAAATTCAGCTTTTGAGTACTGGTGGGATTTACTGAGACGGGGCATGAAAGTTTAAAGGACCGTGGAGAAAGCGCGCTCGGGTCCTTGCACTAACAGCCTGATTACGGTCCCTGCCTTTGTTGGGGGGGGGGGGGGGGAGATAGAGCACCTCTTGGCAAGGCTCGTTTTAACACGTCTTGTCCTGTGAAATCTAACCGACATTTGAACCAATCGATTTCCCGCGCTTTGATCGTGGGATGGTCGGCCGGTCAGTGATGCCGCTCGGCCGGCGGTTGTAAGCGCTCGCGCGGCAACTTTCAATCGTATACCGGCCGGCCGGTCGATTGACGGCCGCCCGGCCGGTACTCTTTGTTAGCCGAGTGCTTGCCCGGTTAATGAGGGCGCTCGGCCGGAATCCTCCAATTAGTGGGGCGCTCGGCCGATATTTTTGCCTGAGAAGTCAACAAAATGATTTGGAACCTTTTAAGAATGTAAATTTCAAGATGTTTCATAGGCTTTGATATAGTTACAGATTTTTGATGCGTAAGTCAATACAGTCTGTACTTCGAATCATAGTTGCGATAGGGGGAGTGATGGATCTTACTCTTACCCTTTCACTTTGAGGTCAAACTCCCGATGACCCCCTTCACCTGGGCTAAGATTGGTATTGTACTCTGAGAATATGATAAAAATCGTTACTAAAAGGTTTTGCAGGCTAAGTACTTCAAACAACAAGTACACTCACAAATTTGCAAAAGAAACGGTATTTGTTTTATTTATATTATTTATTTATCCTCATAGCATTCATTTGGAGAGCAGAAAGTGAGGACAAAAAACGAGTTGGTTTTTGGAGTACATAAAATCCCTCATATCTCGCGGCATAGAAGACCTAGAAAAAAGTCGACGGTCTACGTCGATTCTCCATGATCTTCTCCATGATCTCAGCTTTCGAATTATATAAAGTATGTTAGGGCTTTTTTGCTTCCCGGCTATAAAAATCATTTGCTCCGGTGACCCGTAAAAGCCAACACATTGTATAGGTCGTCTCGAAAGTTTTTGCGCACGATTTTTAAAACTTCATAACTTCTGATTTTTCCAACCAATTTGAGTGCTTCTATTTTCGCATGAAATAGTAAGCCAAATTTTTTATAATGACATCTTATCTGCTTAGTAATGGTCATCTGTTGCATAGATATGAGCTATAGAAGAAAATTGGTTAAAATTTGAATTATCTGTGTAGGGTCATGAAAAATCGAAGCAGTCAGTATTGTAGATTCCTTCACCAGCTCTTTCTAACAGTGCAAAGTTTGCGCTAATTGAGGGTCTCCATGAAAAATTATGATTTTCGAGCAAGCGATACAAAAGGGCGAATTCGGTTTATTTTGTCATTTTTCAGGGAAATCATAACTTTCCATAGAAACGCTCAATCGGCGCAAACTTTGCACTGTTAGAAAGAGCTAGTGAAAGAAACTACAATTTTGACTGCTCCGATTTTTGTTGCAAGTCTCCGTCTTTGTTGCAAGAATGTCTTTGTTGCAAGAATGCAAGAAAATTCAAATTTTAACCATTTTTCTTCTGTCGCTCCTATCTACGCACAAGATGACCATTACTAAACAGCTGAGATGTCATTATAAAGAGCATGACTTACCCTTTCACATAAAAGTGAAAGCAGTCAAATCGGTTGGAAAAATCAAATGTTATGAATTTTTAAAAATCGTGCGCAAAAACTTTCGGGACGACCTAATAAGAGCGAGGTGGAGCAAGTTAATAGTAAAAAATGTGCTGTGGATTGACATCGTTATCAGCACTAACGGGAACGTGAGCGAACCTTGTCTATTTAAACGTGCTTATCGTTGTTATATGTTTATGTTTTTTTGGTAAAAAATGCGCTTTAGATTGACAGTTATGCCATCATTATTAGCACACACTCAAGAAGCTATGGGAGATTGGTGAATTTCCACACCTTCACACAAAAACCCGCCCATTTCTGGAATCTATACTCTGTAAACCTAGTGCTGAAGAAGGTCACTTTCATGAAAACGCTCTAGACTCACCTTACCTAATTTGTAGAGAATGGTTGGTTTCAATGAATCAAAAACTTCAAGACATTCAGAAGAATAACATGTTATCAAAATACCCTCAATGTTTTGGAAAGGTTGGCGGTTTGAAGAGGAAACGGCAGGCAGAATACTTTACAAAATCGCAGATGACTCGCTTGTGTTCCAGTTCAACAGCGAGGCAGAAGGAGAATCTTACGCCGACGAAAGTGTTGTCGACATTGATACAGAGTTGACAGTTGAGCGGAACTCCCTGATTTCCTACATAAGGAATCCAAGCAGATTGCCTAGTTTCAATGAGGAAATGTCCAGGAAGTTCATTGCTGATCTTCAGGTTGCTGAAGATTTCAAGTCTGCTAAATTCACAAACATGGATATGAACAAAAGGAAGGTGTTAGTACAAAGCATAGCTACTAGATCCCGACTGGAGTGCGAACCCAACTCTGTGCTTTATGCTTTTGGAAGTTATTCGCCTTGTGACATTATGACCTATGATATTGAAAAAAAAAACCGACGTGCAGCATAGTATCTACTTTTTTCGGCTATTCCGCAGATGCTGTTAAAGAAGAATTTGAGCAGCTTTCTCATAAGCTAACAGGACGTATGCCAGAGGAGGTGAAGCCAGAGTTCGACAAGGCCCAAAAAAGTATGCAATATTTCCTTCCCGTGTTGCGAAGGCATATGCGATCTGGCTCTTTTCCCCTTACCGTAAAGATCTGATGGACTTACTAGCAAAGCTAGTTTCCATTCCGACTAGCACGGCAGAGGTGGAGAAAGAAATCTTCTATCTACTCTGGTATCAAAATACCACGCAGAAGTCATACAACGATGGAGCATCTAAGCAACTACTTAAGGTTTGTCAACCTTCTACTGAACATATTGTTATCTAAAAACTTCATTTAAAGGATTGGTATAAGTGGTTCGGACAGGCTGCTACCGTATGACTTTTTGAAATATCCTAAAAGATGGTATGAAGAAACTGGTCACCTACCTGCTGACTTTCCTGGTGCTACCAGAGGGCCAGGAAAAAATCACAAAAGCGCTTAGAAGAAGAAGAAAGTTCAAATCCATTTTCGACTCAGAACGCTTTTGCACGCAATTCTACTTCTACTCCGATGACTTTTTGGAGGAAGAAGAAGATTTTTTAGGCGGCGAACTTGTTGTCTCTGCCGTTAGCGGTAGTGATATTGTTGATTATGATGTTCAGGAATTGAAGTTGTTCCTAACTTGTACATCTCTTGGGATAAACTTTATTGCTTTCGTTTTTTGTTGATGCAATGAAACAGGAGCACAGATCTTCATGAAGTCAATTTTTTTAATTTTAATTTCTTTTAAAATTTTTAAATTTTTTTTTCAGTTTGTGCCTAAATAAGGTACAAATTAGAGCTTTTTATACCACGCTTTTTTACCTTTTCTCTCTTCCTCCCCCCCCCCCCCCCTTAGACTCACATCCCCCCTTCACCCTGGAAGGTCGGGAACAACCGAGACCCCCTTCACCTGGAGAGAGCCCGGCTCTCCCCATCGCACCTATGCTCCGAATCAAGTACGAACAGCTATGATGCGCGTTCGCAACGCCACGAGTTCAGTTCAAGTAGTCTCTGCTATTCATGGCACATTACTATGCCGTACTTATCTTCTTCATCTCTGTTGTGAAGCTAATGAAAATTCGTAGTGCTGCGTTTTGTTTCTAAGCGGTGGAAAAGTGATGAAGTGATTGTGAATAGTAAGGCATATGTTTATAAAGGAAAGAGTGCTACCTGCCTGCCCCTTACCCATTTTCGTTGGCTCTTACTGCAATCTAGAAATGTCGGTAGGAGCGACTATTGCCAGGAGGGCATCACATATCACATGTGATCGGCTTCCATATTTGTACAGAAGCGGATTGCGTACTTCGTCTGATAACGTGGAGAACTTGCGAAAACTTCACAGCTTTTCGTACTTTCCCGCTACCAAAGCCGCCACGCTTTGAGCTGCCACGACTAGGCCTTCATACGAATTTGGAGGCGAAGATATTTGATGTTAATATTTTTGATACAGTATGTAGGCAGACTCTATATTAATGCAGTCACAACTCATACAACGAAACATAAACAAAACAACATCGCTTTGATTTAGACAATATTCAGGCTCCCGCCAGAGTGCCGAAGTTATGCCAGCGCTACGCCAGCATTTCGATCGATACACGTGTATTTCGTTGGGCGGGGCTAGCTGACGTCCCCAACGAAATACACGTGTATCGATCGAAATGCTGGCGTAGCGCTGGCATAACTTCGGCACTCTGGTGGGAGCCTCAGGGAGAGAATGTTGCTTTCTAAGTTCTTCCTTGCCTTATAAGTCTATTTTTGCCTTACGAGCTCATATGACAAACAATATGGCACGTACCTTACCTTCTTTCCTGGCGTTGAGACTAATCAGCTTCTTGTGCGCTCTTGGTGTTGGAAAGTTTGGTGGGGAAAGCCTCAATTTCTAAGTCGTGCTTACCACATGCACGCCTATGGCCATTACAAGATTATATCTGGAATTCTATAAATTGAGGAAAGCCATAGATTTATACTATGCGTTTTGCCGTACTTTATGAGATCACTAGTGAACCAGTAGTCTCAAAGGTGCTAGAAGGCGCACTCGCTTCGAGACCCGCTTGGTTTCCCGCTGTCTGATGAATTTTGAATTGCGTTTACGATTCTTTATATATTAGATAGAAGATTGGAGGCCTGTTTTGCGTGTGAGAAATTCCGGGGAAATCAATCTGCTTTTCTCAATGTATCGTCCGTTCCACGATCGGTGCTATATCTGCCCTACCTCTCTGACCTGGGGCATAGCTGACATGTTGGTGATATGCAACAACTTTTGCCGGCATGCAGCAACATGTTGAAACATTCCGTCCATTAGCTTAAAGCTGACTATTAGACTTGCTCAGGATAGAGAAGTGCGCCAGGATTCCGTCATTTAAGAGGAAAAAAAGCAGCAAGGTTTCTTAAGCTGTCATTCATAGTCTTTTCGGCTAAATTCGCATGGTAAAAAGTGTTCGAAGAAAAAGCAAGCAAGATGTTCAGAATAAGTCCTTGATTGTTTCGTGCTTATGTAAAACAGTTATTTCTTACCGGTAATGATTTCAAAAAGAAAACACTTTGAATTGGACTAAAACTTACCAATTTTTTCATGGTACGCGACAAGGAGACAGTCCTCGCAGAATCTACGGAAACAATCCTTAGATTATAGAACATATAATATCAGAGCCTTTTGAAAAAATAGGTGCGCATAGCGAAAGAGTACCGAAAAATGAAGTGTGCTGGATGCTCCTATTGATAGCTTGTTTGTCCATCATGGCTTTTAGCCGCTTAATTCTTTAGAGTTTGTCTGTCACGAAAATCGTTGAAAAATAATTTACAAATTTTGGAAGGTTCATTAACGAGGAAGGTTCATTTTTTGATAATCATTCGCTTTGGTCATCAAAGTTTCAGAGATACGCTACCAGTAAGTTTTTGACAGCTTCCATAACGATCAATGCAAGCCCTGCGAAGCAGAGGATTTTCAGTGGTTAAATATGAGCCCTCTTTTGAAATTTTTCTTACTCTTAATTAAATTGCAGTGCAAATAATGATGTTCCAGTGTATTACGCATCAATCACTGCCATACTATTCACAAATTTGCTTAAGGCAGAAGATGAAATAGAGGGGTTGATGTGCTACAGAACAAAACAGACTCCACGCGTAAGGAGTGCATATCCTATTTGTGTTTGTTGCAATGCTAAGTGGCTTTAGCCAGCTGGTGTATGTGCTGTTACTGTTCATTACTATCTTGGAAACTGCAGTATATATTCGTATGAACTTTGGGGAGGAAGAAGAGTAAGTTTGAAGAATGAAGAAAGTTTGTGCGCAGTGTTATCAGAATTTACCTCGTGAACATCGCACCTAACCTCCCTCTCCCCGTGCCTCCCCCGCGGCATCTCACAAAATAGAAATTCTATTTGTGAGAAAAGAGCAAGCTGACAGGCATACATAACACTCATTGTGGTAGGCGGAGACTGCGAGTTTGATAGCGTGGGAATTTGAAGGCAATGCTCAAATAGAATTCCCTCAAAATTATCATACGCTAATGCCCTCTCCCTCATTTTTAATCTCAACGGGAGCAAACGTCTCATAAGTCACGACTATAGTGGCCGTAGTTTTGAGACAGCGTCCAGCCAAGTCTTTCAACTCATCTTTGAACTACCAATGTTTTTTGCCTGAGGGAATTCAGAATTTGCAAGAATGTCTAAGGTAGTCTTCGCACTGTTAAAAAAAGGAAGTGGAAAAGTTGGCACGGAAACTCCATTCTTTGTCTTCAATTTACATACTAACTGATTACTGTAGTACTGCCCAAGATTCGTGATAGTGCTTTGCAGAACGAGGCCCGCAATGAAGTTCGCGCGAACTCTTTCTTATGCAATTATCTCAGGGCGCACCGTGATGTTCAGGGTCGAATGCATCAACATCCTCGTCAGAAAGGGTAGCTAAAAGAAAGCTTCGTAACCTGAAGCTTCAGACACTCTATTTCTATCCGTCCGTAAGTGTTCTTACTAAAAGTCACTATGAACATATCAAAAGTAGCGCAGTTGTATGAGCGGCGGTTTCTTTTGACCATCCTCTGGTGATCCCGAGCGGACGTTCGTCTTTTCTTTAAAATCATTCTTCTTTCTTTGTCTATGGAGCCCTCCTAAAGGTGTACTAACTATCGAGTCCAACGGAAGCTTATTTCTGACTAGATGGCATCCCCGGTCCTGCCCGGGAAACGGGCTCTAATGCCCGGTATAAGGCATTAGAATTCAAAAGCGTCAAGACTCACCTTCCTTATCCATGTCTGAAGAATTCCGGGACATATCCCGCTGACTCGAAGAACCGGATCCTCCTCGCCGCAAAATGTGAATGATCTTTACCGCCCCGCTTACTCAGCTATGATCCAGGAATGATTGATAAGTTTATTATTTACATGTGAGTAAACAAATCAATAAAGCAATTGAAGGGCTCAGTGAATCGTTGCGAAAAGTAGCCTATCTTCTGCGCCTGGCCTCATTTGTAGGGGAACAAATTTTAGCCCATTATGGCTTACAAATAAAAGAGTCTATCAGCCACATACTTACATACGAACAAATTTATAGAGATTGAATTTTATTTATATATAGATATAAACAAATGAGTTATCAAAAATATGAGAATGTCGATAAACCTCAAGTTTCGACTCGAAATTCATATAGATTTTCGTTACTCGCATATAGCTGTTCTTATTAAAATCATGCTTAGCATTGTTCAGACAATTTACACAATTCCGAGATGTTTTCAATTCGATAAAAAATACAAATGATCGCAAGAAAAGAGGTCGGTCACTGGAGATCATGCCAAGATATGATCACCAGGGGATCATATCTTGATATGTTAGTGAAGGGTAGTTGGAATACGCTAGATGTGTGGACATGTAAATTCATATATCTGGAAGTTCAGGATATAAATTTTCTTGAGCTGCGATTTTCTTTTTAGCGGGGATGTTAATGCATACGGCCCTAATTGGTTAGAGGTCCAACACGTATTCTCTTACCCTACCAGAACCATTTTGAAAAATTGACTTCTAATTTCAAGCTGCACATTTTTTTGTATTTATAAACTGTCTACAATATAAAGTCACATCAAATGGGACCATCAAAGTTATGCCAAAACTACATGCCTATGCCATGCCTATGTATATGCCTCAGCAGATAATGAAACGAGGGAGAAAATCAATTGAGTTTAAGCTAATCTTGAGACATGAAACGTGGTGGTTGTATGGAGACTGTTAGCTGAAATTTTTGGTCGTCGTTGTAAAGTTTGACTATTATTTGCATATCACCCGGATTTCTATCCAAACCATTTCAGGTTTTATTCTTCCTGCAAGGAGACTAAACTCATAATAAACTCGATCTAAAACGCATGCAAAAAGGGTGGCGGGAAGGGGTGGGGGAGGATGGAGGAAGAGTGGGGAAAGTGGTTGAAGAGATGGTGTGATGTAATTTTGAAACGCACTGCATGATTCTTTTGACAGTCACCAAACATAAAGGAAGGACACTGCAGTGAAAGAATAGACCATGCGGATGAAAGTATATCAAAACCAGAAACATACAGGATTGTGTGCTACTGTTGGTCAAATCCATATTGTGCGGGCATGTTTTCTTCTTTTGAGGTAAATACCTACGATTGGAAATGGCCATTTTTCTCTAAGAACAAGCGTTGTAGTTTGCAGTTTTTTTGCTTTCTAGGAGCAAATCGGAAAGAAACTGAGAAATGAGGATAAGCGCATGTACTATCAATGCTTCGAGGATAATCTCAAAAACAGTGAGTTAGTCGATTATATTAACAACTAAATGAAGCTCTGCTTTTCAGATGCTTTTCTAACAATTCCTGCACTGTAAGTAATGTTAGTTGTCGTCAAATTCTGGTTGGAAGGTTCATCCGACGTGCCTACCAAAATATTAGGCCCGTTCAGATCATGTATAAAACAGAGATAAATCAAGCACCGAGTATCGACGCTAAATCATTTCCCCTTCTCAACACCTTGTTTCCAAGATCCTTTTCTGAGGTCATCTAGGTAATAGCTGGAGCCCAAGGTTTTTTGTTCACGCTGATTCATAATGTTCTCAATCTCAAAAGAGATTATGCAGGCAGCGGATAGTGCAAACCTTCCTACCCGGTCCTGTCAACACACTGTGATGATAAACATCGTCAAGCCCTAGTTCCGTACAATTTTCCCTATGACCCACTTCCATATGCCAATTTCCCTCCTCCACAACGTTTTTGTTTTCATCAGCATGTTCACTCCCCTCTGTACCAACTCACAGCCCGAAGATTAGTTTGCAAAAAAATCGATAAAATCGATATTGATCGATAATAAAAAGTACTCTATGATACCTGCCCACCCCAAAGTGTATGTGTGCAAAGTTTAGTCTAGATTGGTTCAGAAGTGATTCTATTCGGAACATACGCACAAAACGTAAGAGACACTTCTCAGACAGTCGGTGCCGTAGTCGCGGCGGACAGTCGAAATCTGGCAGAGCTGCGGAGGACCCAAATGACCAATGAGAGCGGGGCGAGAGGGCGGTCCCTTCTTGTAGGTCACGGTGATGTTACAAGCAGGCGAATCAGAGGTGCGATAGGGGGAGCCGGGTCCCCCAAAAGTGAAGGTGGTTTCAGCTACCACTGGCCGGCCAAAAGTGAAGGTGGTAGTGTCGGACACTCACCTCCCAAAAACGTCGACGGGAGGGGGGGGGGGGAGGTGCGGGGGGAGGATAGAACGGACGAACGGAGCTATCTTTCTAGGTCTAACGTCGACCCAACGGCCCTCTTTAGGGCCACAGATACGATGAATATTAAAAATATCTATAAATTTTATTTATAAAAATTTAAAATAGACGTGTTTAGTAAATGGTGTATTTGGAAGTAGAAGTTTGTTGGACTGTACGGATTTTATTAAGCAAATTTTGTTATAACGTACAGCGAAGAAAGTAGATCGATCCAGGCAGTAACGGCCGAGAATCAGAATTTCGAATAAATAAATAGTGAAAAATCATGCAAAATTTCCACTGTTATAAATCTGTTGTTTGAAGATGTCAGCAGTTGCGACTTCATAGGTTTTAAAGAGTAAATGTTGCTCTATCAGCTAGTGAAGGAATCTGGTCGATTTAAGAGATAGTCTTTGAAAACCAGAGTTCTAAAACTTTACGCCATTTTTGCGTGTTTTTTGACTGTTGAGAGTTAAACTCTTATAAATCTTGAATGTGGAAGTGTATGATGTTGCGACTTCATAGGTTTTATAGAGTAAGGTTTGCTTTATCAGAGTATGTCTTGTCCGTTCCGATCCATTGAAACACCTCCGAGATCCAGAGTCATGAAAAAGCAGGTAAAAAAGAGCTTTTTGAACTTCAACAGCTCATAACTTCTTCAGGATTTCACGAATCATGTTGCGACTTCATAGGTTAGATTCTTCTCGTCAAGAGCTTTCAGATGATATATAATATGTGGGGGTTTCGCGCCTCTTACGGCATATGCCCGGGGGGGGGGGAGACTTTTTAGGCCAAAGTCTCCCCCGGCAGCCTCCAGCCAATACATTAAAATGGGCGAGGGGGAGACTTTGGCCTAAAAAGTCTCCCCCCCGGTCATAATTCGCAGGAGGCTCTAAACCCCCACATATTATATATCGTCTGAAAGCCCTTGATGAGAGGAATCTAACCTATGAAGTCGCAACATGATTCATGCAGTTCTGAAGAAGTTATGAGCTGTTGAAGTTCAAAAAGCTCTTTTTTACCTGCTTTTTCATGACTCTGGATCTCGGAGGTGTTTCAATGGATCGGAACGGACAAGACATATTCTGATAAGGCAAACCTTACTCTATAAAACCTATGAAGTCGCAACATCATACACTTCCACATTCAAGATTTATAAGAGTTTAACTCTCAACAGTCAAAAAACACGCAAAAATGGCGTAAAGTTTTAGAACTCTGGTTTTCAACGACTATCTCTTAAATCGACCCGATTCCTTCACTAGCTGATAGAGCAACATTTACTCTTTAAAACCTATGAAGTCGCAACTGCTGACATCTTCAAACAACAGATTTATAACAGTGGAAATTTTGCATGATTTTTCACTATTTAAATATTCAAAATTCTGGTTCTCCGCCGTTACTGCCTGGATCGACCTACTTCCTTCGCTATACGTTATAACATAATTTGCTCAATAAAATCCGTACAGTTTTGCTAAGCTTTACTTCCAAATACACCATTTACTAAAAACCTTTATTTTAAATATATATGCCGCCGTATACATAAATATATGCTTTCAATAATCTTTTTTGCGTTTGTTTTGCTTATTTTCCTTCTTTGTCGTCCAGCGAAAAATTTTTTATTCCAAAAGTGAAGGTGGTCACCCCGTACCAGCTCAAAAGTGAAGGTAGGGGGAGACTTGGCTCCCCCTATCGCACCTCTGAGGCGAATAGGACTCTTCTCCGGGACGCGCAAATCTCTGCTCCGGAGGTACGCCAGATTTGGGAGAGCCGCGGCGGAGAGACTTGCCCGCCGCGAGTGCGCCAGATTTGGGACACCTCCGGAGCAGAAAATGGCAGGGCTCCGGAGCACAAATGGGAGGTCTCCGGAGCGCAAGTGGGAGGTCTCCGGAGCACAAAATGGGAGGGCTCCGGAACACGAGTGGCAATCCCCAGCTGGGGAAACCCCGCGGCTCGGCCATTTCTGCTCCGGAGGTATGCCGTCGACTGTCTGAGTTACTAGAGATTTTAAAATTGGTCACAGCTACCCTAGTCCAAAATTTTAATGTATATATCTCTACATAGGTCAACGTGGGGACCGCTCCTGTTCTTTGCAAGATGGATGTAAGAACCGAACTTCGAATTTGATGTTTCCTAGGTGTTCAGTACAAATATGCATTTCGCTATTCCTCTGAAGCTTGCAACTTGTCAGCAATCATTTTTGAAAACAGCTGGATGCGAAAAAGCATTGCAAAGTCATGGCTTTATCTGTCGTTCTTGAGCGATTTGAATACAAATGTAAATTTCAAATTTGGAAGAGATGCAGCGATGGGCTGGAAAACTCGGAGATTTTTCTGCGGTCTTCAAAGGAGTGACTTATAATACCAAGCTCTAGGAAAGAGGAATAGATTTTCGAATACCACTTGAATATGAATTTATTTGTATCTTGGGAGATTTACGGCTAGGTAAAAAACCTTCCACTGACCTTTCTTTGGAAGCTAATTCAGTTAATTCTGAAAATGCGCATATGCAGCGCAAATCCCTCACGCTGCGAGCGCGCAAACTTACGCTAAGGTGTCGGGTGGATTCCATTTGGGATAGACTGTGGAATTTTGGGTTGATTTTGAGTTTCAATGAATTCCGTATGTCTGTTATGTATGCCCACCCTACGAACTGCAAGGTAGACCTAGCTTCCTTCGAAAAATTGAGTTCTGAGGTTACAACAAAACCCAAGCTCAAAAACTTTAGTTTTTATCAGGAAACCCGTCGCTTTGGACTCGTTTTCCTCCTTATTAAAGGTGAACATCTCTATGAACAGGATAACGGAAACATCGTCAAAATGCTATGCCTAAAGACTACTTCACAACCTGTAATTGGGCCAGAGTTATTTTGTAGTAGGAAAAGTGCAAAAAGAGTATCTTTACTCTAACATAAGAGCAGTCTCAATAGTCTCGGTCAAATTTTGACTGAAGTGCCAATTCAGTGGCAAATTCAGAGCTTTATCAATCTTTTCGATTTCAGAAGTACAACTTTGGCGCAACCAACACAAGAGCTTACACATACAGTGAGCCTATTGTTAGTAATGCCAGCTTGATTGAAAACATCATTTTCAGCCTTTTGAGACCGCCAGTCATCCGAAGAGGCCATATCTGAGCGAAGAAGCAAAGATGTCAGTTTTTGCCATTCAGAAATTTCAGATGCATTGTCGAATACCACGCCTTCTCAGACAGTCGATGGGATACCTCCGGAGCAGAAGTGGCAGGGTCGCGGGCTTTCCCCAGCGAAGGATTGCCACTTCGCCTCCGGAGCCCTGCCATTTCACGCATTTTTGTGCTCCGGGGCTCTCCCAAAAGTGGCGCACCTCCGGAGCAGAGATTTCGCGTCGCGGAGAGGGGTCCCATTCGTCCTGTTTGTGACGTCACCGTGACGTCACGGTGAATGAATGGTACCCCTCTCCGCGACGCGCAAATCTTTGCTCCGGAGGTGCGCCACTTTTGGGAGAGCCCCGGAGCACAAAAATGCGTGAAATGGCAGGGCTCCGGAGCGCGAAGTGGCAGACTCGCGCCATATGCCCGCCGGAGGTATCCCTTCGACTGTCTGAGTTACAACACGCGCCTCAACCGTCATGCGTAGTTTTGCAGTAAGGCCCCGGGCATACTTCACACGATTACAGTGGCGCGATTTAGCAGTTGTGTTCAATGTGTTCTATGCAACACTTACCAACCACAAGTGCATAATGTTGCAACTCTTGCGGACTGGTCCGCAAGAGTCGTGCACCATTATGCATTTGCATTTATATTTTTTACATTCAGAATGGGCTCACAATGAGTTACAGATAACTGGAATAGTGCCAAGTCGTGTAGAAAGTGAAATTATTTGAAGCATACCTAGGACCTAACTAAAACACAGTGAGGAACGATTTACAAGGTTTTGAAGAATACGAGGGGTGTGGTGCGGAAGGCGACAATCCCCAAATCTTGTGCCTTTCAAATCTCTTCGGTGCTAAAGTGACACGGCGCCAAGGTAGAGGGGTGGAGGTGGGGGCAGGTACACGACTCGATGCCATTAGTAAAATTTTGTAAAACGTAGCAAGAGCGTTTCTCCACTGCTTGCATTTTGTGCGCATTGTCGTCTTTCGCGTGCCCCCCGCATGCGAGAGCTGCATAACAAAGGTTCATTTTTCTCTATGATCACTTAGCCGTTACTTAAAGGCAGTGTCTCACCAAAATTTAGTTGCCGAGATTTTTGCATTTTGCAAGCCTGTCGGACCCTGTCTAGCACTGTATGGGCTTAAAATCGCACGAAGTTCCCAAAAACCCCGTTTTCTGGAGGCCCCGTGGAGGCAACGTGAACGAGTTGTATCTTCCAATTTCAGCCTCAGCCACAGTGGCAGCAACAGAGGGGAGGTGGATGCCAAGTGGAGGGACATGTTTAAACGCGTAAAGGGGGAGACCGAAGGAGTCGTCCGCGCGTACCAACTCGCTTTCCGCGTACCACTTTGAGCGAATTTTTCTCAGCGTGGAGGGGGTCAAACTGAGTGGGACCTGTTGCAACGGCCTATTTAGAGCTCACTATTATAGAATGTGAAGATCCGCGCGACCTCAACTTTGGTGAGACACTGCCTTTAATTCACGAACGGTCGAATGACCATTACACGCACAAGCTTGTTTTCGAATGCAGTTGCATGCTACCTTACAGCCCCAATAATCATCTTGACTCGCCTCTGACCAGTATTCCCTTTATTCTTCGGGTGTTGCTCTATTTTGCACTTGCATAGGTACTTGCAAAACCTATAAATCAGATGCCAAATTATGTGCTACGACACCCTTCGCAAATACATGCATCCCAAGCGTTTTGTTTCTTTCTTCATTTTATACGGCTTTCGTGGACTCCAGGGCCGTAAACATCGTTAGGCTTTGGCCATACTTTACTTGTTACCGGTGTTACCAGAGTTACTCGCTTTACTCGTGTTACTCACCAGTCATTGAGATTGCGTTTTACAATGAAACTGTTTATGTGTTCATTTCACTACTCAATAGCAATAAAAGCAGTAACAGTAGTAACACGAGTAACACGAGTAACAGTGGTAACACGAGTAACACTGGTAACACAGGTAACAAGGTAACAGGGGTAACACTGTTAACGGGTAACACGAGTAACACGAGTAACACTGGTAACAACAATAACACGGGTAACACGGGTAAATTATGGCCAAAGCCTTACGTGTAGAAATGAAGATTGACAAAATATTCACCATGAGGCGCAAAACCTGGAAATGTGCACTATAGATGCTTCTACGCTTTACTCGTGAAAATTAAAAGCATCAAACTCTCTGCAAGTTATTATCAAAATGAAAAGATAAGGACAAGTACTGAAGTAGTTTGCTGCTTCTAGCATTCGCTAGCTTTTTTCTTGTTTAAGGAAGCATTGGAGGACCGAACCAACGCAGATACCGCTTTCATGAGGCTATATTCAGGGGAGGTAATCTTCGATTAGAGTTAGATTAGAGGAGGGTTTGAGGGGTTAGATTTTGTCTGGGCGCTGCCCTCAAAACGATTTGGCAGATGCCATGATTCAAGGATATGCAAACACTCAGTAGTGCCTCAGTAGTGGTAGGTAATTTTGGTCGAATCCATCATATGATGTGATGGTATCATGGTTACATTTTGGTAATCATGATCTTTTTTGACGGCCTCTCGGTTCAAGTGATCGTATGAAATGTAACAAGCAAGTAAGCAAGTAAGCAGCAAGCTACAGCAGTTGTTTCATGATTGTTTCATTCTATCTAAACTGCGACGTATCCAGCAAGTTAACATCATTGTTTTGTGTCAGATAGGGTAATAACAGCACTTCTTTTCATGAGACGCAGACGTGAAACCACCACATCATTGTTTAGAATAAAAAAAGTACTCCAGACATTTTCTATTTGAAGATACTAATATTGGTTCCACGCGTCAAGGGAAGTGAGGAAGATCATTCTGAAAGTTACTATAAGGAGTTTTGCATGATTACTTTTTTTATGGGGAAATGCAGGCTGCAGACTGGACTGACTGCAAATTCGCTAGAATGCGGAAGCCGGACATGCATGAGAATGCTTGGAGGTTCAATACTCTTCAACAACATCGCTTTGCCAATTTCAAAATGTAAAAATGGTCTAACCAGCGGTTTCGACTAGTCATCTCGTTGTTTACTGAGGTGATGTGAAGCTGCTGTTACCTCGAAAAATGAAAATTGAGTTTAGATAAAGGTTTTTATCAAATTACTAACACTCCAGAATTTTCTCAAAGTTTGCATAGGGGTATGGCATACTGATCGCAAATTATCTTATCCTTATAGGATTACGGTAGGAAATTGCAAACACATCTTCCATAAGACTCCGTTCACAGCTCGTATGCTGACAGCATGGGCACACAGCGCCGCAACGCCGTCGATCATTGCGTGAAGGTGAAAACATTTCAAACACACTCAATGCAAAGGTATTAAACTAGAATTTTTTGATGTTGTATAGGGCATTCGAAAAATCATGGCGATGGCGCGACCGCGCGCGATACACACGCACTTGTAGCAACCGCATTTTCTTGGTTTTTATCTCCAATCGAACATTTTTTCTGATTACATATGATAGTATTCAGACATTGGAAGCGACTAAGCTGGGCGTTGAAGTGAGATGCCTGTATGTATGAGTGTTTTATGCTCCTGTGTGCACAAAGATCGCAGTCAAATCCGTCGTCACGATTTTTAGAATGATTTATACATCCTTTGTTGCGACAAAATTCTGCATGAGAATAGGCAGGATCTTATTCAAGCAACTTTCGGTGTTTTCTGTGTCTTTCTTCCAATAAAAATCTCCTGTTCAAGAAGTTGTTGTTTCGGAAGTAGTATGAAGCATCCGCGAATCTAAATACCTCCGACTGTGCTTGCTTTCTCGAGAATGTGTGCTGACGTAGGCACCGCAGGCGGCGTCGCGGCGTCGTGTGCCCTCCCCTGCCGAGCACGGGACGGACACAAGGGCAAATCTGGAGAGAGCCTAATCCCAAAGGCGTTATCGCAGGTGAACATAACATATGCGATCAATGTGCCCCTCCCCTCCCCAAATTAATCGTGGAGTGGCTGTAGCAACGCCCCTTTTTCCTAAACTGAGACATGAGAGAACAAAAAAGAATTTTGGCAAGCATCCGAAAATTTTTTTGGAGTGCGCGGCTAGCGCCGCGCATCTTCAAAAATTTTTTAGTTGCTCTCCTCCCTACGCGAACCGAAATTGTGAAACCGCCAGACGTACTTATAAGTCTGGCGAGTCCTTATTACTTGCAGACAGTTTTGTTAACTGTTAAGAGTGCATTTTAGACGAAGAAAAGTTCGCGCCAATATACGATTCAGATATCTCGACTGGGCAATCAAACGAAACCTCATCATTCTTCTTGTGATTGCTGTTTTCATGGCTATATCAGGGTATTTTTACTACGGAGAAAGTGTAGGAGCTACTTGATTTTCAAAAAACTGTTAAACTTTAAATCACTTATATTGAAGGCTCCTGATCTAGCGAAGCTCGCGAAGAAGACACCGAAAGACACATAGGAATTTGAAGACATTTCATGGTTGCTATCCTCAAGTGGGATGGAATTTATATCTGGAAGTAAACAATGTTTTGTTGTGCTGCTCAATAACTCTTTTCTGGATATTTTGATGAGATTTACCACTACCACACCTAATCGCCTCTGAATACATAGAACGCAGTTTCTGGGCTGAAGCAAATACAAACCCCACACCTCTCAAAAACCTGGTATCATTTGAGTCGCGAAAATAAGGGACTCATATCTGAACTGCAAAATAGCACAAATCATGAAAATGCAATAAAACCTCAACTTCATTGGTCTTAATTATGAACGGCTCCTTCTACAAGGTTTTCCTATGATTTTTTTCTATTTGACCTTAAACTGATATTTTTCAAGCACTGAGGCACTTACCTTAGAGCACACCCGAAAGCTCAGAACCCTAAAGGCGAATCCAAATTATACAGATAGCACATTTAGCAGTTTGGTGTGATAATATGTGAGCAAGAGCAAGCGGAAGATTAGCAATATTTTTGGACGAAGCCGATATGTTGTTGATTGTAAGACATTTGAAATTTTTAAAGGGTTCAAACTTCATTTGGATCAAGCTTTGCGTGCATGTTTAAAAAATCGTTGCTTTTCCCCGTCAATGTTTTTAGGATTTATTTAGGAATTGAGGAACACGACTTATTGCTGTAAAGAGCCAACTTGAGAAAATGATAAAAAATGGAAGACTTTGAACCAAATGCTTGTTGGTGAAAAACACTTCGGGAGACGTTGCGTGTACAAACTTGCAAAGTGGACGCGAATGCGGTTATTTTTGTCGTTAGAGCTAGCAGTGCTCGCGTACGCCTCGTTTTATTCCAATCGCTTTCGCCTGTAACTAATCCATACCCATGAATAGGAACACCCATACATATATGGCAGCAAATCATATGGCTGCGCTCGTAGGAAGCAGTTGCGTCGATATTCAAACTATGAATCATTGAACGAGATTTGCCGACGAGACTAAAGAATCGCTTTCACTAAGAAGGAGGGCAAATCAGCAGAATATGAACTACGGTCTGTGCAATTCTACAAGGTCATTTTCTAGGGAATGACCATAGGTTGCCGGCAACAGTTGCCGAGGTTGTCGGCGTTGCAGAAGTTGCCGGCGTTGCCGATCGTTGTAGGACCTCATAATAGCCTCCATCTTTCGCACGCTCTCCAAGCCGTCTCTGACCCCGGCAACGGGGTGGAGGGCTATATGTCGCCGAAAAAGGGCGGTCCTCGCGGTCATTTGCGACAAATACGCACCTTTGTACATGCGCGGACATGCGTTCCTGCAAGGAATCCGCGCGGGACTCTTCCAAATTCGGCGACATATAGTCCTCCACCCCCGGCAACGCTGGCAACCCCAGCAACCTCCTCGGCAACTTCGGCAACGTTGTAGGCAACCTATCGCCGTTCCCTTAGAATGATGCACTTGCATTTGTTCAGTGTTACTTTGCAACAATAACCAATCAATTTATTCATTACATAAACGTGTGCCATAAAAGTGACTTAATGACAGTTAGGAAGATGGTTTTCATTACGAATGTAAGCAGAGTGTCGACAAAATCTTCTTTTTAGCTACTGCACACCCATCCCCTGAGCTTCATTTGAAAAGCCTCTACCCACAGGAGCACCAAATCCACCAAAGCCTCTCTCAGGAAAGCCGCCTGCTTCTGCTGAACCTTTTGCTGGTTCCGCAGAAAACTTTTCTGCTGATGGTCTCTGTTCGTTCGGTCCTATTGCCATTGGAAACAGGTCGTCTTTCGATCCCTTTTCTTGCGATTCTTTCGATCCTTCTTTAGATTCAATCAACGTTTTGAGTGCTTTTCGTCCTGCTCTTGTCTTTTTGTCGTACTTTGCTTTTTCCGTTTCGCCGGTTTCCTTGCTATTTTGAACGTTAAGCTCCTTGGCAGCTTGTCGCACACGTTCTTCCCAAGTTTCTTCAAGCCATTTCTGCATTTTATTCCAAAATTTTTATTGCTTAAATGTACCCAGATACGGCCTACCTTATGTCGAGCTTTGTGCCATTTCCTTAAGAATGGGATAAGCACAACTATTGTACCTATTAGAAGAACGCTGCCAACAATAATTACGACCAAGAGTCCCCTAAACTTATTTTTGTTCTTGGTCTTCGTTGATTGCTGGCTTTAAAGTTGAAAAGAAAATTTGTGGAGTTCAGAAGCATGGCATCGCGTAGTACGCATGACTCATTCTACCATCGTAAAATACCTCTCTCATTGACTGTTGGTAATCATTTGAGTTTTGAGACCGAAGAAGAGGCGGTAGCGATTACTAGTGCAAGAACATCGCTTTCGCCTGCACTGTTTTTCTCAAGCCTTATTATCACTTATGCGCGATGCCGTGAACACCACCTCATAACATGCTTACAATGACTAGTTAATGATAACGACTTACACGCTAATAGGCAATCCTCCGTCTTTTTTTCTGCCCTTTTTTGACTTTTTTACTGCTTGGTCAAACTTTTCTTTCATGCATTGAAATAAGTCCCTGGCTCTATTGTCTATGGTCGAGTAAAACCCATAAACACCTTTTATTGTTATAGGTTCCGTCATCATCATCTGCAAAGTGAAAAAAAACTTTTCGGCTTATGCTTGAAAGTGCTGGCTATGGTATGAGGATTGTTTGTTAGTGAGGAAAAGCCTTTCTGTTAGGTTGTCCCACAACTCTTTTCATTCTTGAGTTTTCGCTGTAGTAAATCAGACACTTCTTACAAGGGAAGGATACCGGATGGCCGTGGACTTTCGAGTCGAGATCTATACTAACATAGGTTCTTCGGTACGCTGAACTCAAATCTGTGCTTGGTTTCTGCTGCGCGGTCCTGGGTGGAAAGTTATGAGGGTATTTTCGCCCCGAGCTCGCTCGGACCGACAATAAGTGCGAGCCTCGCCGCTTGACCTGCCAGCAGCGTGTGGCCTAGTGGATAGTGTGCTAGACTGCGGAGCGGATGCTCTTTTTAGTTCGATTCCTTTTGAGGGCAATCTTTTTGCTGATGTACATAAAGTCTCTTTTCGTATATAGAACCACTCCAAAAACCCAGTAGATGCATATATCACGACGAATAGAAGAAAATCGTCGTTAAAGCAGTGAGAGCTAACAAATAAGGTTCACTGATGTACGATTGCACGCGATTGCAACGAACGTGATTTTGAGCAAGTAGGCGCAATATGCCTACGTGCACATAAGCTATGACCTATCAATCGATGAGAGAGGGAGAGTTTCATGACTCATTAACCTCTGAACTCAATTATGTTTTGTCCGGAACTGGTTGTTTCACGCCTAGCAGAGGAATTTGGTCCATGTAAGGAGACGCGCGCTCCTACCAGGATGGAGCAGAAGTTCATAGACCACATGGCTGCGATTTTGCGTGAAGCCACTTATGGATTCCTGGATGTGGAAAGTGATGAAAGTGAGGTTATGGACGATTCTGATACAGACTCATCGTGGTCTGCTGAGGATACGGATGAGGAAGACGTTGAGAATAAGGAACCCGTTCGATTTGCAGAGGTGGATGTATCGGAAGAAGTGGTATGCCACAATAACTTTGAAAGAATTTTTTTCCTAACTCTAACTTCTGCAGGTAAAAAGCGCAATAGAATATTATCGATCGACAGAAAAAGGCTCCAGGCCCTTATCAAGTATGAAAAGCAGGTTTCGATTTATAACGAACGAATACCACCTGAAAAAGTTGAGAGAAAT
Source organism: Cylicocyclus nassatus (assembly GCA_958299035.1). Classification (NCBI taxonomy): domain Eukaryota; kingdom Metazoa; phylum Nematoda; class Chromadorea; order Rhabditida; family Strongylidae; genus Cylicocyclus; species Cylicocyclus nassatus. Next base: position 8,096,353 of record CATQJL010000001.1, read on the forward strand.
TGAGAAAAAGCGTAAGTAAATTAACTTGAAAATAAGCTACAGTTCAGAACAGTTTTGTAATCTGAATATATATGCAGAGGTCATCCGAGCCGATCGCATATCGAGCCTGCGAGCTTTGGCATCAAAATTAAAGAATGCTGTTGCGTCGAAATTTCAAATGGGCATCGCTCTCCATGACAGCGATATTCGACAGATTGCACTAAAATTGAATATGGATGAAGTCGGTATTCCAAATTTCAAGGCAAGCCATCGATGGCTCCAAGAGTTCAAGAAAAGGAATGGCATAGTATCAAGACGAGTAACAACTTTCACGTCTAAAAGAAATTTCTTGAACCACGACCGTCTTTCATCCGATGCTGAATTATTCGTCAGTGCAGTGCGGAAAGGTGATTACATACGAAAAATGGTGTTACGATTTTTGCAGGATTTTTCTTGTAGAGATGGAAAACTGGCGTATGGTATGTAATGTAGACCAAAGCGGCTTTTTTAAAGAGCTGCATTCTACCCGGACTCTTGCAACAAAGGGGCTGAAGAAGGTAACGAGAGTGGTTCAATCAGTCGCTGCGACCACACACTCCTTTACCGTCATGCCCATGTTGTACATAGACGGACATCTGGGAGAAAAATTATTTATAGTAATGCAGGTCTGTGATTCGCCGTACTCCTCTACAAGCAAAATTTTCTTTTGAAGGAGGCGCAAGGAAAATTTCCGGATAGAGGCCATTTTCAAGCAAGGAATTTGGAGGTTCGGGCCCACACGTCCCACATAATGAACAAACCGTTGCTGCTGGAATGGGTCCAATCGTGCCTGACTTCGGCGGACTCAACGTCCATACTTTTGTTGGTCGACTCTTGGGCCCGTAGTAAACCCCTCGTGGTTGTCACAACATAGAGGGACTATGTCGTGATAGCTCAGAGTATCTCGCAAGACTATAGCGAGCTTTCCGCAGGGCGCCGCAAAACGAGCGCCTCCGCGCGTCATCGAACCGCTGATGATCGCGATAACAGCGCTCACACGCGCTGCGCTATGAGTACAGATATGCCGTGGAGTATTTGCTTAGCAAGGCAAGAATGCAGTATGCTATTATTGCCAAAGCAGGCAAATCAATTAAAGGAAATCCAATAACTGACTATCCTCGCGTGAGCGCACCTATTTCCCCATATTTTGACTCATTATCTCATGTTCATCAATATTGATAGGAAAACGCAGTTGATCAATGTCTGTTGCAGAATTATGCTTATCTTTGTGCACCATTAAGAAGCGCCAATATCCGCTATGGCAGGACCATATTTGTCTGTTGCCCTCAATAAAATTTGAGCGTGTCAGCCGTGCCAGATTTGTGCCAGCTCCGTGCCAAGACACTGATGGTCTAGCAGCGCGCACATTCGCCGCGCTGTATGCTACTACGCCGTGCTTTGCTAGGGAGAGGAATGTAGTAAATGGAGCAGTTGCAGCAAATCAGTATGGGAAAACGATATGCATGCTTTATCCGTAAGTATTGTTGAAGGGTTAGCTACTACTTTTGCAATTATTGTGAAACAGCTCAACAACTCAACATAGCTTGTAGTTAGCGCAGTGCCAGTTGAGAGGCCGGTGTGCTAGACGTTAAGGGTACAAGTTCCATGCTACACTATCTTTTTTTGCTGGCAAACTGAATTTTGCAAAGGAACGTAAATTAGAATTTTCTTTTTGATAGAAAATGGTTAAAGTAGAATACATATTGAAAGTGCAAAAAAAAATCAAAATATTATCATCAGCATTCAATCCGTTCAAAAATGGGCTATTCCATTAGCCATAACGCCAGACGGTCCTTTCTCATAAAAACGAAAGGATACGAGAAGTGCATGGCTAACGAACAGCAACCAGCAAAGATATGTGGTCGAAACTGCCAAGAATGATGAAAAGATCAAAAATTGCGAAAGTTTGGCACAAAGAATGGACTTTTTGCTCAAACAAGGTGCATAGCAAAAATAAAGAAGGAAAACTGCATAAGTACGAAAAATATGGCTAAGTATATGAGTCTAACATACTTTTTAGTTGAAATAAACTCACCCTTTTTTCAAATACCAAAGCGGCAGCAGCAGAAATACTTAAAGAATAGGGAGAGGCGCATTGCTCGAACAGTTAGGCGCTTATCAGCTGTTGATATTGATTGCGGTTGACGTGCGTCATAGAGAACTGTGTGCATGTGCGACCTATTGCGAGGTTGGCGTAGTCGAGCTCTGGTCTTGCGCTATGTCTCTGCGTCTCCATGATGGACAAAGTATTTCGCCGTCTCGTCCGTCACGACATGTCGCAATATGTCGCTATATGTCGCGATATGTCGCGACATATAGCGAAAAAGTGGGACTACCCTGGCGCTTCGCATTGATTGCATCCGCCGGCAATGATAAAGGATAGCCGCCTTGCCTGCCTCGCTCCATGGTAGTCAGCACATGTCACAGCAGACTCCGAGCTATACGTCAGCACATACGGGGGGTTTACTACAGGCCTTGGAGTTCGTTCAAAGACCATAATGCCATGCTGTCGCTCGTACCAGATAACAAGATGGTCAAAATCATGAACATTCCACCAGGAACCACCTCCTCCATCCAACCGCTGGACGTGTATTTTTTCCGTCCATTCAAGGCAATGTATAAAAGATTCACTTCCTACATAATAGCCCACGACTTGGACTTCGTTGTGCACAGTCGAGATTCCATTTTACGCCTCCTTTCCCTGATATATTTTCAATTCTGTGCACCACGGTTCCGAAATTTCCTTGTCTATCCTTGGTACGCCGCAGGGTATTTGGATGCACATCCTGATCAGTTTGAAACTCCCGTGCAATACTGCTTTGCGCGTGATTTGTTGGGACAGTGTGAGAAGGAAAATTGTAATGAAATGTTTTTCATACGCTGCGCTCATTGCCAGCATCTTCTCTGTTTCAGTCATTTCGTTATCGAGCATCACATTTGCGCATAGCACAGATTTTTTCCCCTTTTTTGATTGTTTGACCTAATAAAGTGTTTAAAATTTGAGAAAGAAGTCTTTTTTGATCAATTTTTAATAGAAAAAGGACGTGATTTGATGACTGAAATGGTTCTGCGCACGAATAGAGACTTTATATACATCAGCAAAAAGATTGCCCTCAAAAGGAATCGAACCAAAAAAAGCATCCGCTCCGCAGTCTAGCACACTATCCACTAGGCCACACGCTGCTGGCAGGTCAAGCGGCGAGGCTCGCACTTATTGTCCGTCCGAGCGAGCTCGGGGCGAAAATACCCTCATAACTTTCCACACAGGACCGCGCAGCAGAAACCAAGCACAGATTTGAGTTCAGCGTACCGAAGAACCTATGTTAGTATAGATCTCGTCTCGAAAGTCCACGGCCATCCGGTATCCTTCCCTTGTTAGTCTAAATAGAAATTAGGGTTCTATTCGATAGGGCAAAGCTCTATAAGATGGCTTTTATGCTTTTGCATCAGCTTCGATTTACCTCAAGTTAAATCACTAAAAAGTTATGGGTGCTTAAAAAATTGAAAATCGTTTGCATCTTTAGCAAAGAGACAAGATTGTTATGAGCTTTTATTGGCCGAGTTTTGGCGGTTTCGCCTTCTTCAGAGCTTGGAAGGTCAAAGTCGGCAATCTTATTCAATCGTCAACAGAAGGCTCAAATTTGCATTCAATTGATTAAATCGTGCTCGAAATTACAGTAGTCAAGCCGACCTCGGATGACCAGCACGAGAGCCATAGCGAACACGTTATGACAAGACCATCCCTCAGATTTTTTTATATGTGCTCACGATCAAATCCACATAAAGATTGATAGGCTGATAACTTTTGACGGTGATACACTCTTCTTTAGCATTCATAAATTTTTCGTAATGATCCAAAATGCCTTTAACGTTTGCGTGCAAGGGTCTCAGGCTCAAAAGATAGGATTTTCACTCCAACTTGAAACACCGTACCGTCACGGGGCGTAATGGCGTGCGAACCTAGAGATGTGGTTTTCCTTACATTTTGCAGTCCGTTTAGATGGGCAGCAAAGAGGCCGTCCAGTCTCATCAACGTAAACATCTCCACATGACAAGCACGTTATGAGATATACTACGGACAAAAAGACAGCCGCAGTGCCGAACAGCACAGCATCACTTTGGTAAAAACATGGAAATTTTCGTTTTCATTTCTAGCTAATAAAAAAATACAGCAACAGCACATATTGAGCGTTTGATATAGAGCGTATATGCGTGAGCGAGTGAGAGATCTGCAGGACTTTCTTGAACGAAGATGTGAAAATCTTTTAGTTTTTTGGGCATATAAAACTTTCTTGGATCGAAGCTGGTGCAAAAGCATAAAAGACATCTTATAGAGCTTACATTCTCTATCGACTGGTATCCTGATGTCTATTTAGAATATGAAGTGTACTACTTGTCACAGCGAACATTCAAAACTTATGAGACAACCTAACAGTGGCGGACCGAGGGCCCCCCCCCCGAGAATGGGTCGCGAAATATTTGAAACTCACCTATATGGGTTATAGAAATGTGCAAACGATTTGTTTACTTTTGTAAATAAATAACATAATTTTTGAAACCTTTTAAAAATTCAAATTAGCCTTCTAAAGAAATTTTTTTGGAGGCGTGGCTGAAGCCACGCCCCCTTTTTCCAGATTTTAGGGGTTGGGGACCCGCAAAAATTTTGAGAAGCACCCCAAAAAATTTTTCGGAGTGCGTGGCTGACGCCACGCACCTTCATTTGAAAAAATCTTTTTTCGCCCCCCCCCTGCCGCGGATTCGCGACTTCCCATAAAGGAGGCCGCCGCCGCGCTGCGAAGGGGTCCCGAAACGCTGTCCTCGCGCTGCTCCCGCCTTCCCATCGTTACCGCCGCAGCTTTCAAATCAGTCGTCAGTTTCGTTACCTGGTGAGCGGTTGGGTCCCAGTTCCGTCATCCCACGTGTCGATCGATGCAGCGCCGTCCCCAACTCACGCGTCTTCTACATCCAACATGCCGAGGAGGACAGGCAACCCCGCAGACGGGGTAACCCCGTGCCCCTAGGATAAGATCGGGCTGGTAATGCTCATCCCCTTGTGTTTGAATTCAGGGAATAGTTGTGGATGAATGGTGGGCATTTTACACGTGTGATTTGTTTGGTGCGGTGAGCCACAGCTCGGCTGTGGCTCCGGGTATATTTGTGTCATCTATATTTACGTGTGTTTCATAATCAAGCCTAGTGAGTAAGATCTGTCAGAAGACTGCCACAATACTAGTTAAGTGCCACGGTTATGTGTACACGCCCCAACTGTCGATGGTTGGAGGCAAGGGTCGAGTCACAAGTGACGGACGAGTCGCTACTAAGCAGGCTGGTGGCAAGGGCCTCTACGTGTGTATGGAGTACCCATGTGGCAGGCACAATTAGCATTTTCACAGGTAGCCACCACATGATACGTTTCACTCTATCACGGAGCGGATCCCTGGCTCCCCTCGCCGATGCAGGAGAGCCGTAACACAACTGACGTTGGGAGCTGGGGGCCCAATCCGCGACATGGTGCATCGTACCGGAGTTGAGCATAGGGATAGTAAACCTATGTTCAGCTTTTGTGATCGAGCCTCACCTGTGTAGCACATGCGCACGCTTTGCACATTATTGTCCCTAGCCAGCAGTGCAAATTTTATCTCATTTCCCCATTTCACATGTTTGCGCAATGTATACATGCTGGTTGTATCTTGTGGCTCCTTAGAGAACTCATCTCTCGTTCATCAGCCAGCTCCGCCGCGACTAGGTGACTAGGTTGACGCGAGTACGCGACTACCCACAATTCCACTTAGATTGGGAGTAGGGTGATCCCGTAGACCTGTAGTGGCAGCAATCTACGCCCTGCCTACTGCCTGGAACTGTCTGGTGCCTTCTGACGGCCAGGTTTCTCTGCAGCCATCGAGACCTTGGTAGATAGCTCTGTCTGCCCTAAAACAAGCCATCAGGCCGACGAACGAGCCCTGTTTGCTGCGTTAGATGAGAGTCTCGCCCCTAATTTCATTTTCCCCACATGCTTGCATTGCGCATTCATTTCTTTTTTCTCTTTTGCAACTTGTGGTTAGGCTTAGCTAGTTGACTGCTCCTTGCGATCGATACCGCTCCTGATCATCGGCACTCATACCCCGTAGTAACATCTGGGAGTTTCAGTCGTTGTTTGTTGCTCATCGTATCATTCATTTCGCTCGTGTATTATGTTCACCATTTTGTGTGACTACGTCCGGAAGTAGTCACACCCCATCAGACACATTCATGGAATACTATTCCAGACTTTGGGTTGGCAATAACTACCTCCTGCAAGCTATCGAGTCTGCGTACTATCGATCGATATGACCATGACCACCGTAGAATCCTACATTCCAAAGGTCGTCAAAGCCGTCGAGGACCTGGAAGTGGTTAGGAGACAGGTAAGTTCCAATTTGCTTACCCCTTACGTGTCTGACGCCCCATCTTCTGAGCAACTCCATCAGCTCCAGCAACGTCAGACAGCCACACAGCTTCACATAGTGAGTCTGGGAGCTGCACTTTCGCTTTTGCGTGAACGTCGCGAATGTACTTCTGTACCACATCACCATCTCCAATTCGCCTACGGATCAACAGGCGTACAGCAGGTTCGAGGAAGAGCATAGCGTGGATCAACATCAGGCCGACGCTGAAGCACTTCTCCGCACTTTTCAGAGTACGCAGGAAGCGAATAGTGAACAACTCCAGTCTCTTCGTGTCCATCGACTCGCTAATTCCATCGGTGAGGATGCCACTACGGGGACGATAGGAACAGTGACGACGCCACAGCGACATAATCGCGCAGATAACGCCCCACGTCTACAGAATGTAGACCCACAGTTGGACGCTGTGCAGCAGTTGGAACATCTTCAGCTCACGCCCGCACAAACTGCCCCATCTCGCACAACGTACCGATCCACCTGGAGAAGTTAACGTTGCCGCAGTTCGATGGAGATGTCACCAAGTTCCAGCAGTTTTGGTGTGCGTTCGAGCCAGCTGTTCACAGCGATCTCAACATCGACCTCAATATGAAATACCTCTATTTGATGAGCTTGATTAAGGGAGAAGCTCAAGTGGTTTTGCAGGATCTTGAACCAGGTCGGAACAACTACTATCAGTTGGTGCAAGCATTGAAGAAGCGATACGATTGCCCGAGGAGGACCAGAGAGCTACTCCATCAGCAGCTCAGAGATCTTCAGCCCGCAACCGAATCAGCTTCGGACATGCGAAACACTTGGTTCCGGATTGAAGGTATCCTTCATGCCCTTAAGCATTTTAAAGATTTGAATCGTGCTCTTTATATTATCGATCTCGTGCGGACTAAGTTCCCCCTGTCTATCCAGGAGCGACTTAACAACGTCGAGTTCGAGAAACGAGCCGATTTCGATCTTCGACAAGTCATGTCTCACCTCGATGACCTTATTCAGTCAAAGGAGAGGTTTGAGCAGACTTGCTCCCGCAGTTGTACTTATGTTCGCAATAGAGATGTTTCCCCAAGACGTCAATCAACGTCTATATTCCCCAGATCATTATATGATCCCACATGTTGCTTCTGTGACTCCCTTTCGCACTCTTCTCGTGGATGCAGCGAGCATATGCCAGTTGGTGCGCGTCGCCAGATTGCTCATCTTCTGTGACTGTGCTCGAAGTGTCTTCGAGAAGGACATTCCCAAGGCGATTGCGACTATCCATCTTGCAAGGAATGTGAAGGACAACATCATCGGCTGCTCTGTAGACTTACGGAAGAGGAGGATTGTATCCGAGAACGTCATCAGTCGTCTAGCTCGTCTGGTTCGTCAAAACTGTCGTCCGAGACACAGTCAGCTGCAGAAGGAGATCATCAGCTTGGAGAATCCTCGGATTTCGAAGATCCAGCACGGGATAGCAGAAGGCCACGAGACTATTCTCGTGATCGTCACTATCATCCGCGCGAACATAGAGGATATCGTGGCAGACCGGATGTAAAATCTTGAAATTCCCAACAAATCTCGACCCGTACGCTCAGTACCAGTCAGAGAATCCCCACATGTTTCTCCTTCGCCGACATGCCACAGAACTTCATCGCCAGAAGATCAACCATCTTCCACGGGAACGTCTGCACGTCGACGCCATGGAAGACGTTATAGGGAGCCGAAGTGGGTGCATAGAATTATCCGTACCTACAGCAACTCGCCCCATTGATACCTCCCAGCACCACAAGCCATTTCACAGCAGCTTCGTTCTGCCCACAAACATCCTTTCACACATTACATTATCACACTTGTACTATATTTGTTTGCTTTCAGCAACCTCCTTCTTTCTCGTGGTCACGGACGTTCGAAGCTATGTTTAGGCCGGCCAGTTACATCTTGTTGCTTCGTCGTCCCTCGCTCCGAGGATGGGTCCCCATAGCCTATTCTCGAATTGAGCTAGCAAGTTCGAGGAAGGAGTGTGGAGTATAAGATCGAACTCCCGCAGGTGCGTTTGAAAGTTTACAGCCCCAATTTACGGTTCCTTTTTACTTCTTTATTTCTTTTTTATTTCTTTCATTTCTTTTTGGTAAGAGCCTTGAGCTCGCCCTTTGTCGTTATTGTTAACCTCGATTCAGGATCGGCAGCAATGATCCCCATTGTACGTTGACACATGTGACTATAGCCGCAGCTCACGAGTTTTGGGGTCACGGTGGGAGACCGTGTTAACTTTTTGATTGTTGGGATTTCCCTTTCTTTTGCGACTTTGACTTGGTCCTTGGGTTCTTGTGCTTGGTGAGGAAAATCTCCCCCCCCCCCCCACAAATTTATTCCCCCTGGCGTGAAAAAAATGCGCCCGTAGGCAAAATTAAAACTTTTTGGCCTTCATCGTCACTTCAACGTCATCCCTGCCGAGCCGCTGTCAACGTCAACGTCAAGCCGAACATCCACGTCAACGCCGAGTTCCATGGTCCGTTCAAGCTGTCAATGCCGCAACTATCGTGCCAATCGCCGCCTCAACTTCCGTCAACGCAACTATCGACTACGCAACTGCCGAAGCCCGCCAGTATCCAGAGTAGAGCCCCCGACGACTCTTCATGCCTACCTCCGAGAACAACCGGCTGTTACCACGACAAGGGTAGGTCCCGCGTTCCACCTAGGGATTTTTGACTCCTAAAATTGTTTGTATGTTTGACTCGTAGAGTCGTAGGTAACATGGCAGATCGGAAACTATTAAAGGAGGCCGCCGCCGCGCTGCGAAGGGGTCCCGAAACGCTGTCCTCGCGCTGCTCCCGCCTTCCCATCGCCACCGCCGCAGCTTTCAAATCAGTCGTCAGTTTCGTTACCTGTTGAGCGGTTGGTCCCAGTTTCGTCATCCCACGTGTCGATCGATGCAGCGCCGTCCCCAACTCACGCGTCTTCTACATCCAACATGCCGAGGAGGACAGGCAACCCCGCAGACGAGGTAACCCCGTGCGCGCTCGCGCCTGGCATACGCCGGCGACCCCGCCACGGGGGTTTCCGATATTGTTGGCCCCTAGAATAAGATCGGGCTGGTTGTGCTCATCCCCTTGTGTTTGAATTTAGGGAATAGTTGTGGATGAATGGTGGGCATTTTACACGTGTGATTTGTTTGGTGCGGTGAGCCACAGCTCGGCTGTGGCTCCGGGTATATTTGTGTCATCTATATTTACGTGTGTTTCATAATCAAGCCTAGTGAGTAAGATCTGTCAGAAGACTGCCACAATACTAGTTAAGTGCCACGGTTATGTGTACACGCCCCAACTGTCGATGGTTGGAGGCAAGGGTCGAGTCACAAGTGACGGACGAGTCGCTACTAAGCAGGCTGGTGGCAAGGGCCTCTACGTGTGTATGGAGTACCCATGCGGCAGGCACAATTAGCATTTTCACAGGTAGCCACCACATGAGACGTTTCACTCTATCACGGAGCGGACCCCTGGCTCCCCTCGCCGATGCAGGAGAGTCGTAACACCACTGACGTTGGGAACTGGGGGCCCAATCCGCGACACCCCCCCCCCGGGTCCGAAATACTGGGACCGCCACTGCAACCTAATGAACAGGTTTTCCAAAAGTAACACACTTTTCAAACGGTAATAACTTCCTTCCCACAAAGTCTTTCGCTTAGCTTCAGCTACCATTCGGTAAAGTAGGCTTCAACTTAGATTCAAAGTGTAGAGTGAACCATTCAATTCTCGGGGTTACGGTAGGATTACGGTAGAATTTGAAGAGAACCATTAATGACTACATTTCGCCTCAGAATGGATTCTCAACGAGCCAAAAACTTTATCATTAGGCTATACTGAGTCGTTGACTATGATTTTGAGAGTTGCACTTACAATAAAAGTTTTTTCATAAGTTATGCCAGGTTAACCGCTGTAAGTTTTCGACATATTCCAAAAATGGAAAACAGCGTGTTTGAAAACAACTCTGCAGAAGTTTTCAGAATTTTTTGAAACTTTTTTCTGTAAAGGCCTATCTCATAATGGTGCTGTATGCTGAATTTCCTACCGTAATTCTATAATTCTACAAAAGAGCGATGAGTGATTCTCTTTAAAATGTAAATCTAAGTTGAAGCAGACCTTACCGAATGGTACTTAATGCTAAACAAAATAGGGCGTATCTTCAAAATCTCTTCGTTACTATAGTGTTGATTACGGTGGGAAATTTGAAGAAGGTTCTGGGCTGTCATCGCATTGCCTTACGAAGAGGATCAAACAAGGCAAAAATCTTGTACTAATGAGGAAATGGTCAAAATTAACCCAGCCATTCCAAACAAGCTGTATAACATCGTACTCGTTCTAAAACGCTAATTCTAAATATATGTTATTTATCTGCCAAGCGACTACCTGGGAGAAGTTATGGGCGTTCAAGTGTGGGAAATTTTTCGAGTTTCGACGAATATATTAGGTTGATGCAAAAGAAATGGCCGATTTTCCAAGCCTTTCCTCAGGGTAACTTTTTTCCATCAATACTTCTTCTTTACAGCGGATGTAGTATATTGCTGCGAAGCTGTATTCATGCTCTATCTAACGGTGCTTGAAGTGGGCTCTCATCCTCATCTCTTATAAAATTACTAAGCTTCAAATAACTGCATCCAAATTCAGAATTTCATTGCATTCACTTTTCCGGCCAGAATTCAAGCGCGTATCAATGGATTTCTTCGAAAATTTAGCTATTGTATGTAATAGAAATTCTCTACATTATGCATACTTAATTGCATTCTTTGAAGTTATCCAGACTGAGATATCGGCGCCTAAATATGGGTAGTTATTGCGGTCATTTTATGACCCATAATTTTCTTCTGAGAAAGTCAGTCGCCGAAGCTTTGCTCAATTCTGTAAGCGTAGAGCTAAGACATTTATTAGAGTTTTTGTAAAAACATCCAGCTGTTCAGTACGTAAAAAATCAGAAAATTTTATATTCCGGACTTTGAGGCACACTGAAAAAAAATGAGAAATTTTAAGTTTCAATTTTTTCTTTCTCGCAAACTTTTTTGTCCGAACTCTTTTTCTTGTATTTTGTACTACTGGCTTGCGGCTACAAGATAGGCCACTTATCATTCATACTAAGAAACTTTAAGGAAGTTATGAATTGTCAAAGACAAGATTCCCGCAGAAGAACCTTTTTTGTCTTTTAGTCCGTATTTTTCTTCCCGTTTATGGTTTGAGTATAAATAAGTATGCGCTGTATTGCGAAAGGTTTGCTGCTTTTGAGGGTCTTTACCGCATTCAGAAATGTGGATCTTTTAGAAAGTTATAGCACTTCAAAGTGAGAATTCGCAAATCGGCCATTCCTTTTGCATCAAGCTAATATCTCCTTGAAAGGCAGCCTGGTGGAGTGATTTACTGTGGCTATGGTTATTTTGATTACAAGGAAGAAGTGCATTCACCAAAAATCTAAATGAGTGTTTCTGAAACATATTTCATGGAACCTGCGCTACAGAACATGAGACAGCTCGCACAACTAAACGCTCATAACTACTTCCATAGTCGCTTGGCAGATAATAAACATAAATTTGTGATCAGCGTTTCAAGACGAGTCCGATGATATACACCATGTTTGATAAGGCTGGGTTAGTTTTTGATTATTCCCTGCTAAGCTAATCAAAGTCATTTTAGCATGGCAGTCGCATATCAAAGTCACGGTTTCCCACATGCTCTTCCAGATACCGTAACAACTGCTTTTTTGATGATCTTCACATGTGATTACACCATTAAAATGCATGAAAAACATTTGAAAAGTTGTGTAAAATCAGGATGCGTAAACCTTACTGCACAATTTTTCAAATTTTTCCAAAGATTTTTTCATTGAATAGCCTATTTCATATTGGCGCTGTATGCTGGAAATTCCTACTGTAATGCTACAGTAATGAAGAGCGTGATTAACTTCAAAGAAGTCCAAATGCCTACCAAAGGAGGGTCAAGAAGTCGAAGGGCCAGTCAGTACAAGCTGCACATCGTTAGCGAGGGCTTCGAACGCTGATTCCAGAACTGTTTTCCGTATTTGCAGAGCACTTTAAAAAAGAAATTACATTCATTTTTAAAACGAAAAAAGTGAACCTATGGCCGGTATAAAATTAATTTCAGCCTTTCAAAACGTCAAATGGAGAAATGGGAGGTAGTGATGTATTAGGCAGAAAGAATTTGTTGTATGAAGCATCCTGACAAGTGCCGCTGCCTCGTTCAAGGTCTAGTGAGGCTGTAGCAATTGATTTTATCTCATCCATGAGTTCATTTCCAATTAAAGATTGTTCATAACTTATTTTCCAAAAACGCTCCGTAGAAAGCAGATAGGGGAAGCAGAACTAGAATTAGAAATCAGCTAAAGATCAGAAGAAGACATTGTCAAGTAAGTTATTAACCACTAAACAGTGTGCACATTTTTTTTTGAAGGCATCCTGTATATAAAGAGTGTCCTAAAAGTAAGTACACACTTTTCAATCGTTAATATCTCTCTTCCCTTTGCGTTTTTTTCCGCCTTTTAAGTAATATTCTGTAGAGGAGGGTTCAGCTTAATAATTTGCAGTATCGAGCGAATCACGATCGCTCATTACTGTGGGATTACTGTAGGAATTTCGACAAGGATTTTAGGCCATTGGAAGCCAAATTCTGCCGTGGAACAAAACCAAACAAGCCAAAAAGCCTTGTGCTAAGGTTGTGGAAGCCGCTGGTTTCGAATATGAAATTTCCACTTTACTGTGATGCTTCTTTCCAAAGTTATCCCAGGTAAACCGTAATAACCGAACTAGTATTTGTCAGAAATGTGATCGCACCGTCAAAAAAGCTGAAAACACTCGTAAAAAGTTGTGTAGTGGAATCAGCGTGCGCGAAAACCCTAGTAGACAATTTTTAAATTTTTTGAAAAAAATTTTGTCAGATGGCATATTTCTCAATGATTCTACATGCTGGAAGTTCTTCCCGTAATCCCACAGTAACGAAGGGCGATCGGTGATTCGATCGATATTGTATCTAAGTTGAGGCCTACTCTACAGAATGGTACTTGACTGGCAAAAAAAGACCTATTGTGAAGAGAGATATTGGCGATTGAAAAGTGTGTACTTACTTTTGGGACACCTTGTATACAGGGTAAAAAAATGACAGTTGACCCTAGTCATGTTCCTGTCCCAACAGCTTCCATAAGTTTCAGTGGAAATCATTGTTCACTCAGATTCTCGATCTTTAGCTTTTGTCCTCATCCCCTGGTAAGACACTTATCTCAAAATTGAAGTTTAAAGTCGCATTGGATTTTCCCAAAGCGTGACCAAGCGTAGGGAAGCAAACCCGACGGATGTATAGGCTAGTAAAACATTTTGTCGTTTAATCTCGACACCGCAAAGAGACTACATTAAAGGCTTTGAATTCGACAGGGTGTAATTTGATGTATTATAATGACGAACGTATTATGTATTATGTATAACTGAATGCATGCCCAAGTCTGCAAAACATGTATTGAAGCGAGAAAATCGCGCCAGAAGGCGTACGCTGAGTGATCGTCACGAGTGTTAGCGTTCCAAAGCTCCGTCTAAAGTGCCGGAGTTGTGCAGGCGCTCAGACAGCCTGAACAAAGTCCAAAGGTAATGAGCCAAAAGTAGACTCATTTTAGACAAGTCAAGAATCCCCCTTTACATCTTTGACATCTTGGTAGCAGTGGCGGTCCCAGGATTTCCGTCCGGGGGGGGGGGGGGGCGGCAAAAAAATTTTTCAAGTAAGGTGCGTGGCGTTAGCCACTCCGAAAAATTTTTGGGGTGCTTCTCGAAATTTTTTCGGGCCCAGGACCCCTAAAATCCAGAAAAAGGGGGCGAGATAAATGTCGAAAATGTGTTCCACATTTTTTATCAGCCTTCGGATGCCAAAAGAATACTTCACATTGACGTCATTATTTCTTTTAGCATGCGGCAATCTTACGAAATCCGGAAACGTTTAGTCATTTTGTTTTGAAATAACCGCACAAATTTGCAGCCACCAGCAATTTATCGCAAAAACAGTGTGTGTTCTAGGTTGATGCAAGTTCTTTCGCACCAAATTCAAAAATTCATAACTTGTTGAATTCTCAACGAATTACAGGATCTAAATTTTATATAAGAGAGGAACTCATGCTCTTTGCAACTGTTTTTGAACTACTCGTTGATGTCTACAAATGAAGGAGATAGAAGCTCAAAACTAAAATTACTTAAAATTTGAATTTTTTTCGTGTAAGGTCATAAAAAATCTTGCAACAAATCGGAGCAGTCAGTATTGTAGGTTCTTTTACCAGCTCCTTCCAAAAGTGCAAAGTTTGCGCCGATTGAGCGTTTCTGTGAAAAGTTATGAATTCTGTGAAAAATGCCAAAATAAATCAAATTCGCCCTTTTGTACTGCTTGCTCGAAAATCATAACTTTTCATAGAGACGCTCAATCGGCGCAAACTTTGCACTGTTGGAAAGAGCTGATAAAAGAACCTATAATACTGACTGCTCCGATTTTTGTTGCAAGTCTCCGATTTTTTATGACCCTACACGAAAAAAAAATTCGAATTCTAAGTAATTTTGGTTTTGAGCTTCTATCTCCTTCATTTGTACACTTCAAAGAATAGTTCGAGCACAGTTGCAAAGAGCATGAGTTCCTCTCTTATACAAAATTTAGATCTTGTACATTCGTCGAGAATTTAACAAGTTATGAATTTTTGAATTTGGTGCGAAAGAACTTCTGCATCAGCCTAATAATATCAGTCAACCTTGCAGCATAAGTGTGAGGGTTGAAGACAGGGCCCGGCACGCGTTGGTTTGGAGGTTTTTAGGAAACGAAGTCCCCCATGACTTCGCGAAAATTTACGAAGTCCCCCTCGACGTGAAAATCGGTAGGGAAACCCTTATTCAACCAAAATAGCAACAAAAAAGCGAAAGTGCACTTTGAGGTATGTAATATAACACAAAAGCAAAAAGAAAACATTTCGAGTCGATTAAAGGCTCGGTATAGTACCATTTTGATGCTGGGAATGTCGAAAATCTCCTAGGCCAACCAAATCTGTAGCCTCAACAATCCTGCGATGCATTTTTCGCCACATATCTCAAAGGACACCGCAAGTGATTGGAGCGCGGTATCTATCAACGCGTAAAATTATACTACTTTTGACTCAAAAAAAGGGGAGAGGCAACGATTTGATCCGCTCTTTTCACTATATGATAGATTTTTGACCGTTCTAATCGTCCAAATCAAAAAGGTCCAGAACTTATGTGAACTCTCCGATATTTATGCTCCGAACCAACCCAGTTGGTTTGGTAGTTGGTCTAGAAACCAACAAATTCGAGAACAGATATTAGGACACATAAGTTTTGTGAATTTTTTACATAACATAGTTTGGAGTAATATTGTATACACATAGCCCAAATTCGGAGCCATGTGATTGTTTGTGCGCTGTAAACAAGCCATTTGTTTGTTTGAGTCTTGCATTTGAAATTCGCGCGCTTGCGAAAGAACACGTTCAACTCGTGAAACCTGACATGTTCGTCGTGTTTTTTTTGGCGCTTCCTCCAGGACCTCATAAAAACGATGTCCCCGTTGCTTCTAACTCCAAAAACGAAGTCCAGTTTGACCCCAAACCATCGGTGCCGGGCTCTGGTTGAAGACATTTTGCTAACGAAAAAAAAACTTACAATTGGGAATTGCAGTAGCACAAGTCTGCCAAACCTAACGGCAAGCTTATCCTTTCTCAGTGACTCGCAAAGCTCACAAAGTCGTTCCAAAGATCTCCCACCAAAGATGATTGATACTTTTCCGTTATGCAGACTCATTTTTAAGGAGTTCTCATGGAATATCCACTTGACAAGGGAAAATATTTCTTCATCTTATATATAAAGCTGAATGTCTGTTTGTATGTATGTCTGTATGTCTGTATGTCTGTATGTACGTTTGTTCCGAATAGAAATTTTTATTTCTGAACCGATCCGGACCAAACTCGGCACACATACATTTCGGGCCCCGGCGGATGTCGTAGGCTACTTTTCGTCATCGATCGATATCGATTTTATCGATTTTTTGCAAAACTTAAGCTACGGGGCTGGGAGTTGGCACAGGGGGGTAATCGAGCATGCTGATCACCCCCGTGGGGGTGATCAGCATGCTCGATTACACCTCTCTGCCAAATTTCAGCCCCCTAGCTCAAATTTTGCAAAAAATCGATAAAATCGACATCGATCGATAACGAAAAGTGGACTGTGACACCCGCCGGGGCCCGAAGTGTATGTGTGCCAAGTTTGGTCCAGATCGGTTAAGAAATGGAATTTTCTATTCGGAACATACGGCGGAGCCGGATAAGCCAGCTAGCAGATTTTATAAGGACTGTCCCCCTGCCACGTGTCAAAAAAATCAAAAATAAAAATGTTGAGTTTGACATGTTTTTTCAGATCATTTTCGGTCGAAAGCAAAACGGTCCATAATGTTTACTAGAACATCTTGTTTGCTTCCAGCAAAATTCAGAGAATTTTTTCTTGAGACAGCCTATGCCATGCGTATTGAGGCACGAAAAGATCCCTGAGATAGCATGGCTCCGTCATCTGAGCTGCCCCTGTTTCGCAGCTTAGATGACGGAGCTCTGGCGCAATTATTGTTTGTTCTGTGCTGATTAATATGTTCACTGGAAGAGTACAACATGCTGATAACGCAAGCATTAATTTTTGAATATAATGAGTCAAAAGGGGTCATTATTGATTAGAACAGATTGAACTTACTTCGGCAATTAGGCAACACAAAGCTTCGTAAAACCTTCTCACATGTAGATGACATGTCAATTTTTTTTGGTACGTGGCAAGGAGATTGCCACAACTTGCTGTGAAGTTAGGACGGGCTGGTTATGATACAAGGAAAGAACTACCCTGTCTGGATAACGTAAACGGACCTAATTATTTTCTCGGTTATAACGCTTCCTTTTGTAAACGAATATCAAATATGCTAACCTGTACATTTTTTCGGGTATTGCAATTACGCCAGTTGCAGAAACAAATGATCACTGTGTTCTTGTACTGCGACGTAGATACCGGGTATAACGGCCCGCATGCATCATTATTCTGAAAAAGTAAGGTATCATTACATAGCTTCGTCAAAGAGCTCACAGCAATGTAACGTTTTCTTGCCGGTAAGATGAAAATACACTTAATCGTCCCCAGCGGCGGGCGATCTCACCACTTCGGACGCACTATCCAAATAGGAACGATCTTGTGGGAGGGGAGGGGGGGGGGGGAGCAAGCGTAACGCGGGAAATTGCGCAGCATCAAGCATGACTACGTTTTCAAAGAAGAGGACTGGCCAGAAGGGAGCTAAATATCGTAATCAAGAGAAAAAGCGAAGGAAGCATCCTTATTGCAAGGTCCAGAGCGAAGCCACATATACAGGGTGTCCCAAAAAATGGGCACACTGTTTGATCGTTAATAACTCGCTTGCTTCGATGTCTCTCACCGATCTTTAGGTACAATTCTGTAGAGCGGTAACTTAGGTTTACAGTATGGAGCAAAACTTTGGCCTCTTTTCGCTACTGTATGATAACGGTATGAACTTTTAGCACAAAGCGCCATTATGAAATAGGACGTTTAAAAAAATTCCAAAACTCCGGAAATTTGTGTAGCAAGGTTCTTAAGCATGCTGATTTCATTACGCAACTTTTTACGAAAATTCTGAGCCATTTCAAGGCTGTAATTACATTTTCAAAGAACATTGAAAGAGCGTTTGTTGCTATTTCCTGAAATAACTAATGGAGGAAGCATGACCATAGCGTTCAAATTCCATATCTGTAATCAGCGACTTTAATTAGCCTGATATCAAAGTTTCTGGCTTGTATGGTCTCTTTCCGGGGCGAAATGCGACTCTTATGGCTTAAAACCTTCTTCAAAGTTCCTGTCGTAATCTTACAGTAACGAAGGAAGGTCTGAGTTTCGCTTCATGCTGTAAATCTAAGTTGAACCTTGCTCTATAGAATGGTATCTGAAAGTTGTTGACGAAAGACATCGAAGCAAGCGAGTTATTAACGATCAAACACTGTGCAATTTTGGGACACTCTGTATAGTACTACTATTATTTGAATGCACTCATACTATTTATACTTGAGTTCATTCTTTCAACGTTTCGCCAATGCGAATAAGTCAAGACACTGATATCGGCTGCTACTTCAATACTCGCATGACGGGAATTCGATTGATGCCCTGATTAAATCAATGGATTCTTCAGGTCAAACAAGCTGTGGCTTTTTTAGAAGAGAGGAAACCGTTCCACCTGGATGCCACTTGAGCTAGACCATCGTACCTGCATATTGAGAGATACATACTAACATCAGGATGGTTTCACACTCCTTTCAATCTGCTTCTTCTATAGCCGTGATTTCAAAAGTGTTACAATCTCGCTTTAATCGCAAGATAACGCACTCCAAATCTATGTATAGTTTCATAAGCGAGACCAGTGCGAAAAAAGGCACTTTATGCAATCATTTTCACATCACAGGATCTTTGTAATTATTAGGTCATTCCGAAAGTAATTTCGCTTTTTTCAAACGGGCGCCACATTCGATGGAACAAACATTTCTAAGAGATCTTGGCAGCATTCGATGCAGAATTTCATTCTCTTTCTGAGGGTTATGAAATTGTTGCAAAACAGTCAATGGGGCTTCAGAAAATAACTAAAATTTGCGACCCATGCTTTTTGAGATGGTCAAGTTTCACAATTTTTCAAAACTTTCATATTAATCCTCAGAAAAAGTTCAAGTGACGGTTCGATAGAGCAAACCTCATAGAACACAGCCCAGCTTTTTTCTCTTTCGATAGCTTGTCATATATTTTAAATAGAATTTTAACTGATGTTACCGATTTCCATATTTGTACAGCTAAATCCTCGTAGAACATCAAAGGAAGAGCAGCTCGGGCACTATTCGATGCAGCATTTTCTCCTCTTTCCAATGGGTGTTTTTTGTTTCCGATTCGTTTAGTTTTCGGGGATACAATTATCACAATTCAATTTTTTAAGGAGCCCCAGGCTGTACCCGAAAAACTCGAAACTTGATATTTTGAATCCGTAAACTCTCATTTGTTTCATAAAATCAATATTAAGTCATATATCATCTTGAAACTTTGAAATTCCGAGTAATTAGATGTTTGATGCGATTGTGGCTTAGGTGGGCCTGCCAAAATCCGATGGCTTTGAAAAAAAATTTTTAAATTATGGCTAGCTATGAGAAAGAGAAAAAGTAGTACTGTATGGTTTACTCTATCGAATCTTTACTTGAAGTCCTTCTGAGGATTGATATGAAAGTTTAAAAAAATCGTGAAACTTGACCATCTCAAAAAGCATGGGTCGCAGATTTTGGTTATTTTCTGAAAGCTCATTAATTGTTTTGCAACAGTTTCATAACCTTTAGAAAGTGAATGAAATTCTGCATCGAATGCTGCCAAGTTCTCTTAGAAATGTTTGTTCCATCGAATGTGGCGCCCGTTTGAAAAAAGCGAAATTACTTTCGGAATGACCTAATATTTTGCGAATTTGAAAGTGACTCGTTTTCAAATTTTCTATGTATCAACTTGTGCCACATCATCATCAAACATTCCACGATGCACTTGAACAAAATTTAAAAAACTTTCAATCTTATCGGTTCCCTTCTAGTGTCTCATGGGAAGGGGTAGAAGATACGCGGAGAAGAGATGGCAGGCGAAAGGAAGTAGAGCGGCGACGGAACCAGGACAACACTCCTTCAAATGGGACCTAGTTCACCTCGCATTCCAGTGGCAGTTCCCATAGAACAGCGTTTACAACTTCTGCAAAAAAAGACGTACTTGACATCACCATGGGGCCGTATCCCGCTCCAGAGTGGACAAATCTGAAACAAATAGCAGCATTCGATTCAGCTCGACAAGGCGCATCTTCTGATTTACAAATGTGCCGGTTTTTATAGCAAATACGCGCAGTAGGTAGCCAGATCTTATGAATCAACACAATTCTCGCCTAAGGTAGATTGGTCAGCGTGCAGTGATTGTGCATCCTGAATAATACCGAAGCAGAAATCTGAAAGGATTTGCTGAATATGGCTGTTTGTTATACGTCAGGCATTATACTGTATAAAAAAGGTGGTCCTGTAAATCAGAAGATTCGATTTGTAGAGCTGAAACGGATGCAGCTATTTTTTCAGGTTCTTTCACTCTGAAGCGAGATGTGGCCACGCTATGGTGGTGTCACCCAACTCAACTAACCGTCCCGTTTCATTTTTGCAGAAAACATGGGCGGTATTATGTTTGCACAGTTCTGCTTTTACTTAATGCTTCAGCACCAGAAAGGAGTGGATGGAGGCCGCGAATGGCATCATATTATAGCTGAGCAGAGGAAAGAAAAAAAATTAGGAATTAGTTCCACGCTGCTCTAGGTTCATGGCCGTTCGTATTTTTGCTTGCACCAAGTGCCTCTCCTTGCGATCTTGTGTGGAAACATGCATCTTCATCTGCCTGCATCAAGTACTTCGTCATAAACAAATAATCTATGACTTGTTATAGCAATGGGTTAAAGATTGTTTACGTTCGTTTGCACTGTCTTCTGTGCGTTGTTTGTTATGAAATTCTTAGAGCGAGTTTCTTGAGCTAGAACTTCAGTCATAGCACCGTTTTAGTATAAAGGACAACCACGCAAAATTTCAAGCGAATCCGATGCGTGGGTCATCCAAAAGTTGCGCGTCTAGCGATCCGCACATCTTTAAGCTCTCAAAACTGAATCCGTATTCAGATTCTTTGAGATTTGGATTTTTTCTCATTTGAAAAGCAAGAAATCGGTTTTAGGGCCAAAAAGTAGCTAAAAATTTGTTTAGGCACAAAATTGGGTCAAAAAGGGTCAGTGAGTAAGTCGTGATTTTTTGAGCTTCTATCCAAGAAACGAAACTAAGAAATTCTTTGCTCAGTAATAAAGCCACAGTGGTTCGCCCTTCGGGGCCACCATCAAGCCGTGACAATTTCAGTAGCTATTTGGAATCCGCAATTATTCTTCTGCAATTCCATTTTTCCTTACATGAAATAGCCTTAGGAATTAGGTGTTCACGATTCATTCATGATAGTCAGCATCGCATGGTGGGTAGTGAAGCTATCATTATGCGAGCGCGAGTAAGGCATAGTTAGTGGAATAGAGCCTCTGCGAAGCAGAGATGACACACTGATAACTGTATGCTGTAGCTGTTTGCATTCTCACATTCTTTGCTCTCTCTTTCGAACCTAGTTCGTCCTTGGCGAATGCAACACGTTGCATCCGTGCACTCTCTGTCTAACTTGGTTGTGTGCCTTTCCCACACTTAGGTGGGGAGATGATCAGCGAATGCACTAGGCTTCAGGCATAGTTGGCGCGATAACTTCTCCTCCCGATCTCAGACATCCGTGGTGAGCTCGTGCAATAGATCCGTCCACAAAACATCGCGAAAAAAAGAGTACTGCTGCGCTTTTATCGCGACTTTCGCGCTAATTGCGTTACTAAAAACAAGGCAGGAAAAATTTATAAAACTAGTCCAACTCGCGATTTCAGGTATACGCAAAATCAAGCGCGACAAATCACTCGATTGGAACTGCGCTCATTTTTTGCTCGTTTCCCCTCTTGAGGCAGCATTAAATTGCTTTCTTCGCATTTTCTTGTTATCGCGTCGGTTTTTACAAACATAACTGCTTTTCAAGTTTTCAAATTTTCAAATTACTGCTGTGCTACTGTAATTTACTATACTTTTAGCAAGACGCACAAGGAGTGGTCCGAGCCACCACTTCGCGGGATTGATTGAATCAAGAATCACTGCGCAAGAAACTCGCATGCCGCCGTTGAACTTCAGATCAGGGGGTTGCCTATAGGGTCAACGATAAGCTCCAGCCCTTGCGCGAATTGCTTTATGAGTAAGATAAAAGGGCCAGTATTTGCACGCCTGCCATTAATGTCCTCTCGTTATATCGATACCTGCTGTAAACAACGAATGAGTCCGAATTGGACAAACACTTCACACTTTTGAACCAACAGTCAGAATGCATTAGTATCAGAGAAACCCCGGCAGATGGGTGGCTGCCCTTCTTGAACATCCAGATAAGCTTATTTGGTGTCACGAGTTGAATGAAGTGCTACAGGAGGAAGCTCAAAAATTATAATGCATGTGAAGTCAGCACATCCTTCACCGACGAAGCGAGCGTTCAGGACAGCTGTAGAAGAAGAACGACTCAAAACTACTAGGTTGTCCTGCAACGATTGCGCGTAACAGCGGCTACACGGACATAAATAATAGCACACGCCCAGGCTGCCGGTAGTTAAGCTGCTCGTGACGGCAGGAGAACCCCTCTCTGCATACCTTCCATCAAACGAGTGCAGCTTTGAGACAATGCATTACTCGAGCACAGTTGCAGCATGGGGTTATACCGGTTAACATCTTGAACGACAGCATCAGAAAGCAGTTGGTGCGGAACAGGTTATACGGTACGGAATGCGTATCAGAGCAATGCATCGTCCGTCCATGGGGAAAAGTAGGAGATTGCGCGATATCAGGAGTTGTATACCAACAAGAATGTCGAGTTGCAAGGCTTTCCGTATAGGCGAGACGGGCAGAGTATTGAACATCAGGGTCAAAGAGCAATTAACGAATAAAACTAGAAAAATAGCGCCGTTTAGAAAACATTGAATTGAAGCGCATAGAGGAGTTTGAGGTCAAATGTTTTCATCTTGACGCACGAGACGGATCTGCACGGAAGGTACTAAAACTATGAAGCTCAAAAGCATACAAGAATGAATGCTTATCAATGACAAAAGATCTGCCCTTTCTATCATTATGCGAAGAGTGGCTTGCCACATATAGACTTGAAACCTAGTGACACTCAGGTTGTCCGTCCGCAACATCTCTGCGGCTTCCGCTATCCTGCGGATCACTAGCATTTTCATCACGGTGGCTCAACGGTTGGTTTCTTCTGCCAACGTGCTCTTCAAACTTTGTGCATAAGACGAGGTTGTGGACTCGATAAATACGGAGAAGAGGTTTGGCGGTGTAGTTTTACAGGTCGAGATTGCAATCGTCTTTCAAACTCTGAAGAAGACGACCTTGTCAAAACGTTAGTTCAATAAAGATTCACCGTATTGGCCCGCATTGGCAGAACAGCAGAAAATCGCCTTTAGATAAAGTTTTTGTTTCGATGTAAGCACTAATTGGGGCATGCTGCACACCAGATAGAAGAAAGCAATCTCTACAAAACCATATTAGCGTATATTAGTATTAACTACTAGCCTAAGCCTTATCGTTGCTTGCAGTGAAAATTCAAGCGAAAAATTTGAAGCATAGGTTTTTGACCAAACCCACATCTCCAACTTCTATAAACGTTATGAAGCCCTCACATGCTCCAAATTATAGTAACACATACTTACATGCTAACATGCACAGTTTGTATGGAATTTGAGCTTGAACAACAAGAAAAACGAGGTAATTGAAAAGTGGCAAACTCCGCCTCCATCGATCCCTGGCTCCTCCCACTTGTTTAACAGCTACAGGTGAGTGAGAGTTCAACTGCACATTTTTGTGCACATACATGTATTAGATTTTGAGAAACAACAGATTTGGTTCAAAAATGTCCCAGAACTTTCTTTCCAACCAGATATATAGCTTTACTCTTGTGCTCATGCGTTTAATTTTGTCTACTCGCCTACTACTAGAGAACTAAAGTCACCTAATCACATTGTGTTCAAGTTTTGTAAAAAGTATTCAGTAGGTAATAAACATCCATTTGGATACTGATAAGTATATATCGAAAACATGGTTATGGAATGTAGCGCAAAAATTCTTAAGAGAACAATGATGAGCGCCAGTTGCGTCGTAATCGAATATCACAACATCACTGGATCTCACGTTAAAACTCAGGAGTTTATATATGGTAATGTTAGTAATTTGATGGTGAATGATGGTGTGGTGGTGATGGATGGTGAGGTTGCACTCAGGTGCAAAAGCGAGACGTCTATAGATTCTTTCGGCAACAAAGCGGATACGACCAGACATGGAGGCTGTTTTCGACTTTCCACTTACAATGCAAAAACGTAATCCTCAGCCCATGAGCTTTATGTTCTCCTAGACGCCGCAACTCGCATCTATGATGTAATTGCACTGCAGGAAACCAAGAACAAAAACTTGGTCACACTCAAGAGTAAGGATGGACCCCTGTCATACTAGGAGAGAAGGTTCCAACACGGAACGTCGGAGGTGTGGGCTTCGTCGTACATCCATCCTTCAACCACCTCGTGACTCTTATAAAATTCTGTCACCACGACTAGCAGTCCTTCGACTTGCCGCTCCGCGTCAGAGGAAGATAAGCACTGTTAACTGTTACTCACCCACAGAGGCAGCAGGTGAAAACGAGCCTGACAAGTTCTACGAGAGCTTGAAAACGCCATCTACGAAGAGAAGTCGTGCTATAAGGTTATGGTCGGCGACTTCAACGCAAGGATAGGATAGACATAAGTCCAAGAAGATAACAGAATTGGAAAATTTGGTCTGGGAACGAAATGAGTATGGAGACAGACTCGTCGGACTTATCGCAGCGGCTCGACTATTTCATGGAAACTCCTTTTCAGAAGAATGAAAATCGCCGTTGGACATGGGAGTAGTCACCAAATGGCACGGCACATGAGGAGATTGACCATATACTTGTCAATGTTGGTCTGGTTCCGTTGTTCTGCACAAGCTCGGACCACCGATTACTTCGACCGAAGATCCGTATCAAACAGAGAATGGAAAGAAAATCTTTTTGTCGCTCGAAGCTTACAAGGGAATGTATGGTCAGAAATCGAAGTGGCCAGTTCAAGCAAACTGCATACCATTAGGTGCAGCAGCATGTAACGCTGACTCTAAATCTGCCTTCCTTATCTGCAGAACACTTTTGTAGACGAAATTAAGAGCCGTTAAAGTCCATTACTTTGCCAAACAATCGTGGATGTGAAGGGCAAACTTGGCAGCACAAAGCCAATCTCGGCTCGATGTTGGACCAAAACATGCAACTAAGACACTTCACATGGCCCTTAGCTAAGGGTGAACTAAAAGAGCAATAATGTGCCTAACTTCGCAATATTTGTGCATAATTTTCTCGCAGTAAAACTGATCATAACTTCGCACACAAAGGCGCTCTAAAGATAAGGAAGACAGATTTGAAATCAGCATTCTATGCTGACTTGAATGGTATGCAGCTTGTTTGAATTGGCCACTTCGACTTCTGACCATTCCCTTGTCAGAAGAGAGTCCGTGTACGACGAACACATTCTCGAGAACGCCATTGCCAGATACAACTGGAAGGAATGCGATGATCCAACAAAAGATTTAAGAAAGCTGATCGTAGGATAGGACTACGCAGCTGTGCTGAGCAGATAGGTTTCACCTTAGAAAGAGGTAGTGCATGATTGACAAACAATAAAACTTTTACGGAAAAAGAGAAATCTGCACGCAGATCCAAGTACGCCACATCTGGAGCAAGTGCTGTTTAACAACATTTGCAAAAAAGCCTTGCAAGAGGATCTGAAGCGATATCGATAGATGAAGTTACTCGAAGCAGCACAGAACAGGAAAAGTCTGGAGAAATGTCGGAGAAATCTACGCGAACACGAACTACCGATACAAGCTCTACTGAGTAAAGACGGAAGATTAGTAAACTCTCGGCGCGGCATGGAAGCGATAACGGAAAATTTCTACTACGAACTCTTCAAGTGCACGATGCCAGAATCAAAATCTGTAATTCCCATGGGAAAATAACCGCCAAGGATCCTTCTTTCAGAAGTGCACGCAGCCATAGCGTGCATGAAACGGCACAGCTCCTGGTCCCGATGAAATCACCGCAAATTTATTGAGAGCCGGCGGTCACAAGCAGCACAGTCTGCTCGCAACTCGTATGACGGTCTATCTGAAAAATGAAAGGATACCCAACCAATGGAAGACGTTTCGCACAATTTTCCTACACAAGAAGAGAAGCGGGAGAGAAGATTTGAAGAATTACCGACCGATCAGCTTATCAAGCGTGCTTTACAAGCTATTCACAAAGTTCATCATGTCGCTTATCTCGACGACGTTGGATGAAGCACAATCATCTAAACAGGCCTTATTCCGTAGAGGAATCAGCTGTATCGATCACATCCAAGCCGTCACAAGGGTTGCAGATTTCTGTTGGGAATACCAACTATCCCTAATCCTCGCCTCTGTCGACTACGAAAAGGCTTTCGATAGTGTGGAAATCAACGCCGTTCTAGGAGCTATGATCGACCAAGAAGTATACCCCCTATATAAAAACATAGCGGACTGCAATAAGGATGCACCACAACAATACAGCTGTTCGACCACCCGCTCCACATCCATATTGGAAAAGGAGGTCAAGACGACACCTTGTTGCCATAGCTGTTCAGTGCCACATTGCAATGTTGCATGCAGTCACTCCATTGGAATGAGAAGGAGATAAGAGTGGATGGACGATATTTTTCGAATCTCCGTTTCGCAGATGATACAGACCATACATAAAACCACGCCAGTTAATCACCCAAGCTGGTTTTCAAAGCAATCACGCATCAAAATCTTAATAACTTCACATCTTTGAATGCCAATGCCCATACGCCACTCCGCCACTGTACTTTGCTGGATCTTAGATGCGAAAGTTGCTTAAAATCAGAGCTCCGAAATCCAAGTTTGTACTGTTCAAACTTCATTATCTTCAGAAGCTTTCTCTCGAGCGCCCTGTGTGCTGTTTGTAGCGCCTTCATTGTTGCTGAAGTGTCAGTCCAGGTTTCGGCTGCGTAACGGAGATTCGAAAAATATCGTCCATCCACTCTTATCTCCTTCTCATTCCAATGGAGTGACTGCATGCAACATTGCAATGTGGCACTGAACAGCTATGGCAACAAGGTGTCGTCTTGACCTCCTTTTCCAATATGGAGTACTCTGCGTTGATACCACTGCTT
>CATQJL010000001.1:8857472-8879831 GCA_958299035.1 Cylicocyclus nassatus
AAAGCAGTGGTATCAACGCAGAGTACTCCTCAAAACCTGACTGAAAGCTCAGTTCGCCGCTAGGAAGGTCCAGGAATATTCGAAAAAATGAACTTTTTTGGAATTTTCCTTACCATTCAGCAAAAAAAAAGATGAATTCTTTCAAAACGAAAACACAATGCACAAATATCTTTTTTCGCCGGCCTTCGGGACCAAAATCGCTTGAATGCAATCTTATCTCCCCTCAAAACCTGACTGAAAGCTCAGTTCGCCGCTAGGAAGGTCCAGGAATATTCGAAAAAATGAACTTTTTTTGGAATTTTCCTTACCATTCAGCAAAAAAAAAGATGAATTCTTTCAAAACGAAAACACAATGCACAATTATCATTATCTGCCGGCCTTCGGAGCCAAAATCAATTTTGAAGGCTCGCGAGCTCAGGCTCCCCTCAAAACATGACTGAAGGCTCAGTTCGCCGCTAGGAATGTCCAGGAATATTCGAAAAAATAAGCTTTTTTTGAGTTTCGCCGACCATTCAGCAAAAAAGCATGAAATCGTTCAAAACGAAAATCCAATCCACAAACATCATTTTCCGTCGGCTTTCGGGACCAAAATCGCTTGAATGCACTACTATCTTCTCTCAAAACCTAACTGAAGGTTCAGTTCGCCGCTAGGAAGCTTCACCAATATTAGAAAAAATGAGCTTTTTTGGAATTTTCCTGACCATTCAGCAAGAAAAAGATGAAATCTTTCAGAACGAAAACACAATTCACAAATATCATTTTCTGCCGGCCTTCGGGACCAAATCGCTTGAATGCACTCCTATCTCCCCTCAGAACCTGACTGAAAGCTCAGTTCGCCGCTAGGAAGGTCCAGGAATATTCGAAAAAATGAACTTTTTTTGGAATTTTCCTTACCATTCAGCAAAAAAAAGATGAATTCTTTCAAAACGAAAACACAATGCACAAATATCTTTTTTCGCCGGCCTTCGGGAACAAAATCGTTTGAATGCAATCTTATCTCCCCTCAAAACCTAACTGAAGGCTCAGTTCGCCGCTAGGAAGGTTCAGAAATATCCGAAAAAATAAGTTTTTTTGGAATTTTCCTTACCATTCAGCAAAAAAAGATGAAATCTTTCAGAACGAAAACACAATGCACAATTATCATTATCTGCCGGCCTTCGGGACCAAATCGCTTGAATGCACTCCTATCTCCCCCTCAGAACCTGACTGAAAGCTCAGTTCGCCGCTAGGAAGGTTCAGAAATATTCGAAAAAATGAACTTTTTTTGGAATTTTCCTTACCATTCAGCAAAAAAAGATGAAATCTTTCAGAACGAAAACACAATGCACAATTATCATTATCTGCCGGCCTTCGGGACCAAATCGCTTGAATGCACTCCTATCTCCCCTCAAAACATGACTGAAGGCTCAGTTCGCCGCTAAAATGGTCCAGGAAAATTCGAAAAAAAGAGCTTTTTTGAATTTCGCTGACCATTCAGCAAAGAAAAGATGAAACCTTTGGAAACGAAACTCCACTTCACAAATATCTTTTTCCACCGGCCTTCGGGACCAAAATCGTTTGAATGCAATCTTATCTCCCCTCAAAACCTGACTGAAAGCTCAGTTCGCCGCTAGGAAGGTCCAGGAATATTCGAAAAAATGAACTTTTTTTGGAATTTTCCTTACCATTCAGCAAAAAAAAAGATGAATTCTTTCAAAACGAAAACACAATGCACAAATATCTTTTTTCGCCGGCCTTCGGGAACAAAATCGTTTGAATGCAATCTTATCTCCCCTCAAAACCTAACTGAAGGCTCAGTTCGCCGCTAGGAAGGTTCAGAAATATCCGAAAAAATAAGTTTTTTTGGAATTTTCCTTACCATTCAGCAAAAAAAGATGAAATCTTTCAGAACGAAAACACAATGCACAATTATCATTATCTGCCGGCCTTCGGGACCAAATCGCTTGAATGCACTCCTATCTCCCCTCAGAACCTGACTGAAAGCTCAGTTCGCCGCTAGGAAGGTTCAGAAATATTCGAAAAAATGAACTTTTTTTGGAATTTTCCTTACCATTCAGCAAAAAAAGATGAAATCTTTCAGAACGAAAACACAATGCACAATTATCATTATCTGCCGGCCTTCGGGACCAAATCGCTTGAATGCACTCCTATCTCCCCTCAAAACATGACTGAAGGCTCAGTTCGCCGCTAAAATGGTCCAGGAAAATTCGAAAAAAAGAGCTTTTTTGAATTTCGCTGACCATTCAGCAAAGAAAAGATGAAACCTTTGGAAACGAAACTCCACTTCACAAATATCTTTTTCCACCGGCCTTCGGGACCAAAATCGTTTGAATGCAATCTTATCTCCCCTCAAAACCTGACTGAAAGCTCAGTTCGCCGCTAGGAAGGTTCAGAAATATCCGAAAAAAAAAGTTTTTTTGGAATTTTCCTTACCATTCAGCAAAAAAAAGATGAATTCTTTCAAAACGAAAACACAATGCACAAATATCTTTTTTCGCCGGCCTTCGGGACCAAAATCGCTTGAATGCAATCTTATCTCCCCTCAAAACCTGACTGAAAGCTCAGTTCGCCGCTAGGAAGGTCCAGGAATATTCGAAAAAATGAACTTTTTTTGGAATTTTCCTTACCATTCAGCAAAAAAAAAGATGAATTCTTTCAAAACGAAAACACAATGCACAATTATCATTATCTGCCGGCCTTCGGAGCCAAAATCAATTTTGAAGGCTCGCGAGCTCAGGCTCCCCTCAAAACATGACTGAAGGCTCAGTTCGCCGCTAGGAATGTCCAGGAATATTCGAAAAAATAAGCTTTTTTTGAGTTTCGCCGACCATTCAGCAAAAAAGCATGAAATCGTTCAAAACGAAAATCCAATCCACAAACATCATTTTCCGTCGGCCTTCGGGACCAAAATCGCTTGAATGCACTACTATCTTCTCTCAAAACCTAACTGAAGGTTCAGTTCGCCGCTAGGAAGCTTCACCAATATTAGAAAAAATGAGCTTTTTTGGAATTTTCCTGACCATTCAGCAAGAAAAAGATGAAATCTTTCAGAACGAAAACACAATTCACAAATATCATTTTCTGCCGGCCTTCGGGACCAAATCGCTTGAATGCACTCCTATCTCCCCTCAGAACCTGACTGAAAGCTCAGTTCGCCGCTAGGAAGGTCCAGGAATATTCGAAAAAATGAACTTTTTTTGGAATTTTCCTTACCATTCAGCAAAAAAAAAGATGAATTCTTTCAAAACGAAAACACAATGCACAAATATCTTTTTTCGCCGGCCTTCGGGACCAAAATCGCTTGAATGCAATCAAGCAGTGGTATCAACGCAGAGTACTGCTCAGTTCGCCGCTAGGAAGGTCCAGGAATATTCGAAAAAAATGAACTTTTTTGGAATTTTCCTTACCATTCAGCAAAAAAAAAGATGAATTCTTTCAAAACGAAAACACAATGCACAAATATCTTTTTTCGCCGGCCTTCGGGACCAAAATCGCTTGAATGCAATCTTATCTCCCCTCAAAACCTGACTGAAAGCTCAGTTCGCCGCTAGGAAGGTCCAGGAATATTCGAAAAAAATGAACTTTTTTTGGAATTTTCCTTACCATTCAGCAAAAAAAAAGATGAATTCTTTCAAAACGAAAACACAATGCACAAATATCTTTTTTCGCCGGCCTTCGGGACCAAAATCGCTTGAATGCAATCTTATCTCCCCTCAAAACCTGACTGAAAGCTCAGTTCGCCGCTAGGAAGGTCCAGGAATATTCGAAAAAATGAACTTTTTTTGGAATTTTCCTTACCATTCAGCAAAAAAAAAAGATGAATTCTTTCAAAACGAAAACACAATGCACAAATATCTTTTTTCGCCGGCCTTCGGGACCAAAATCGCTTGAATGCAATCTTATCTCCCCTCAAAACCTGACTGAAAGCTCAGTTCGCCGCTAGGAAGGTCCAGGAATATTCGAAAAAATGAACTTTTTTTGGAATTTTCCTTACCATTCAGCAAAAAAAAGATGAATTCTTTCAAAACGAAAACACAATGCACAATTATCATTATCTGCCGGCCTTCGGAGCCAAAATCAATTTTGAAGGCTCGCGAGCTTAGGCTCCCCTCAAAACATGACTGAAGGCTCAGTTCGCCGCTAAAATGGTCCAGGAAAATTCGAAAAAAAAAGAGCTTTTTTGAATTTCGCTGACCATTCAGCAAAGAAAAGATGAAACCTTTGGAAACGAAACTCCACTTCACAAATATCTTTTTCCACCGGCCTTCGGGACCAAAATCGTTTGAATGCAATCTTATCTCCCCTCAAAACCTGACTGAAAGCTCAGTTCGCCGCTAGGAAGGTTCAGAAATATCCGAAAAAAAAAAAGTTTTTTTGGAATTTTCCTTACCATTCAGCAAAAAAAAAGATGAATTCTTTCAAAACGAAAACACAATGCACAAATATCTTTTTTCGCCGGCCTTCGGGACCAAAATCGCTTGAATGCAATCTTATCTCCCCTCAAAACCTGACTGAAAGCTCAGTTCGCCGCTAGGAAGGTCCAGGAATATTCGAAAAAATGAACTTTTTTTGGAATTTTCCTTACCATTCAGCAAAAAAAAGATGAATTCTTTCAAAACGAAAACACAATGCACAATTATCATTATCTGCCGGCCTTCGGAGCCAAAATCAATTTTGAAGGCTCGCGAGCTCAGGCTCCCCTCAAAACATGACTGAAGGCTCAGTTCGCCGCTAGGAATGTCCAGGAATATTCGAAAAAATAAGCTTTTTTTGAGTTTCGCCGACCATTCAGCAAAAAAGCATGAAATCGTTCAAAACGAAAATCCAATCCACAAACATCATTTTCCGTCGGCCTTCGGGACCAAAATCGCTTGAATGCACTACTATCTTCTCTCAAAACCTAACTGAAGGTTCAGTTCGCCGCTAGGAAGCTTCACCAATATTAGAAAAAATGAGCTTTTTTGGAATTTTCCTGACCATTCAGCAAGAAAAAGATGAAATCTTTCAGAACGAAAACACAATTCACAAATATCATTTTCTGCCGGCCTTCGGGACCAAATCGCTTGAATGCACTCCTATCTCCCCTCAGAACCTGACTGAAAGCTCAGTTCGCCGCTAGGAAGGTCCAGGAATATTCGAAAAAAATGAACTTTTTTTGGAATTTTCCTTACCATTCAGCAAAAAAAAAGATGAATTCTTTCAAAACGAAAACACAATGCACAAATATCTTTTTTCGCCGGCCTTCGGGACCAAAATCGCTTGAATGCAATCTTATCTCCCCTCAAAACCTGACTGAAAGCTCAGTTCGCCGCTAGGAAGGTCCAGGAATATTCGAAAAAATGAACTTTTTTGGAATTTTCCTTACCATTCAGCAAAAAAAAAGATGAATTCTTTCAAAACGAAAACACAATGCACAAATATCTTTTTTCGCCGGCCTTCGGGACCAAAATCGCTTGAATGCAATCTTATCTCCCCTCAAAACCTGACTGAAAGCTCAGTTCGCCGCTAGGAAGGTCCAGGAATATTCGAAAAAATGAACTTTTTTTGGAATTTTCCTTACCATTCAGCAAAAAAAAAGATGAATTCTTTCAAAACGAAAACACAATGCACAATTATCATTATCTGCCGGCCTTCGGAGCCAAAATCAATTTTGAAGGCTCGCGAGCTCAGGCTCCCCTCAAAACATGACTGAAGGCTCAGTTCGCCGCTAAAATGGTCCAGGAAAATTCGAAAAAAAAAGAGCTTTTTTGAATTTCGCTGACCATTCAGCAAAGAAAAGATGAAACCTTTGGAAACGAAACTCCACTTCACAAATATCTTTTTCCACCGGCCTTCGGGACCAAAATCGTTTGAATGCAATCTTATCTCCCCTCAAAACCTGACTGAAAGCTCAGTTCGCCGCTAGGAAGGTTCAGAAATATCCGAAAAAAAAAGTTTTTTTGGAATTTTCCTTACCATTCAGCAAAAAAAAAGATGAATTCTTTCAAAACGAAAACACAATGCACAAATATCTTTTTTCGCCGGCCTTCGGGACCAAAATCGCTTGAATGCAATCTTATCTCCCCTCAAAACCTGACTGAAAGCTCAGTTCGCCGCTAGGAAGGTCCAGGAATATTCGAAAAAATGAACTTTTTTTGGAATTTTCCTTACCATTCAGCAAAAAAAAGATGAATTCTTTCAAAACGAAAACACAATGCACAATTATCATTATCTGCCGGCCTTCGGAGCCAAAATCAATTTTGAAGGCTCGCGAGCTCAGGCTCCCCTCAAAACATGACTGAAGGCTCAGTTCGCCGCTAGGAATGTCCAGGAATATTCGAAAAAATAAGCTTTTTTTGAGTTTCGCCGACCATTCAGCAAAAAAGCATGAAATCGTTCAAAACGAAAATCCAATCCACAAACATCATTTTCCGTCGGCCTTCGGGACCAAAATCGCTTGAATGCACTACTATCTTCTCTCAAAACCTAACTGAAGGTTCAGTTCGCCGCTAGGAAGCTTCACCAATATTAGAAAAAATGAGCTTTTTTGGAATTTTCCTGACCATTCAGCAAGAAAAAGATGAAATCTTTCAGAACGAAAACACAATTCACAAATATCATTTTCTGCCGGCCTTCGGGACCAAATCGCTTGAATGCACTCCTATCTCCCCTCAGAACCTGACTGAAAGCTCAGTTCGCCGCTAGGAAGGTCCAGGAATATTCGAAAAAATGAACTTTTTTTGGAATTTTCCTTACCATTCAGCAAAAAAAAAGATGAATTCTTTCAAAACGAAAACACAATGCACAAATATCTTTTTTCGCCGGCCTTCGGGACCAAAATCGCTTGAATGCAATCTTATCTCCCCTCAAAACCTGACTGAAAGCTCAGTTCGCCGCTAGGAAGGTCCAGGAATATTCGAAAAAATGAACTTTTTTGGAATTTTCCTTACCATTCAGCAAAAAAAAAGATGAATTCTTTCAAAACGAAAACACAATGCACAAATATCTTTTTTCGCCGGCCTTCGGGACCAAAATCGCTTGAATGCAATCTTATCTCCCCTCAAAACCTGACTGAAAGCTCAGTTCGCCGCTAGGAAGGTCCAGGAATATTCGAAAAAATGAACTTTTTTTGGAATTTTCCTTACCATTCAGCAAAAAAAAAGATGAATTCTTTCAAAACGAAAACACAATGCACAATTATCATTATCTGCCGGCCTTCGGAGCCAAAATCAATTTTGAAGGCTCGCGAGCTCAGGCTCCCCTCAAAACATGACTGAAGGCTCAGTTCGCCGCTAAAATGGTCCAGGAAAATTCGAAAAAAAAGAGCTTTTTTGAATTTCGCTGACCATTCAGCAAAGAAAAGATGAAACCTTTGGAAACGAAACTCCACTTCACAAATATCTTTTTCCACCGGCCTTCGGGACCAAAATCGTTTGAATGCAATCTTATCTCCCCTCAAAACCTGACTGAAAGCTCAGTTCGCCGCTAGGAAGGTTCAGAAATATCCGAAAAAAAAAGTTTTTTTGGAATTTTCCTTACCATTCAGCAAAAAAAAGATGAATTCTTTCAAAACGAAAACACAATGCACAAATATCTTTTTTCGCCGGCCTTCGGGACCAAAATCGCTTGAATGCACTCCTATCTCCCCTCAGAACCTGACTGAAAGCTCAGTTCGCCGCTAGGAAGGTCCAGGAATATTCGAAAAAATGAACTTTTTTTGGAATTTTCCTTACCATTCAGCAAAAAAAAAGATGAATTCTTTCAAAACGAAAACACAATGCACAAATATCTTTTTTCGCCGGCCTTCGGGACCAAAATCGCTTGAATGCAATCTTATCTCCCCTCAAAACCTGACTGAAAGCTCAGTTCGCCGCTAGGAAGGTCCAGGAATATTCGAAAAAATGAACTTTTTTGGAATTTTCCTTACCATTCAGCAAAAAAAAAGATGAATTCTTTCAAAACGAAAACACAATGCACAAATATCTTTTTTCGCCGGCCTTCGGGACCAAAATCGCTTGAATGCAATCTTATCTCCCCTCAAAACCTGACTGAAAGCTCAGTTCGCCGCTAGGAAGGTCCAGGAATATTCGAAAAAATGAACTTTTTTTGGAATTTTCCTTACCATTCAGCAAAAAAAAAGATGAATTCTTTCAAAACGAAAACACAATGCACAATTATCATTATCTGCCGGCCTTCGGAGCCAAAATCAATTTTGAAGGCTCGCGAGCTCAGGCTCCCCTCAAAACATGACTGAAGGCTCAGTTCGCCGCTAAAATGGTCCAGGAAAATTCGAAAAAAAGAGCTTTTTTGAATTTCGCTGACCATTCAGCAAAGAAAAGATGAAACCTTTGGAAACGAAACTCCACTTCACAAATATCTTTTTCCACCGGCCTTCGGGACCAAAATCGTTTGAATGCAATCTTATCTCCCCTCAAAACCTGACTGAAAGCTCAGTTCGCCGCTAGGAAGGTTCAGAAATATCCGAAAAAATAAGTTTTTTTGGAATTTTCCTTACCATTCAGCAAAAAAAGATGAAATCTTTCAGAACGAAAACACAATTCACAAATATCATTTTCTGCCGGCCTTCGGGACCAAAATCGCTTGAATGCACTCCTTTCTCTCCTCAAAACCTAGCTGAAGGCTCAGTTCGCCGCTAGGAAGCTTCACCAATACTAGAAAAAATGAGCTTTTTTGGAATTTTCCTGACCATTCAGCAAAAAAGGATGAAATCTTTCAAAACGAAAATCCAATGCACAAATATCATTTTCTGCCGGCCCTCAGCACCAAAATCGCTTGAATGCACTACTATCTTCTCTCAAAACCTAACTGAAGGCTCATCGCCGCTAGGAAGCTTCACCAATATTAGAAAAAATGAGCTTTTTTGGAATTTTCCTGACCATTCAGCAAGAAAAAGATGAAATCTTTCAGAACGAAAACACAATTCACAAATATCATTTTCTGCCGGCCTTCGGGACCAAATCGCTTGAATGCACT
The DNA here is from genome assembly GCA_958299035.1 of Cylicocyclus nassatus. Lineage (NCBI taxonomy): Eukaryota > Metazoa > Nematoda > Chromadorea > Rhabditida > Strongylidae > Cylicocyclus > Cylicocyclus nassatus. The sequence goes on from CATQJL010000001.1 coordinate 8,866,446, forward strand.
CCTATCTCCCCTCAGAACCTGACTGAAAGCTCAGTTCGCCGCTAGGAAGGTCCAGGAATATTCGAAAAAATAAGCTTTTTTTGAGTTTCGCCGACCATTCAGCAAAAAAGCATGAAATCGTTCAAAACGAAAATCCAATCCACAAACATCATTTTCCGTCGGCCTTCGGGACCAAAATCGCTTGAATGCACTACTGTCTTCTCTCAAAACCTAGCTGAAGGCTCAGTTCGCCGCTAGGAAGCTTCACCAATACTAGAAAAAATGAGCTTTTTTGGAATTTTCCTGACCATTCAGCAAAAAAGGATGAAATCTTTCAAAACGAAAATCCAATGCACAAATATCATTTTCTGCCGGCCCTCAGCACCAAAATCGCTTGAATGCACTACTATCTTCTCTCAAAACCTAACTGAAGGTTCAGTTCGCCGCTAGGAAGCTTCACCAATATTAGAAAAAATGAGCTTTTTTGGAATTTTCCTGACCATTCAGCAAGAAAAAGATGAAATCTTTCAGAACGAAAACACAATTCACAAATATCATTTTCTGCCGGCCTTCGGGACCAAATCGCTTGAATGCACTCCTATCTCCCCTCAGAACCTGACTGAAAGCTCAGTTCGCCGCTAGGAAGGTCCACGAATATTCGAAAAAATGAACTTTTTTTGGAATTTTCCTTACCATTCAGCAAAAAAAAGATGAATTCTTTCAAAACGAAAACACAATGCACAAATATCTTTTTTCGCCGGCCTTCGGGACCAAAATCGCTTGAATGCACTCCTATCTCCCCTCAGAACCTGACTGAAAGCTCAGTTCGCCGCTAGGAAGGTCCAGGAATATTCGAAAAAATAAGCTTTTTTTGAGTTTCGCCGACCATTCAGCAAAAAAGCATGAAATCGTTCGAAGCGAAAATCCAATCCACACATATCATTTTCTGCCTGCCCTCGGGAACAAAATCACTTGAATGCACTACTGTCTTCTCTCAAAACCTGACTGAAGGCTCAGTTCACCGCTAGGAATGTCCAGGAATATTCGAAAAATGAACTTTTTTGAATTTCGCTGGCCATATAGCAAAAAAGTATGAAATCGTTCAAAACGAAAATCCAATGCACAAATATCATTTTCTGCCGGCCCTCAGCACCAAAATCGCTTGAATGCACTACTATCTTCTCTCAAAACCTAACTGAAGGCTCAGTTCGCCGCTAGGAAGGTCAGGAATATACGAAAAAAAAGCTCTTTGAATTTCGCTGACCGTTCAGCAAAAAAAAGATGAAACCTTTGGAAACGAAACTACAATGCACAAATATCAATTTCCGCCGGCCTTCGGGACCAAAATCGCTTGAATGCACTCCTTTGTCCCCTCAAAACCTGGCTGAAGGCTCGGTTTGCGGCCAGGATGGTTCAGCAATATTAGAAAAAATGAGCTTTTTTGAAATTTTCCTGACCATTCAGCAAAAAAAGATGAAATCTTTCAAAAAGAAACTGCAATCCACAAATATCATTTTCTGCCGGCCTTCGGGGCCAAAGTCAATTTTGATCGCGAGCTCAGGGTCCCCTCAAAACCTGACTGAAGGCTCAGTTTGCGGCCAAGATGGTTCAGCAATATTAGAAAAAATGAGCTTTTTTGGAATTTTCCTTACCATTCAGCAAAAAAAAGATGAATTCTTTCAAAATGAAAACACAATGCACAAATATCTTTTTTCGCCGGCCTTCGGGACCAAAATCGCTTGAATGCACTCCTATCTCCTCTCAGAACCTAACTGAAGGCTCAGTTCACCGCTAAGAAGGTTCAGAAATATTCAAAAACGAGTTTTTTTGCGTATTTCTCTGACCTTTTAGCGAAAAGGGGATGGAAAGTTACGTGATGAGGCTCCATTACATAAAACCTTGAATTTTGATCACGAACTTTAACACCCTCGAAATTTGCTTGAATCAGTTTATCGCAGAAAAACAAAATTAGATTGTCAGCATTATCCCAAGGTTTTTCGTGGTTATGGGATTTGAGCGGAAAAGAGAATGAAACTTTCAAAATGAGGCCCCACTTCAGAGAACGTCGATTTTTGCCGCCCGTCCGGACCAAGATTAATCGAATGCTCATCTTTCGCCGGGGAAGTCAAATTTTTATCATAGTTATACTACTTATACGTAAGGCAGCGTTAGTGGGTATTTTGCTGATACTTGTGCGGAAGGCTCTACTCCACAGAAAGTTAACTGTTGGTGAAGAAATGTCACATGAAGAGTCAAATAAAAGCCGTGAGCTCCATATAAGTAACTAGCTGGCTTGCCCGGCTTCGCCGGGCCTGCCAGCTAGACCCGTGTACGTATGTTCCGAATAGAATTTTTTATTTCTGAACCGATTGGGACCGAACTTTGCACACATACACTTCGGGGCAGGGAGCGTGTCACAGCCCACTTTTCGTTATCGATCGATGTCGATTTTATTGATTTTTTGCAAAATTTGAGCTAGGGGGCTAGGATTTTGCACAGGGGGGTAATCGAGCATGCTGATCACCCCCTTCGGGGTGATCAGCATGCTCGATTACCCCCCTCTGTCAAATCCCAGCCCTCTAGCTCGAATTTTGCAAAAAATCAATAAAATCGATATCGATCGATAACGAAAAGTAGCCTATGACACGCTCCCTGCCCCGAAGTATATGTGTGCCAAGTTTGGTCCCGATCGGTTCAGAAATAAAAATTTCTATTCCGCACATACGTACAGACATACATACAGACATACAGACAGACATTCAGCTTTATATATAAGATAAAATACTGCTTGCATATGTGCACGACAGTACAGAATGACTCAAACGATCAATGACTTTCTTCGTACCCCATCGGCGACAGCCACTGTGACAGAAACACAACAACAATCTCTCGCCCAGATTAATGACTACCATATACCGCATATAGGTTATCGGTAATTCTGAAATGAAATGTTTTTGTGATCAGCCTATCATCGGTGACGATGATGTCTCCTCACGGGGGGCGGGGCGCGGCCCCGCATGTTGTTTTGGTGGCTTTGGCCCCCCTTACAAGGGAATGGTCAGAAGTCGAAGTGGCCAATCCATACAAGCTGCATACCAATCGATGCAGCATAGAATGCTGATTTCAAATGTGTCTTCCGTATCTGCAGAGCGCCTTTGTGGGCGAAGTTATGAGCAGCTTTACTGCGGAAAAATCGTCCACAAAAACTGCAAAATTAGGCAGATCGCTGCTCTTTTAGCTCACCTTTAGGTACGAGCCATATGAACTGACCTAGTTACACGTTTTGGTCCAACACTGAGCCGAGAATGGCTTTGTACGGCCAAGTTTGACCTTTACACGCACAATTTCTTAGCAAAATGATGACATTTAACGGCTTATAACTTCGCCTACAAAAGCGCTCTGCAGATAAGGAAGACAGATCTGAAATCAGCATTCTATGCTGCATCGAATGGTATGCAGCTTGCTTGAATTGGCCACTTCGATTTCTGACCATTCCCTTGTTAGTTGTTACTCTACATTGGCGATAACCGCCCCAATAAACCTCTCGCTCTCAACTGTCTGTTTGCCTCGAAGAATCCACTGAACCACCAAAAAGTAAGTTTAACTCGGGTACAATTACCCAAGAGTCTCGCACAGTATACCCAATATTCTGGTGCATCGGCCTAAACAGCCTATTCCTCCCGCGTCACTTGGTTGATTCCATTTGGCCCCTGGAGAGAGACTAGCTCGCTGAGCAAACCAAGACTCCCGTGCCTACACCGGAGCAACTCCAGTACTCACAGTACCTGGAAACTTTGCACATACTGCAAAAACCTACTCCAGTGCCCAGCACCCGGAGAAAATTCCTGTACCCTAGTACCGGGAAATTAGCAAATCTTTTGCGCAGAACTGCTACAAAATGGCACTTCTACAATTCCACAAAGCTCCTATCGTGTCTAGCGCTAACAGTCTCAAAAACTTAGTTGCTAACTATAAGGAGTACACAACAAAAACCAGTTATCCCAGTTTTGATGAGGAAAACTACGAGAAATGTAAAGATACTATTTCTCTTTTGCAAAGCGGCATCAGACAGCTTAGAGAGGGCAGAGAAAATCTACAAAACCTATTCAACGAAATTAGGGATGAGTACAAAAATTGCAAGAGCAGGTCCGACAGAAAAGACCTGATGGTTGAAATCGAGCAAATTCAGGAGGAATCACAATTGCTAGTGGCCCTAGCCGAATCAACCGACCTAATATTCATGCTGACGGCCCGATTGGACGAAAATAAGTGCATAAAAGATAAAATGGACATCAAACTCGGGCACGTCAGTCAAAATTCAAGAAAAGAAAACAACGTTATGGAGGAAATAGAAACTCTAACGATTGAAAATGAAAATTCTGAACAAAATGGAACGAGTAATGAAGGTGAAACGGACAACTCACCCGCGGCTCCTCCTAATTCAGTGGCCTCTGAGATTTTCTATCCAGAGCCAAGCCGCTACCGGTCGATTAGACCACCTCAAGCAACGTTGCCTAAATTCAGTGGTAAACCAGAGGAGTTTCCAGAGTACTGGGCGGCCTTCGAAACGCTAGTACACAAATGCAACGAAATATCCGTAGCGGAGAAAATCATACATCTCAAGGAAAGCCTTAAAGGCAGAGCTCAAATTGCCATAAAAGGCATAAATCCCGTTCCAGAAAATTACAACTGGATCATTGAAACTCTAAAGCAGAATTACTGCAATCAGCCGACCAATAGGTCACAAATCGTGCAAAAATTGGTGAATTTGCAACCCGCTAACACTACTGGTGACAGCTGCTCATCAACCCTCGACGAGATTCAAGTTCTCGTCAACCAAATGATTTCCACAGGGTACAAAGTAACAGATACTTATGACCCAATGTGGTACGAAACAATTTTGGCAAAGTTCCCACAAGACGTCGTAAAGCCTGTTCTCGTATCTGGCCAAATGGTTGACAAACAAACAATCGGGTCACTTCTGGCGCAATTAAAGAAAGAGATTGCCGCCAAGTGTTTTGTAGAGAACAGACTCGGCCATACGGTAAACAACAGGGCCGGCATGCCAAAGCAAAAGTTTATCAATCAGCGAACTTACTCCAACGATAAGTGCATACTCTGCCACAAAAACAATCACTCGGCGATATCATGCAGGACGATTACCGATCAAACTACGCGCCGAAAAATGCTAAAAGACGAAAATCGGTGTTGGAAATGTTACTCATCTGGACATAGCAGTTTCGACTGTCACAAATCCGACTGCCCCATATGCGGCCAAAAACATCATTCCAGCCTCTGTTTGAGAAGGGAAACTCAACAAAAACCCCAAAATCACTCAAACTGGAATGGTAATCGCCGAAATATAGGCCAAAATAACCCAAGACCACCATATCAACAGAATCGTAATCAACGGTTTCCAACAAATCAAGCCGAAACAAATAGAATGGCTTATAATAACACGCACACAGATACAAAAAACTCACAACATGCGGAGTTGAGTACTAGTGCGTCACAACTTGTTCTCATGACTGCTGAAGGTAACATATGGAACCATAAAAAGCAAGAATACGAGAAAGTACTGTTTTTCTTCGATTCTGGAGCTCAAAAAACAGTGATTGAGGAAGGTTTGGCGGATCGCTTAGAACTTCCAAAACAAACGACCGAAATTTGCACAATGTCGGGAATCGGAGGCCATATAGAATGCTTCAAAAGCCACATTGTAAATGTTAGAGTTAGTACCGCGTTTGGCGAAGAGCTCAACATCAAAATCCAGACAAAACCAGTTATAACAAATGGGTTTCCTAGCGTCAATTTGAGCTCGCAGGATATCGCATTTTTGAAAGAAAACAGCATTTGTCTAGCTAATTCCAAACTTAGAGGAGAACTTCAAATTCCACACATTTTAGTGGGATTGGATTACTACCACGAGCTAGTGACAGGTCCAATCAACTCAATAAAAACGCCAACAGGTTTACAAATAACCAAAACAGTTTTTGGACCCACAGTTTACGGAAAAGGTCTCATAAACGCTACAAATGGCAAAAGTGATGTATGCTACGGACTTACAGCACTACACGAAAACAGTGAGCAGGAAATCCTGCGAAAAATGTTCGAATTAGACGGACTTGGAATTTCGTCGCAAGAATGCCAAAAGGACGACAAAGTTTACAAGTACCTCGAAGATTACTCCACGAAAATCAGTTACGAAAATGGTCGAATAACTGCACCTTTTCCACTGAAAGACAATATTGTTCAACTGGAGGATAATTACACGGTGGCAATCCGCCGCCTGGAGTCACTTCAAAAAACTCTGCAATCAAACCGTGAACAATGTCACTGGTACCGTAAAATCATCAAAAATTACGAAAAAGATGGTATTATCGAACCATTTTTCGAAGCCGAACAAAATGCGGTTGGCACCTACTATATGCCTCATTCCGGCGTATGGAAAGCACACAAAAAGACGCCTTTGCGGATAGTTTTTGACGCTTCTTCACATCGTAAAGAGAAACCTTCATTAAACGACGTGATACATAAAGGCGAATCATTTGTCAACAAAATCCATGATGTTTTGTTAAGTTCTCGCTGCAGCAAAATCATTTTAATGTGTGATATAGAGGCTGCATTCACGCAAATCCACCTAGTGAATTCAAACAAAGATCTCTGCAGGTTTTTGTGGCTAAAAAACGTCAATTTTCCACCAACAAAGGAAAATTTGCTATACTACAGGTTCAAAAGGCTGCCCTTTGGGGTCACAGCATCTCCGAGTATATTGAACATGTGTTTATCATCATACTTGGCTTCCCAAAACACAGAAATTGCAACAGAAATAGCCAAAAATCTGTATGTAGACAACATTATGATGTCAGCGGACACGGTTGAAGAAGCCATGCAAAAATACTACGAGTCTAAAGAACTATTTGCAAAAATAGGCATGAATTTGCGTGAATACATGTCAAATTCAAAAGAAGTAAATGCCCTAATACCGGAATGTGACAGACTAGAACACAACTCCATGAAAATTTTGGGTGTTAACTACGATTCTGTATCTGACAAATACTCTGTGAGTACAAATTTCACACACATGATCAAACTAACGAAAAAGGACATCGTTAGCCAAATAAACGCGGTTTTCGACCCAATTGGTCTAGCAGGACCATTACTAGTCAAACAAAAATCATTAATGAGAGAAGTTTTTGAAAGTGGTGTGGATTGGAAAACCACACTAGACCCATCAATATGTCGAAAATGGAATAAACTGATCGATGAGGTGACCTCTACATCGATCTCGATCCCTCGCTACTTCTCTCACATCACGAGAGGCGCGAAGATGCGCCTCTGGGCATTTGCCGATGCTAGTATGGCTGCGATCGCAACATGCACCTACCTCCAGTGTCCAGCAGCTGGCACCATTTCCACACTGATTAGTGGAAAAACAAAACTTACACCCAAGAAAAACCGGCAAACAATCCCAAGATTAGAACTCGTTGGAGTTTTAATGGCTGTTCGCCTTTGCAAAACCGTAGTAACAAATTTACGCGGCATTATCGCCGAAATTTCGGTAGTTACCGACAGCGAAATAGCCTTGTGGTGGATAAAATCAACAAAAAAGGCACCAGTATTCGTCTCCAATCAACGTGAACGAATAAATTCCATCAAAACCCAATTTGCAGAAGATGGCATTTCTCTTAATTTCTTCCATGTCGATACGGCACATAATCCCGCTGACGCTGGCACTCGAGGCCTAACACGTCAAGAAATCGATAATCACGATTGGGTTTATGGACCACGTTGGCTGGAGGAGAACTCAACAGCATGGCCACTAAAATCGATCGATACGATCAAAGAAGTCATTCCTACTGAGAGCAACGTAGAAGCGATTTATTCTACAACAAACATCTCTACAAGTATAGAGAGAACTACACAGGAAAACTTTATTGATTTATCTCGATACTCAAAGTTTGACATGGCTGTACGTGTTCTCGCCACAGTAGCAAAAATTGCAAAAAAATGGGCTTTGAGTACCAATACCAATCGTCATACGACGATAAACCTTGCAAAAATTTCAAATTTCGATCAAAATGACGAAATCACGCCATCTGATATCGAACTCTCCGAAGAATTTCTTATTCTCCACGAGCAAAAACGTGAAAAATTGCAAGAATTGCAGAAGAGATTTCGTGACAAGAAGCTTGTTCGAGACCAGAAAGGTGTAATTCGTCACGAATCACGACTGCAAAATTCACACTTGCCATATGATACAAAATCACCTATCTATATCCCCACAGATTCCGAATTAGTGCGGTTAATACTGGTAAAAATCCATACTCAGAACGCACACTGTGGGAAAGACCACACAGTCGCGCTAACTCGCCAGAGATTCTGGATTCCGCGAGTAAATTCCGCGTTCAAAAAGTACTTGAAGAATTGCACAGTATGCAAAAAATATCAAGGTCTCCCGCTTGGAGCTCCGATAATGCCATCACTCCCTGCAGACCGTGTTATAATCACAAAACCATTCGAAAATACTGGATGTGATTATATGGGTCCATTCACTTCAAAAACTGAACAGAAAATGTACGTATGTTTGTACACGTGCCTCACAACACGCGCGGTACATCTTGAAGTTGTCGAAAATTTGACCACAGGAGCGTTTCTGGACAGCTTCACCAGATTTATCTCGCGCCGAGGTGTTCCAAAACTCATGCGAAGTGATTGCGGAACGAATTTTAAGAACGGTGAACGCTTAATCGACGCATTATTTGAAAAAGATGCGATTACGGGCTCTTCTGTGATGTCCTACTGCGCAAGCGAAAGAATCAGATGGATATTCAATCCACCAGCATCACCCTGGATGGGTGGCGTATGGGAAAGACTCGTTGGTTCAGTCAAAAAAGCACTGAACAAGTCGATAGGCCGACGAAAATTGAGTTTCCCACAAATGTGCACAATTATCGCAAAAATAGAAGCAATTTTGAACACCAGACCTCTAACAAAATGCGATCCGGACGACATCAGTAAAATTCCGCTACGTCCCGTTAACTTTCTGCAAGGAAATGTGAGATTTTCACTGCCAGACGGAATTTCGAGCAACGATATTGATCCAGATTACGATCCAACGGTCATACAAACCGAAAAACAAGCGCTGGAAGCAGTGAAATTCTCAGAAAACATTGCAGACAAGTTTTGGGAAACTTGGAAGTCACAGTATCTCATTTCACTTCGAGAGATACAAAAAATCAATTACAAACAACCAAGACATCTGCAGAGAACCAACCCCGAAGTTGGAGAGATCGTTATTATCGAACAAGATCTCATGCCACGAGGAAACTGGCCCTATGGTAAAATAGTAGAGATTCTAACATCGTCAGATGGGCACGTTAGAACGGCAAAAATGCTTATGCCCAACAAAAGAATCATACAAAGGCCATTAAACAAGATATTTCCTTTGGAAATCAGAAGTTTCGACGAAAAACAAACCGAAAACGATAACTTCGTCACTGAAAATTCACCAGAAATCGATAAATCACAAGAAGAAACAGACTCAAACAAGTCTCAACTTGTTAACGACCACCCAAGCACAAAAGAGGTGTCAGCTAATACAGAAACACGTCAAAACTTGAAACGTGCATCAAAAACACGAGCTTACGAAGTGATAAGAAACTTTGAAAGAAGCTTGGAAAATCCACATATTATCAAATCAACGTCAACGCTACTCATGTTGACAATATTCTGCCTAATATCATCTACCTCAGCACAAACGCATTCGCACATAATTTGCGAAGGCGGCAAGGTCAACATAATACCAACGCGAACTCATTTTCGACTTTGTTTCGATCAAGAGTGCAAAAATTATCACAATGGAACAAATCTCACGTTTGCTCTACCAATTTCACCGCATCATGCGAAAGTGCAAGTGCGCATCCATAGTTTAGAGGTCAATGAAACATTTGAAGAAAAGAAATTCTGTGATTCTCCGCATTTCTGCGACCATCACACCTTCTTATCCAAAAGTCTCCTTGGAAATCCTCACTGCTGGCCAGCTGGCGCCATTGCCACAGCAGCAATATTGATTTATCTGATTGCATTGACCGTAATTATACTCATCTGCACTATATCGATATTGAAAAGATTTCCAAAGAATCAGAACAGGAAAAACCAGAAAAACACCCCACAGATACAAAGAATCCTATCGGTAAACGATTTTCAACTAGCCCCCTTGCCATCAAGGATAGTCTGCTTATCTATACTACTTTGTGCACTCTTTTCTAGCGCAGATACCTGCCAAAACGGCTATACGAGGCACAATGCTGAGCTCGTTTGCAAAGAAAATGCGTTTTGTCAATTACAATACAACAGAGAATTGTACTTCAATAAGCTGCAAACGGAACTGTGCATAGAAATTTTTCATGCTAATAAAACGATCGGAACCGCTAAAGTTACAAAAAAGTCAGTACATTTCAAATGTTCAAAAACGACAGAAAGTTTCACAAAACTAACGACAACAGAAATGTACCGCATAAAACGATGCTCCCAAGCTGGATCATGTTCGGTGGAAACATGTGAATCCATGAAAGCACACTACAATATTCCTGAACTCCGTGTATATTCCAGATATCCAGGTTATTCTGGATGTTATAGTAGTTGCGGTGGAATACTATGCGGTTGCTTCTTGGCACAGCCGGCTTGCACATTCTACAGAGTAATCCAAAAACCAACGAGTAAAACTGTCTACGAGATTGTTCGGTGCACACACTGGAGCCCATCGGTAACTATTACCATTGAATTGAACATTTTTGGCAATGAAAGCTCACATACACAAACTTTTACACCTTATGTAACAACCACAGCACAAATGTTCAATGTCACGGTAATTTCCATACAAAAACCATCCGAATTGTTCGCAGCCAAAAGATTTGCGCTCTCAAACGACAATTCGTTTTTCTTACCGGACACTTTCCGAACTCCTGTGGAGTGCAGTAGCTATGAACAAGCAAAAAATCGCTTCGGAAGTTGTCTGACTACGCTACGATGCGAATGCAGTAATTCAGCAAGCAATTGTGTTTGTCCACATCACATGTCACCACTTTTACGTAACGAAAGCGACTTCGTTATGCCTGTGGAAACGCCGTTTGCGAAGTTACATACAAATGTTGACGAAATCATAGCGACTACAAACGAAGAAGAGGTGATACTGCGATTGCAATCTCAAATCTTGCAAGATTCCGCAAGGTTAATGAGCAATCAGCACTGCATTGTGCATGCCTCAAACATTACAGGGTGCTATAATTGCAAACATGGCGCAAAGGTGTCAATAAATTGTGTATCGCCATCAAAAATTGCGGTTACAGCAATATGCAACACACAGCAATTCACTTTCATCTGCAGCGAAAACAGTGACTCTACAGAAGTACTGCTAAACTTCGACAAATCAATAGTAAACGAAACTTGCAACGTTTACTGTAGTGATCAGGTGACAAGATTTGACCTACGCGGCAACTTACATTACCTCATACATCTACCAAACTTTTCAATATTTGACCAAAACTCGCATAGTGTCGCGCTAAAGCACCAATGGTTCACAGACATAAGCATTCCGGACTTTACTCCGCTGCTCAATGTGGTTAAAAAACATTGGAAAATCGCCCTTGCAGCATTAGGTACTACGTTAGCTATAACAGCACTCACCTACTTCGCAGGGCCGATAGTTCTGTTATACATAGTAAAAACTGCATGGTGGTTCCTTACCACCACTATAAATGTGATATCCAACATACTGAGAAAAATAGTGTGCGCAAAGTAACGCAAAACACAAACAGAACTGTACATAGCTGTAAAAACAATAACTACTCACATAAAGGACATTCCTTATCATAAAAATACTCCACATTTGCCTTAAGCAACGTGAGGGGCCATAAGAAATGTGCTCAAAGATATGAGCACACTTCATACTCAATGATATGCACATATTTCCCCTCTAGCCATTATGCAGAGCATGCATAACTTTTGATGACCCCATAGGCAACTTGCGGGCTCTTCAAAAAATCCTGAAGAGGCGGTCTGATACGAAACCGTATAAATACAGGGCAAAAAATGATGATATTCACCCAAGAATGTCTTCAACATCCGACATCCGTGCTGCCCTGGACGAGCTCGATACCTGCGATGTGTCGACGTTGGTGCATTTCCTGACACCCCGTCTGGACGCCATCGACAGTCGCCTGCGTCGCCTGGACGCCGTGGAAGCAGCCCTCCAGATGCTGCTTGATCGCACTCAGCCAAAGTCGAATTGTGCATTTTGCACATTCGATGAGAACCGCGATCAACACATCTCGGGGCGGTGTACACGTTTCCCCGACCCCGTATCCCGCACAGTCCGAGCAACCAATCTCGGACTGTGCTTGAAGTGCCTCAAGCCCGTGCATGAGGACAATTGCGATTTTACCTGCAGCGGTTGTGGCCTCGGCCACAATTCGCTGCTGTGTAATCGCAGAAGGCCTCAACCGCACGGGCAGAAGAGGCCGCGGAACAACTAAAAAGTCGCTGCCGCTATCCACGCCAAGCCGCCGTCCACGCCAAGCCGCCGTCCACGTCAAGCCGCCATCCACGTCAAGCCGTCATCCACGCCAAGCCGCCCCCATCCACGCCAAGCCGCCCCCCACCACGCCAAGCAGCCGCCATCCACGTCAAGCCGTCATCCACGCCAAGCCGCCACCATCCACGCCAAGCCACCCACCAGCCGATCATCATGCCACCAGCCACACTGTCGAGCCGCAACGTCCCCCACGCCAACCACTTTCTACGAAGAAATCGATGGAAGATTACATATTTTGCGTGCTGTGGTTTTGACACACTATTGTATTAATTTTTGTGGTCCCCCTGCTCCCCGGAGTATCATCGGTGACGATGATGTCTCCTCACGGGGGGCGGGGCGCGGCCCCGCATGTTGTTTTGGTGGCTTTGGCCCCCCTTAGTTGTTACTCTACATTGGCGATAACCGCCCCAATAAACCTCTCGCTCTCAACTGTCTGTTTGCCTCGAAGAATCCACTGAACCACCAAAAAGTAAGTTTAACTCGGGTACAATTACCCAAGAGTCTCGCACAGTATACCCAATACAGCCTTCACACATGCACCCCTGTGCCAAATGGTAGCCGCTTAGCTCAATGTTGAAAAATGTTCGCTCCGCCCGGGACCCATAGTGCAAGCAAATCCCTCGCTGACATAATGGCTTCTGGCCTCTCCTCTCGCCATCATTGAGCGCCCTTATATTTTCGCATTCCTTTTTCTGGATTCCTTCAGCAACTGGACCCTCCGTCACGCTGGGGTTAAGGATAGGAGGGACGCAGAAAACTCTGCCGTCGCGCTTGGAAGGATCGAGTGTATATTATAGTAAGGATACGGTCTA